>PVIH01002092.1:31826-203930 GCA_004025045.1 Sigmodon hispidus
GTACAGGTGTCAGGTTGTGACAGACAGAATCTACTTAAAACGGGGGTGGGGGTGGGCAGTGGGCAGAGTTAGAGAGATGCCTCAGTGGTTAAGAGCATTTGAAATTCTTCCAGAGGATCTGGGTTCAGTTCATAGCACCCACTTGAAGGCTCATAACCATTGGCAACTCCATAGACTACATACATGCAGGCAAAATACCTGTACATATTGGAATAAATACATTTTAAAGAAAGAAACGGGGTGGGGAGAGTGGTATGGGTGTGGAACTGGTACCTGGGTAAGGCCAGGGTGCCCTGAAGGAAGCACATCCATGTTCCGGATTGGGAAGCTCTGTGCAAGGGCAGGTGCACACAGACATCTGGCTGTGAGTGGAGTGTCCTGGGATCTGCCTGTGGCTGCTTCTCAACTTCACTTACAGACTTGCTCCTCCTGCTTCCTGCCCTGGCCTCATCCTCATCACCTCCCCCTGAGGAACCAGGTAGTTCTGGCTTTCAAGGCTCACACTCTTTCCCTCAGAAAGTTAGCCATGTCCAGCGTTCACAGCTGAACTGGGACTCCTAATCCAGCCCGGACTGCCTTGCTTGTCTGTCTGAGCTCTGTCCTCCACTCTGACCTGTTTCTCCTGTAGGTAATGTTGACTACTTCTCCATCATCTACACAACCTACTGGTTTCTGGGTCTAGGGCCCTTGAGATCTGGCCTTCGAGGTGACCTTGGTCATGCCTTGGCCTGCCTCGTTACAGAACATTCTTTCTGTTTGCCTCAGCCCAGAGCATCTCTTTTGTCTTCCGGGGTAAGGTCAGAGCCCTCTAGAATAATCCACAGTGCCTCTGACCAACACACTCTCTGCCTTCCTGCCTCCCTACTGGGCTCCACTCACAGAAATCCACCTGCTTCTGCTTCCCAAGTGCTGGGACAAGTTCTTTTAAAAGTTGTATAATTTAAAAGGCTTTTAGTTTATTGAGAATTGTGCAATCCATTTTAGAACATTTTTTACTAACCCTCAAAAGAAACCCCACCCAGCTGGTGATGGTGCACACCTTTAATCCCAGAACTGGGGAGGCAGAAGCAGACAGATCTCTGAACTTAAGCCCAGCCTGATCTGCAGAGCGAGTTCCAGGACAGCCAGTGCTACACAGAGAAACCCTGTCTCAGAAACAAAACAAAAAAGAAAGAAAGAGAAAGCTCACTCTAGCTCCCATCTTCTTTGACCCCAGCATCCTTTCATGGCTTTTCATCTGTGGCTTTGCCCGTCCTAAATGTTGCATTTGACGTGGTCACATTAATTAATATGCCACTGGGTGAGTCGGCTTTTCCACTGAGCATCCTGTTTCAGGTTCACACTTACACGTATGTCGGTGCTGGCGTGAGTTTCACTGTTTGAATGGACCATTGTTGGATATGTGGGTTGTTTCAGCCTCTGACCCGATAAACATTCTTGTAGAAATTCTTTGGGTGTTTGTTTCTTTCCCTTGGGAAACTAAGCACTGAGGAGTTGCCAGTCTTCGCTCTTTTGTGTCCTCGTCAGTGTGGCTGGTTCTGAAAGCTTGCTGTCCTCTGGCGAGGGAGTTAGACTAAATTTGGGTCGGTGAGGTTCACATGTCAGTCTGTCGTTTCCAGTTTCCATGATGACGCTCCCAAGGACTACAGACAGGTCTCTCTGACCGCTGTGAAGCAGCGCTTTGAGGATAAGTGCTATGAAGAGATCAGCCGGGAAGAGGTATGTCCTCCAGCCTCTTAGCCGCCGGGTGGGTGTGTCTGGCGGACGTGCCTGAGTGGGTCTGAGGTTCCTCACTCTGGCCTCCCTACAGGTCCTGAGCTATGCAGAACTGTGCACTGCCTTAGGGGTGAAACAGGAGATCCCAGAGCCCCCATCTTTCCCTAGCACGGGGGAGATCCACACCTTCCTCAGCTCGCCCTCTGGGAGGAGAAGCAAACGGTGAGTCTACCCTGTCCATCTGCAACTTCTGCCACCATTTGTATAAGCACCCTAAGTTTTGTGCCAAGGAACAGCAGATCCCAAGTTAACACAGGGCTCTCTGGTCCAGCCCGCCTCTCCTTTCTCAGAAGTTACTGTTTATCTTGGCATTGCCCCTGCTCCTTTTAAGGGGAGATGATCCTGAACGCAGGATCCTATTCAGGTTCTCTCCCTGCCTAGGTCATCACTCATCCTGTGCGCAGCTGGTAGTTGGGGTGAGCCTCAGTAATGTCCTTATCGCTCACCCCCTTTTCTCCTTCCTTTGCTATGTGTAGTACTGTTAATCCCCATCTCACATACCAGCACTTTGGCTATACCTCCTAGAATAACTCTACCTCACCCACTGAACTAATAATCCTGAAAAGCTCAGGGGGCAGGCTCCCCCTCTGCCAGCCCTGCCTTTGTGACTCCTCAGCACCCTGTGTGCTCCTGAGCAATCTTAGGTCAGGCAGAGAGGCTGGATGGTACCCGTCATGAGCCTTGAATATTCTGTGGTGGCAATAGGACCCCCGGCTTCAGACCTCAGTCTCTTGGGAGGCCTGAGGAGGCAGCAGTCTCAAGGGTTAACCTCCTTTCATACCTGCTACAAAAGAAACACCACAGTGTGGAATGAGGAAGGCCTGGGTCCTCCCCAGTGGGCCACTGTGTACATCTACTCGGCAGTTGGCACTGTTGAATAGCCAAGGACAGGGTTACCCTTGGGGAAATCTTACACAGACACATGTACTTACCAGTGGTGGGTCACTGCCTCTCCTAAAGGCCTGCTCCCCAGAAAACTCTTCATAGTCTCTTTAGACTTCCAGAAGAGAGCTTCAGGGTAACAGGGGGACAGCCACACTTGCCTAAGGTCAGCAGCAGAAAGGCCTGGTGGGTGTGGCAGCTTCTCCCAGAGACAGACAGACCTTCCTGTATGTAGTTCTCTGGCCTGACTCCAGGTGGACAGGTTTGCTGGCCTTGCCCAAAGCCAGGCTGCTCTGTGCAGTCAGACCCAGCACTGCCCCATCTGGGGCATCTAGTACCCTCCAGAATAGCAGAGACTGCCTGCCAGTTATCAGAAGGGCCCGGGCCCCAAGCTGACCAGAGTAAGCCAGGACTCACCCCTAAACTGGGACCTGGGCTTTCCCAGTTCTTTCTACATTAATCCCCTGCCCTTGAGGGCTCAGACCTATTCTAGCTTCGTGGACATTTCCCAGAAACACACAGTGCAAACCAGGGCCATATAGGTGTTAAAGCAGATGCGAAGGAGCAGGGTGGTCCCCCAAGTGCTGCCTCGTGTGACCAGGCCTCCCTGGACTCTCCCCACCTTGTAGGAAGCGGGAGAACAGCCTTCAGGAGGACAGGGGAAGCTTTGTCACCACACCCACCGCAGAGCTATCGAACCAGGAGGAGACACTGCTGGGCAGCCTTCTGGACTGGAGCCTGGACTGCTGCTCTGGCTATGAAGGAGACCAGGAGAGCGAAGGAGAGAAAGAGGGTGATGGTGAGTGCTGGAGAAGGATGGATCACATGACCTGTGACCCGAGGGCCACCTGGCTCCATGCTGAGGGGAGAAGCATACAAACCTGGGGCCGAGGGTCTTCACCAGCCCACAGAGAGGGGAGGGAGGTAGTCTCAACCTGTATCCAGCTCTGTCTGGGTCATTGTTGGTTGAAGGGCCTCACGTAAGCAGACTGTCTAGAGTCTGAGTGTGTAGAACACTGAGTGGTGTGTGTGTATAAGTTAGGTGACCAGTCACCTGGATGTCTCAGTTGTCTCATCCTCCCAGTTGGAGAGAAGCAGGGTCACTCATGGCTTTCTTTCACCTCAGCAATAGCCTGAGCCATGCAGTCCTGAGTGGTGTGAGGTGAGGTCACTTCTGATGACTTGAACTGTACCATAAAGGCCTCTCCCCAAATTTTCCAGTGACAGCTCCCAGTGGACTCCTGGATGTCACCGTGGTCTACCTGAACCCAGAGCAGCACTGTTGCCAGGAGTCCAGTGATGAAGAGGCCTGGCCAGAGGACAAAGAGCACCAGGCATCTCCACCCCCAGCTCCTGGGCCTCCTCTCTGTAACAGAGGAGATCTGGGCAAGGACATCACGACCTCCGGATATTCTTCTGTCAGTAGCGCGAGTCCCACAAGCTCCCTGGATGGCGGCCTGGGGGCCTCTCCTCAATCTACCTCAGTGCTGTCTGCAGGCAGCTACTCAAACACAAAGCCTTGCCACCATCAGGCCAAGAAGTCATGTTTACAGTGTCGCTCTCCCAATCCCTCAGAGAGCCGTGTTCACCAGCAACGGATAAAGCGCCAGAACCTGTCAATGCACAGTGACGAGGACAGGAACTCGGGCTTCCTGAAGCTCTGAATGTTAGTGTCTGCCATGGTGAAGGCCCCGTTTCTCTAGGACACTGCAGGCTGGTGTTGTGTGGGCCCCAGAAGGAGACTTGTGTGTGAGGCATCAGAACACCGACAGTGGAACACTCAACCTCCCACAGTCAGCCCACACCCGTGGAGCCCATCTCTCTACCCTTCTGTGTCCTGCTGTCTCTGGGAGCATGGGCCTCTGCGTTGGCCTTCAATCATGAGTCAGGAGCTGACAGCTTCCTTGGAATACTCATGGCCCGGCTAGCCTAACATAGCCAGTGGGGAGCGCTCATCTGAAGGTCACTGTCCTCTTCATCCTAGGGGGCCTGTGTCCCTGCATATCAGTGTTGCATACAGCCCAGTGGTCAGGGTGAGGACCTAGAAGCCGGCCTAAAGGCTCCTTTTCCTCTGGCACTTTGAGCTCATTTTCAAAATCTGCCTTCTCAGAGTGGTGTCTGTGTCCCACTGTATCCATGTGACCATCTTTCTGCACTGAGTTTCTAGGCCATCCTTTGTCTGTTTTTATTTCTAGATTTCTTCTAATGGGGGGGAAAAAGGAAGCATTTGAAATCAAGGGTATCAAATAAAACCATAACAGATTCTCATTATTACTGAGCTTCAACTAATGCCTATCTGAGCAGCCAGCAGCGTGTGGCAAGAAGACCAGAGCCCCAGGGCAGGCTGGGCTGGGTCATCTGATCTCAGAAAAAGGAAACTGGTGACCGCCTCTTGGTTCTAGCCTTGTATGCTTTCCTTATGAAAAATGAATCTTTTTAGAGGATAGTCACAATCACTTGTAATCACCACATTAACAAAGACGCTGGGTTCCACAGGAAGAAAGCCTATCACTGGACTCGCCCGGTTTATAGCTGGACTCCACAGGAAGAAAGCAGATCACTGGACTTGCTAGTTTATGGCCAGATTCCATGTGAAGAAACAGTCACCAGTCCTTTTTTGCAGAGACTGTGAGACAGTGTTTGCTTGGTGTGGAAGGCCTGGTGTTGATGAGGCAGCTAGCCTTGACACCTGGGAGTCTGCTCTGGAGTAGATATATGCTGGCCCTACATGTATACTTCTGTTCCCTCTAGATGTGCCCCCCAAATAACCTTGAGCCAAAAGCACAGTGGAGAAAGGCTCACTCAGTGTTCATTTTCTGTGCTGTCCCCAGAGGCAGCTCTTTGCTACTTACTGTTAACAGAATTCTGACCACTTGGCTGGGCATGTTGGTGTAAGGAGAACCCAGGCATTTGGACTGAAGGCCTTCCCCATTGTGTTCACCCATGTGCCATCCTGTTTCCTCGGCTATAAGAGTAAACCTACCTCACAGGTGTGTTGTGAGGGATTAAATGTGAAGAGACCATGACATGAGCAATCTGCATTCTCTAACTGCTTCCTACTTTGTCCCGTGGTGTCCCTGGTCAAAGTCCCTACCCACCAGGGGATAGAGATGGCTCCCTATAGGAGCACCTGTTACTTATGGAGTGGACCTGGTTTTGGTTCCTAGCAACCACTCTAAATTCCAGTTCCAGGGTGTCTGACCTCTGTGGCACCATGTGGTACACATACATACTGGCCACTAACTATAAAGTCAATCTAAGAATTTTTAAAAATTTCTGCTCACTATCAGCTGAACCTGTTGGAAAAGCAACTGGTGCATACTGGTCCCTTCTGATTTCTATGAGGTCTTGATCTCCACAAGACTTTAAAGTTTCTCCAGACAGCTGGAGTCCCTGTTGGAAGGCGAGGTGCCTGTTCCTAGTCTCTTACCCCATCTTTGGCTGACACACGGGGCTCAAAACTTCGTAGTGTTCCTGGTACTGTCAGACCTATACAGCTAGGGTTACCTTACCTCCGGGGCTCTAGGGTCAGTAATTTATTAACTCCAATTCTGCTAGTTCCTGTTCCTTTCCTCACTTCTAGCAACCAACCACATTTACCTTTAAAAACAAATCTAAAAGCTATGTCTAGTGCATGCTTCTATAATCGTAGCACTTCAAAAGTGGAAGAGGGGGCTAGAGAGATGGATCATTGATTAGGAGCATTTCCTGGAATCTAATTCCCACACCCATATGGTGGCTTCCAACTATCCATAACTCCAGTTCCAGGAGATTTAATTTTCTCTTCTGGCCTCCTTGGTGGCTAGGCATGCAAGCTGTACATAAACATACATACAGATAAAACAGCCATACACATAAAAAGTATTTTTTTTTTAAATTGTTTTGTTTTACAAGGCGGGTTTCTCTGTAACAGCCCTGGCTGACCTGGAACTCAGACCCACCTACCTCTGCCTCATTAGTGCTAGGATTAAAGGCACGTGCCATCACTGCCCAGCTCATAAAAAGGGTTTTGTTTTTTTAAAAAAAGCATGATGGAGGCAGGAAGATAATGAGTTTAAGATCATCCTCAAGGCCAGTTAGGACTATATGAGATCCTGCTTCACCTACATTCTGACACAAGAACAGAATAATCTGATATTGCTGTGTGTGTGTGTGTATAAAACACTTGGGAGGCAGATCTCTGTAAGTTTAAGACCAGCCTAGTCTATGTAGCAAGTTTTAAAATGTAGCAAGTTAGCAAGTTTTAAAATGTAGCAAGTTTTGAAATGCTAATGGAGTAGATGATAGAGACATAGTGTGAAACAGGAAGTGAAAGTTGACCTGGTTTAGCAAAAACCATTGCTGGGCCTTAGCTGCAGTGCCTGTATGTGTTTGTGATCTACTACCTTCGGTTCTCTGGGCCTCAACCTCCCCTCCTATTTTTTTTTCAAATATTTATTTTTATTTCATGGGAATTGATGTCTTACCTGCATGTGCAACCATGCAAGGGTATCAGACCCTGGAACCACAGACAGCCGTCAGCTGCCAGGTGGACGCTGGGAATCGAACTCAGGTCCTGAAAAACAGTCAATGGTCCCAAACGCCCAGCCATCTTTCCAGCCCCCTCCCCTCCTATTATCAATCGCTCATCTGCCCCTTTCACAAGCTGCCATGACTTAGGCCAGACTGGCAGACCCATCTAGTTGCCACATGCTCTAGATCTCTTGGGCTTCGTTGCTCCCTGTTCTGGTACCTAGCTGACATCCATTTCCATGCTTCCAATCCCTTAACCCAGTTCTAAAACGTTTTTCATCCATATGCTTGACTTTTAAGTGACCCTGGAGTCAGCAAGACAGTTGATCTCTGCTTTCAAAGTAGGTCAGGACAGAAAGCCAAACATGAGATGCTCAACAATGCACTACCAGAAGAGCATTATCTGCTTACCCAAACCGGAAGTTGAATCTTAATTTACTTCAGTGTTATCAACAGAACCTACGAGGGGAGGGGCGGAGCCTGATTGATGAGGTGAAATTACACTATGGTGGAGCTGGCCTTGATTGCTGCGCTCAAGATTGGGTAGCCTAGCCGGAAGTGGGTGGCCTTCTACCCGGAAGGTGCGGGACTCCGAGGCGGCGGCAAAAAATGCTTGGCGCTAAAGCGGAGTATTTACTACCCACGGACTGTGCGCGCAGGTAGGTCTCGTGGGACTAGAGGGAGTGGGGCGGGCGGGCGAGGGGTTCTGAGCTCACTTAGTGCTTGTCCTCAGGCTAGTGGCGGAGGTGCAGGGCGCCCTGGACTACTGCGCCGAGCGGCAGCGACAGTTGGAGCAGAGCCTGCGCGTTTCCAGGCGGCTGCTGCAGGGCTGGTACGCTGACTTTGGGACCTACTCGGACCATCGGAATTATGCCGAACCCCAGAGAGTGGGAGGCCAAGTGCATCTGCACACTTTGGAGGCCGGTTGCTGTGGTATCCTCTCCGCATGCAGGGTCTGAGGCTGGGGATCTGCTTAGGTGTAGGATCTGTTTGGGACCATGCCATGGCTACTCTGTCTTTGCAGGGAACCAGCCAGGACCCCAGCTCCAGAGCCAGAAACTAAGGAAGAGGCCCCAACTCCAGGTAAATCTCAGCTGCTCTTTCCGCATGCTGTCTTTGGCCTTTCTCTGGCATGTTGTTATGGGGGATCCGTCCTGGGACAGTGAATAGGAGCTCTTCCGTGGTTCTTGATTTCACAGCATGCACACCGAGTGCTCAAGACCTCAAGGAACTGGAGTTTCTGACCCAGGCACTGGAGAAGGCTGTACGCGTGAGAAAGGGCATGTCTAAGGCTGGACAAAGAGACAGAACCTCTAGCCTGATATCTGCAGCTAATGCAGCCACTTCTGGTGCCACTGCCACTGCCCATTCCCAGGCCCCCAGCCAGGCTGGCAGCCATGCATCAGGTGCAAAATCCACCAAGGGTGCACAAAAGGCCACAGTCCCTGCCAAGAACTCCCCTGAGTGCAGACTTCTGTCAAGGGGAAATAGGACCCATGTGAGAACAGGAGCCCAAGCCACTGGGTCTGGACCAGGCCTCAGGGACCAACAGATGGTCCCATCAGCTGTTTCTCAAACCACAGAACTCTTCACACTAAAAGAAAAGGGGTAAGCTTCCCATACCCTCACAAGAGAAACTACCTTCTCCATCTGTTCAGATCTTAGCAGGGCATTGAGCTGGATGGGGAAACCCTGGGTACCACCCCTTAAGGGTCATGCAGTGAAGCAGCAGGGTAGAACAGCTGGTTGGGATGGCGTCAGGTTTGTTGTTCTGGAGCATGACTTCTCCAGGGCTTGAGATGTGCTCTTGGTGCCTGATGCCCCTTCTTCGCTCTGGACCTGGCGGGCACCCGTGCTATTCCCAAAGCCCTTTTCAAGATTCTTGTCTGGCAATTAAGCTATTACGGAGAGAGGCTGGGGAGGTTCACCCTGACGGGTACTGAGCCAAGAGTAAGAATGACAGCCCTAGAATGAGAAGAGGCTGCTCTGAACATTGGCTTCTCTCTGACAGGACCCTCCTGCAGCTACCTGTGGCCTTCAGGAAGGCAGCTTCCCAGAATTCCCGGTAAGGCTGAGTGGGCACTCAGAGGGACAACATCACTCCATCACTGACATTGGGACATGCCAACAAATCCTCCAGCAGGTCTCCCTGCTCAGCAACTTTGAGGTTGCCAGTTCAACCACTCAGGTGTTTGACTAGTTGGTTTGTTTGGTTTTTCAAGACAGAGTTTCTCTGTGTAGCCCTGGCTGTCCTACAATAAACTCTGTGGGTCAGGCTGGCCTCAAGCTAGTAGGTCCCCTGCCTCTGCACCCCCCGCCACGCCTGTGTCACTACCACCTGGCTTATTTTTTTGTTTTTATGTGTATGGGTGTATGTGTCAGTAAGTATATCACCAGGAGAGGGTGTCATGTCTCCTGGGTCTGAAGTTCCAGTTTGTTAGGAGCTATCTGAGATGGGTACTGGGGCCAGAACTCATGTCCTCTGTAAGAGTAGCAAGTGCTCTTCTTAGCCACTGAGTCAACTCTCCTGCCCACGACCATTCAAATCTGGTCTCCAAATTCCAGGCTTTCTTTCTGGGATGACAGTGATAGACCTTGTTTCATAAGGTTGCTGTGGGAGTTAGGCAAGGTTTGCATATGCCTGGCACAGATCTACCCAGCCTATTTGTCCTGGTCTGTATCTCTAAGTTCCCTGAGGTTTCTAGTACCCTTACTGCCATACACGCAGGAAAATATGCCCCTGTCTGTCACTCCTCCTACCTCTTAAGGTCCAGTCTCGTTAATTAAAATAACCCTGTTTCTCCTCCGGGGCTGCCTTTGTACCTGTTGCAGTCTGTGGGCTCAGCTCAGCTCTATACAAGCCAGTGACTCCACAGATGCCACCAGAGCCGCCAAAACTCAGTTCCTCCATAAACTTCAGACGGCTGTATCCTTACTGGCAAGGAAGACTGGGGGATTTCTGGCTCTAAGCCCAACAGGTCTGGGAAAAGGCCAATGTGTCAGCAGTATCTCTCCAAACCCATCTTTGGTGGGAAGGTAGGGTCTGCTCACAGGACAGTTTCCCTGACTAGTGTGCAGACAGGCTGGGTTGGCCACAGGCCGTCTGCTGCAGAAGTGGAAACACATGCCCAGAGCCTGAGGAAGGCCTGTACATTGCTGAGACTTTGTATGCAGAAGGAACTTTCAACAGGTCAGTGTTCTGGCTGGAATTTAGGTGGAGGGTAGAGGACAGGGTGGCAAGGAGGGGACCCTCATGGACACCGCTTGGCCTCCTTCACTCGTGTAGCCCCCACTGACTGGATGCAGGAGTACCGCTGCCTGCTCGTCCTGGAAGAACTGCAGACCATGGTCGGACAGTGTCTCCACAGGATACAGGGGCTGCAAGCAGGTGAGAGTCTAACGCTGCTCCCTGTGCTGAGGTCTCAGCGAGGGTCAGGACACCTTAACTCAAATGTCACCAGCTGGGATCCAGACACACTAAAGGTCGTTTTTTGTTTTTTGTTTTTTTTTTTTTTTCATTTGTTTGTTGTGTGTGGGGTTTGTTTGTTTGTTCATTTTATTTCTTAGTTTATTTATTTATTTATTTATTTTTGGTTTTTTGAGACAAGGTTTCTCTGTGTAGGCCTGGCTGTCCTGGAACTCACTCTGTAGACCAGGCTGGCCTCAGACTCACAGAGATCCCTGCCTCCCAAGTGCTGAGATTAAAGGCCAGCCCCACCTGGTTTACAGGTTATTTTAAAAGCTCAGCTTTGTATCTCTTAAAGCCAAGGCCAATGGACAGTAGGGAAGAGGTATCTGGAAACTAAGTAAGAAAAGGGAAGCCTTAGTGATGGCTGCCACCCCGTGAGACTACATGGCTGTTCTCATAGCTGTGACTGAAGAAATGCCACCACTGTGCCTTGTGGAGAAGCCCACTCAGGCCTCGGCACCCTGTGGAGGAGAGATGGACTCTTCTTGGAGCCCTGAGTTCCTTCTCTACTCCAGCACCAAGGAGCTGCAGACCTTGGCAACCTTGAAGCTTCGAGTGGCCATGCTAGAGCAGCAGATCCACCTAGAGAAGGTAATTCCAGAGCAGGAGGTGGTGATGTGTACCTGGGTTCCTGGGAGCCAGTGACCTCATGGAGGCTGCCACTTGAGCCCCCTGAGGGTCAGTCTCAAGAGAAGAAGGCTGGGATAGGTTATGGCTGTGAGCTTCTATGTGAGAGCTGGAACATTCTCCAAGTACACTGCATATCCAGGATGTATAGAATCTCAGAAAGGAAGGCTGGAGAATGAAAGCTAGTCCAGGATTGCCCACGTGGGAATCCTTGGCTAGTCCCACTGAAGCCTTGCTCCTGTACTGTCCCAGGTTCTGATGGCCGGACTCCTCCCTCTGATTAGCTCCCAGGAGCCAGGGGGGCCACGCTGGCTGGCGCTGTGTCGGGCTGCATACAGTCTGCTCTGTGAAGGAGGAGAGCGCTTCCTCACAGTCCTCCGGGATGACCCCGCTGACTGAGCGGGTGAGCAGACAAGCCTCCGGGAGAGCCCCTTCCTCTCAGCTACAGTGGACAGGGATTGAGGGGCAGTTTCCTGTGTGGCGGAGCTAAGAGCACAGAAATACCTGTAGCCACACTGGGACAGCAGTCGGTGTGTTCCCTCAGTTCCATTTAGCCAGCAAACCAGGGGTGCTCAGCTTTCTGTCTTCCTGGGGAAGCCGTTCTCAGCTCCCTCCCCTCTCTCACTGTAAGCCTCTAAACTACTTGTATGATACTAGAGGGAGGTATGTGTATTTATATTATATCAAAGTAGGGCTTGCTAAGGAGCTTTTCATGTTCTTGTTTCTTTATGGTTTTAAGGATTTTATCAATTAAGGGGCTTGATTGATGCACACCTGTGCACATCACTGGGGAGGCTGAGGCAAGAGGATTCTACGTTTAAGACCAGCCTGAAATCCTGTCTAAATAAAATAGAGGAAAGAACATCTCAAGTGGAATCTTCAAACACCACTGTCTCTTTTGCTTATGGAGGGGGACATTAACATGTCTCCCCGGGTCTCTTCCCCATGTGCCCAAGTGCTACACTGATCCTGTTAAAGGCAGGAAGCTATTAGCCATATCAGAACAGGCTTGACCCTGCCCACAGCCACCTCTACCCACACACACACACACACACACACACACACACTGTCACCTGGTATATGGGTCGCTTTCTGCTGAGTGTCTCCCACTCGTGACATTGTCACCTCTTAGGCTTCACCCACTATTGTAAGGAATTATCACTTTCCTAGGAAGATGAGAAAGGACGGGGTTAGGGTCATAGCCTCTACAGTCCTGGACTTGGGGTTACATCATGGATTTCTTGCCTGGGACTTCCTGCAAGATTCTTAAGGACTGTCAGCCTCAGTTCTTCAGAGTTTTAAAAAATATTTTATTCTGGAGGCTAGAGAGGTGGCTCAGGGATTACAGCACCCACATTATGGCCCACAGCTGCCTGTACATATGTGATGCACATACATACATTCAAATAATGCATTAAGTGTATTTTTATATGTATATGGGTGCCTGTATGTATACATGTGCACCTTGTGTGTATCTGATGTCTGCAGAGGCCAGAAGGCCTCGAGTCCTCTGGATAAAGTCACTGGTTGTGAGCTACCGTATGGATGTTAGGAACAAACCCTGGGTCCCTGAGACAAAGGTACCAAGTGCTCTTAACTGCTTCCTGAGCCATCTTTCCAGACCCCAGACTTTTTTATGACCTTTTTCTTTTTCTCTTTTTTGTTTCTTTTTTTTGTTTTTTGAGATAGAGTTTCTTTGTAGCTTTGGACTCTATCCTGGAACTCTCTCTGTAGACCAGGCTGGCCTAGAATTCACAGAGATCTGTCTGCCTGCCTCTGCCTCCGGAGTGTTGAGATCAAAGGTGTGCACCACCACCACCCAGCTTTGTTTTTTTTTTTTTTTTAATGTAACATACTTTCTTTATTGAATCTTTGGGAATTTCACATCACTCGCCCTACTCATCTCCCAGTCCCCCCCCCCAAAAAAAAAGAGCTCCTCCATCTGCCCCTCCTCTCTGACACTGTCCTGGTGGCTGGCATTGGGGGCCTTGGTGTGTCACACAGTATACACCCTGTTGTCCAGTCAGCTCTTCTTGCAAACATTCATTGCAATGAGTCTGGTCTGGTTCAAGGCCTCTGGTTTCTGGCACACCACCGTCATCCCTGGATCCTCACCAAACTCCTCAGTTATCCTGGAGCTGCCAAGAGTCACAGAGATCCTGTGGTTATGGTTCCACAGGATAAGTCCCTTCATAAGCTCCAGCAGGATGTAGATGGGGTAGATGTTAGCATGGGCCAATTCTAGGTCTGGACGTGGGCCTGGGTGGTGGTTGAGCTGGTCAGTCTAAGCCACTGTGTCAGCTCCCCAGCCCATGGTGAGGGTCGGGGCCATCTCTCCTGAGTGTGTGTGTGTGTGTGTGTGTGTGTGTGTGTGTGTGTGTGTGTGTAGGGTGCTCTCACTGTAGCATCCAGTGAAGGGCATGTTCCTTGAGGTGACACAGACATCTACAGGGATCCCAGCTGCTGCAGGACAACAGACCTAGACAGGGCTCTCAACAACAGCTTGGGCCTGGACCACATCTTGGCTCCAGGTGGCTGCACAGCCAGCCACTCAGATCAGGATGGCATGTTCCCCAGACATCAACAGAGCCACAGGTTGCTGTCCAAAATTCCCGTTACCATCAAAGGTCATGTGGTCCCCAAGATCTGGGGCCATGTTAGTGCCCAAGGGTCATGTTGCCACTGGGGTGATGGTGACATTGTCTAGGTCCATGGGCCCACTTCAATCAGGGTCTGTGCTGCCACTAAAGGTTACACAGAAGCCCGAGGTCAGGGGTCCAAACCTGTGGATATTTTTAAAAAAGACTTATTTATTATGTATATAGTATACAGAACAGGACACCAGATATCATCATAGATGGTTGTGAGCCACCATGTTGTTGCTGGGAATTGAACTTAGGACCTCTGGAAGAAGAGTCAGTGCTCTTCACCTCTGAGTCATCTCTCTAGCCCCCCGATTTAAAAAAAAAAAAAAAAAAAAAAGACTATTTTAGTGGCCCGCACCTTTAACCCCAGTACTCAGAAAACTGAGACAGGTAGGTATATCTGTTGAGGCCAGCCTGGTCTATATATTATAAAGACCATGTTTTTTTGTTGTTTCTTTTTATTAAAAAAAAAAAAAAAGTTCTGTCTGGCATCTCCAGTTGTAGGTCTGAGTCCCTGGGGAATGGAGGAGGGTGGGAGGAAGGCGGGGGGAGCAGTGGTGGGTATGGGGGAAAAAACTTTAAAAAAAAAGATTATTTTAAAAGATAATTTTTCATTGTATATGTATGACACCTGTGTGTGGGTTCCCTTAAGAGGCAAGAAGAGAGCATCAGATCCCCTGGAGCTCAAGCTAAAGGCTGTTGTGAACTGCCAGATGTGTGCTCTGGAAAATCATCAGGGCTCTTTTTTATTTTCTTAGACAGGGTCTTTCTATGTAGCTTTCACTGGCCTAGAACTCAATATGTAAACCAGGTTAGACTCATACAGAAATCTACCTGTCTCTCCCTTCGGAGCACTGTGGTGCTTTAGGCCTGCACCACCCATGCCCAGAAGCAATTATAGCTGGAAGAGTCTGGCCTGGCATAGCCCTAAAGTCCTGACCCCACAGTCCCTTAGTCCCAAAGAATCACACAGACTTATATTAGTTACAAGCTGATTGGTCTATGGCTCAGGCTTATTACTTGCTAATTCTTACACTTTAAGTTAACCCATGTTTCTATTTATACTTAAACATGTGGCTTGGACCTTTTTGCTCAGTGCAGCATTCTCATTCAGCTTCCCAGAATTCCCCTAGTCCTCTTGCTCCACCTCTACTTCCTGTCTAGCTACTCCAGTCAGCGTTTTATTAAACCAATAGGTGTGGCAAAAATTTACATTGTACAAAAGCAATATCCCACAGTAAGCAAGCATTCCTAACCACTGAGCCATCTCTTCCACCCCAGTTCTCCAGACTTTTGTTGAGTCGGGATCTTACTGTGTGGCTCCAACTGGTCTCCAACTCATAGGCCTCTTGCCTCTGCTTAACACACTAACATCTTAGCCCTGGAGCCTCACCAAACTAGGGAGAGGACAGGGACCAAAGACAACAGCCTCTGTCACAGGGGTCACTCACTGCTATAGGGGCTTGACAGGAAGTGCGCATAGAAGTAAAACCAGGTGTGTGGAGAGCTAGGTAAAGGTGAGAGGGCTGTACTGGGTAATGGTTAAGCAGATTGCTTTGGTTACCAGCAGGTGGCCCTCTGTATAATAAAAGGAAGTTTTCACAAAAGTCAGTCCAGCCAACCAGAATCAGTCAAGACAGCCTAGGTGGAGGGCTTCCAGGGAATGAGAGACAGTAGAACATGAAAAATTATGGCCTTCATCGAACCCAGAAGTGTCTCCTGTACCAAAATCCAGGACTCTTGAGCCAAGAGAGGAGGCTGCCCCACCTTGTCAGGCTAGCACCCAGCCCCTGGAGAATGTCCCTGACTCAAACCATCCATTAAACTAACAAGCCCTTTTTGGTCATTCCCCCTGCGGCTGGAAGGCTATGCCTCCAGTCTGATCCAGAGGAGGCCTTAACCCAGGACTTAGAATTACTCCGGCGATGGTTCACTTGGTTTATTCTTCTTCTTCCTACTGTCTCAGTGCCCTGCCCCCAGTGCTGGATTACACATCCTAGAAGGAAAGGGCACTGTCCATCTCTACCCCTGGAGAGCCGGGCAGTCCTTGACTTCATGACCTTCCTCGTCGCCAGTCCAGGCCCCGGTAGTATCCAGCTGATTGTTCTAAAGTGTGAGAGATCCCTAGGGGAAGCATGTTAGACATTACACACACACAATTCCTTGGCAAAGCCAGGAGAAGCGGGAGGAGGCAGTGGAATTCCCAGGCGTCCTGATATCGTCACCACTTCGGGGACCAATTGGCTCTGACGTGGCAAACCAGGATGTAATCTAAGACTGGTGGTCATCACCGCCCCCATTCGCACCCCATCACAGCCACCTAGTCGGAAACATGAGAACACCAGAGCCCTTGTCTGAGCCCACCCTGCCAAGCCTGGCGTCTCCAGAGCCCCCTGGAGCCCTACACACCCTTTTCTTGGCCACTGGCGGTGCAGGGGGCTCCTGGCCGCGCTGCATCCTGCCCTTCGGCACCCTGGCGGTGCTGGCGGGCGCGGCTGGCACGGGCATCACCTTCTCGCTGTGCGGGCCTTGCCTGGATCTGGCTCAGATCATGTCGCTAGCTGCTCTTGGCACGGGCCTCGGACTCCTGACCGCCACTTTTCTGTGCTGGCGGCGGCAGAGGGCTGTAGAGCAGCGAGAGCCCGCAGCACCCTAAAGCCTGTGTGCGGGATTGGGGAGGGCACCTCCCGGCGGCGAGGTCGGTCCTGCGTGTCAGTGTAGGCAGGACACAGAAGACCCCTCCCTACACTTTATTTCCAAATCCTCATGAGGTGGGGAGGGCTACGAGCCTTTGTCCTTCCTCCTCCCTCTCTGCCCTTCCCTTTCCACCCTCCCTCCACCAGCCAGCCGGTGCTTTGAGCCCGGAGAGCTGACTGCTGCCGCCGAGCTGGCCTGACATTGTGGAAGGGAGAGGGTGCGCGGGGACTATAGGGTGCAAAGAGAGCATGGAGCTGCCTTCCTTACCACGCCTGGGCCCCTGGGGGCATCATAGGCACTCAATAATGTTTGTACAAGGCAAGAACAAGTGGGGGCGAGTGTCTGAAAGGGACAGTAGGTCCCGGGCTGGGCATGGGGTTATTTGAGAGGTCAGCAGCTCCCTGCGGCCTGAAACTGTCAAACTCTATCATCCCCTGTCCTCTCAAAGGCAACTGCTGTGACCCAACTGGGGTGAGTATACAGAGCCTGAGCACTTGCAGGTGTGAGGCAGGGGGATGGAACCTCTTTGTTACTGAAAGTGCCTGGAGGGGGTAGGGACCAGTGAGATGGGAGGCCTCAGAGGCCTCAGTCAGGGGCTGGGACAGGTGGCTGGGTCCACAGAGAGTTGGAAGCCTCTCTTGGCGACTGGGAAAGCTATCCCAAGGCCCAGCACACCATCTGCAGAAGTTACCCTGGGGCCACAGAGTATGTACAGAGGGCAATTCTAGAGAAGATATCTGAAGCCCACAGCCTTCTCCCTGAAGAGCTGATGATGCAATGGCCATTTGAGCCCTGTCCTGTCCCCACCCCATCCCCTGGGACCTGATCAAAGCTGAGCCCAACAACAGCTTCCACCCACATCAGAATCCATCACATACATGCTCTGCAGCCCCAACAGTCACAACTCGCAGGGAGGCTGGTGTGGAGACGAAGCTTATTTTACTGTTAGGATGAAAGGCTGTCCCCGGTCCTATCTCCACAGCTGGCTGACTGTCTTGGGACTCTACCAGGGGTCTTGGTGTTCAGAGGACAGCTAGATTTTCCCCAGGCTTTTCTCAAGCATAAACCACTCTCCATTTCTCACATGCACACACACACCAGGGCTCCTCCCATCCCTACGGGGACATGGAGAAGGGCCTAAAACAGTGGTTCTCAACCTGTGGGCTGTGACCCATTCCAAGGGCGTCACCTAAGACCTTCTGGAAACACAGATTAATTACACTGAAATCTATAACACTAGCAAAAGTAGTTATAAAGTAGTAGTGAAAATAATTTTATGGTGGAGGAGTCACCACAGCAGAAGAGACTGCACAAAGGGTCACAGCTTTAAGAATCACTGATCTAGGAAGACAGTAGTGACCTTGACCTACTTCAGCCCCTGACTCCTTGTTGTAAAGGACACATTCTGGTTCACTCTAGGAAACTGTAAGGTACGGCTCTGTGGTGTCTAATAGCCCCTCTTGGGTGTCTGTCCCTCCATTACCCATTTCTGCATGTGTGGACAGCAGACCTGGGGAAGTGCCCAGGGTCCGAGTCAGATGTTCTGTAGGGAAACCAAGTGTCCATCAAACTACCATCCTGCTTCTTTAGGCGTCTGCCTTGGCTGTAACTTTGGTTTGTCCTCGAAGGTCTTTGCTTCACTATTCCTTTCCTGAAAAGCAGAGTGCTTCTGTTTCTCTCCATTTTTACTGACAGGAACACTCAGTCCACAACGGTAGCTCTGAGTATACAGGCATCCTATACAGCCTCTTCACAGTCATAAAAACTGGCCTGTGGTCAGCCTCCTCCGTTCTGACTCAGGACTGTCCCCAAGATGCGACATGATTCCTGCCCACTCTTTGTGGAGTCAACCCCAGGTTGGGCAAAGGCAGTAAGAAAAGAATCTTTAGTTCCTCTTGGCAAGAACCTCGAAGCTATAGCTGCTCATCTTGGCTAGTGCACTGGCAACTCATCTGGGCACAGGCCCTCTTCCCTATCCAAGTTTCCTAGGATGTACACTGGGATTTATTTGTGATCAGCTCTTCTCCATGTCAAAGCCCACTCCTTACCTTTCTATGGGGCCCCTGAACAAGTGGCCAGGCCCTGAACCGCAAGGGGCCATCAAATAGGCTGGACTCCCTGCCTACTTTCCAAACTTGTAAGTCCTGGACAATGGGGCCATCATATGGCACAATTGAGACCGAGGGATACTTTAGGTTAAGAGACTGGCCTGTCCATTGAGGAGGAACAGTGACCTCAGCACTTAGCAGAACCCAGTGCTCCCTAGTGGATGGAACTCCTAGCTTAGGATGATATCTTTGTTGGTTCATCAAATCCTCCCAACAACTCCACCAAGCATGTCAAACAATAGGCGTTTTGGTTGATGAGGAAACTGAGAAATCCAGGCCACACAGCCAGAAATCCAAACAACTTGGATTTAAAATCAGACCTGCGTTCTTTCCGCGAGAACAGACTACTGCTTTGGGGATACCCTACAAGTACGCTAGCCCCAACTGTGTTTCCCTATTCTGGGTAGCATCCAAGACTTCAAGCTTCAGACCTAAGGTTGTGCCTGCATGATGGGCCTCTGGGAGGAGTGGCCCAGACCCCAGCCCAGCACGTGGCACCACCCCAGGAGCAGCCAAAGCCTGGCTTCAGGCCGAGGACCCTGCTGGGTGGTCCCTCACGGGCTGCAAAGCTGAGCTGCCCCCCTCCCGTCAGCGCATTCCTGGCTCTCCAGCC
Organism: Sigmodon hispidus; assembly: GCA_004025045.1. Lineage (NCBI taxonomy): Eukaryota > Metazoa > Chordata > Mammalia > Rodentia > Cricetidae > Sigmodon > Sigmodon hispidus. Next base: position 51,156 of record PVIH01002092.1, read on the forward strand.
CCTCCCCCGGCTCTCGGGCCTCCCAGCCCCCTCCTGCGCTGGCCCAGCCTGTGTCTGAATCTGCTTCTGATTCTGGCTGTCGGGACAAGGCCCCCTCCCCTCCTTGCTTCACGGCCCAAGCAGCTCCGCCCCCGGCTAGGACCAGGCTCGCGCCTGCTGAGCCCCCCACCCACTTCTGGCACAGCTCCTCCGCCCTTGCAGCAGCCAGGAGGAGGCGGCAGCCCCAGCGCCCCAGGCCCCGCCCGCCCAGGGCCCTTCCCGGGAGGCCGGGAGACCTGCTCCTCCTGGCCCTCCGTGGGTGAGTGCTGGCGACCGGCGGCGGGTGGGGCCTCCGCGGGCGGAGGCACCGGGAACGGGGGCGACGCCTGTCAATGCTCCAGGCCTAGCAGGAGGACTCGCCAACATCCCTGCTGCTGTGCTCGGCCCCGGGCGTGCCGGTGGCTGCTCCCACTTCTGGGCCTGTGCTGGGGCCGCCCGGGGGCTCTACTATCTTGGCACCGCAGACCTGCAGGCAGAGGATCGGACTAGGCTCTCTCTCCTCGAGGGCAGAATAGTTGGGCGGAAGCTGGCTGGTTGACCCACAGAGGCCACGGCCATGCCCACCTGGCCCTGGGGGCTGCTGCTGACCGCGGGCACGCTCTCGGCTGCACTGAGCTCAGGGCTGCCGGCCACTGCCGACCCCTGCTATGATGAGGCGGGTGAGCCCCGCTGTTGTATTCCTGGCCTAGTGAACGCTGCTCTGGGTCGAGAGGTGCTGGCGTCCAGCACGTGCGGAAGGCCGGCAAATCGCGTCTGCGATTCCTCCGACCCGCAGCGGGCACACTCCGCAGACCTCCTGACCTCTGCTCCGGGCACTGCAAGTCCTCTCTGTTGGCGCTCCGATTTGCTGCAACGGGCACCCTTCAACGTAACCCTCACCGTGCCCCTGGGGAAGGCTTTTGAGCTGGTCTTCGTGAGCCTGCGCTTCTGCTCAGCTCCCCCGACCTCCGTGGCCCTGCTGAAGTCGCAGGACCATGGCCGCAGCTGGGTCCCCCTGGGCTTCTTCTCTTCCAGCTGTAGCCTGGACTATGGCCGTCTGCCTGCTCCTGCTGATGGCCCTGCTGGTCCAGGGCCAGAAGCCCTCTGTTTCCCAGCCCCACAAGCCCAACCCGATGGTGGAGGCCTTCTGGCCTTCAGTGTGCAGGATGGCAGCCCACAGGGCCTGGATCTGGACAATAGTCCCGTGCTCCAAGACTGGGTGACGGCCACAGATATTCGCATATTACTCACAAGGCCTGCCACACTAGGGGACATGAGGGATCGGGAGGTCACAGTCCCTTACTCCTACTCAGCCACTGAGCTCCAGGTCGGAGGTCGATGCAAGTGCAATGGGCATGCCTCACGGTGTCTGTTGGACAGCCATGGCCACCTGATCTGTGACTGCCAGCATGGTACAGAGGGCCCTGATTGCAGCCGCTGCAAGCCCTTCTACTGCGACAGACCATGGCAGCGGGCTACAGGGCAGGAAGCCCACGCTTGCCTTGGTGAGGCCTTGGAGGGTAGCCTGGGGACTTCTGACCAGGCAGGGTTGCCCCTGACTGATCCCTCCCTGCAGCTTGCTCCTGCAATGGCCATGCCCGAAGATGCCGCTTCAACATGGAGCTGTACCGACTGTCGGGCCGCCGCAGTGGGGGTGTGTGCCTCAATTGCCGGCACAATACTGCTGGTCGCCACTGCCACTACTGCCGGGAGGGCTTCTATCGCGATCCAGGCCGTGTCCTGAGTGACCGCCGTGCTTGCAGAGGTGAGCCTACCACCTGCATGCCTTCATGCTCTACTTCTCCTGAACGCCAATGCACTTCTGAACGAGCCCCTCAATTCTGTCCTCAGCTTGTGATTGTCATCCAGTTGGTGCTGCTGGCAAAACCTGTAACCAGACCACAGGCCAGTGTCCCTGTAAGGATGGTGTTACGGGCCTCACCTGTAACCGCTGTGCCCCAGGCTTCCAGCAGAGCCGCTCTCCAGTGGCGCCCTGTGTTAGTGAGTGACCCTACCCTGTCTCAGTGTTATCTGTCTGTCCCCTGAACCCCTGCTACCTCGTCATAGACTATTCTCCTACACTCCTTAGAGACCCCTGTCCCTGGACCCACTGAAGAAAGCAGTCCTGTGGAGCCACGGGGTGAGTGGACAATGGAGTCCCACATTGGTATGACCCTGGCGGGGCTGTAGCTAAAGCAGACCAATGTGGGGGAGGCATGGGACTGCTAGCCTCCCCCCCTTTCCCCTAGACTGTGAGTCACATTGCAGACCTGAGCGTGGTAGTTACCGAATCAGCTTGAAGAAGTTCTGCAGGAAGGACTATGGTAAGCTGCCTCACCCCAGCCCTTCCATCTCGCCCCCAACTCCTTTGAATACCTTGACCTTGGCGGTATACTTCAAGCCTTATCTTCTCTTCGGGTCTCCCACTGATGCTGGCTCCGCCCATTCAGCTGCTCTGTCTCCAAAGCACCTCCCTCTAGTGGGTGACCTCTTTATGTCCTTCCTAACTCTGGTGGGCACTCTGTGCTTCTCCACATGGTCCTTTCCAGGGGGTGGGGGGAGACTGCCTGACTCGATCGCTTTCTCACCCCCCCCCCCACCCAGCGGTGCAGGTGTCAGTGAGTGCGCGGGGCGAGGCCCGCGGCGCTTGGACACGCTTTCCGGTAGCAGTGCTAGCTGTGTTCCGCAGTGGCGAGGAGCGTGCTCGGCGCGGGAGCAACGCGCTGTGGGTACCAACCCTAGACGCAGCCTGCGGTTGCCCTCGCCTCCTACCCGGCCGGCGTTACTTGCTGCTGGGGGGAGGGCCAGGAGCTGCAGCTGGAAGCACAGCGGGCCGGGGACCCGGGCTCAGCGCTGCCCGTGGAAGCCTCGTGCTGCCTTGGAGAGATGCCTGGACTCGACGCCTGCGGAGGCTGCAGAGGCGCGAGCGGCAGGGGCGCTGCGGGACCGCCTGAACCTGCGAGCTGGGCGTGGACTGGGCGGGCACTGCTCTTATCCTTGGGCGCTTTCATCAGTGCTCTAGCCTGCTGGAAGTGTCACGTGCGTCGCCACCTAATTTCCTCCTTCCTCCCCATCCCCGCTTTTAACTTCGTTGGCGACACTCCACCCCCAACACAGAGTAGTGTGAAGGCCCCTAAGAGCTACCTGGAGGCTCCTAGGGCAGTCGTCACTCTCAGAGGACCCTGATCTCATCACCCTGGCTGCCTACTACAAGGGGTGACCTGATATTCGACATCTCTTAAAGGTTGTGAACCGCCCCATTCCCAGGGGATGCTAGGATCCTCCTGGGGTTTGAACACATCCCACGGGTCACTGTGATTCATCAAATCAAGTCTCTGATGCTGTGATACATTAGAGTCCTCCGGCCACCCCAAAGTCATTGTTGCCACCATGACGCCTGTACACCGCTGGGGCGTGGGGGGAGTCGTGGTCCAGCTGCACAGCCAGGACAGTGGCTTCTCTGCCTCCAACTGGGATCTGCAAAGAGTACTGCCGGCTCCTCCTGTATAAGGATGGCTGCCTCTGTCCAACACCCTGGATCTTGTCCCCATGCCCATTCTGGCCTGCCTCTGCCGGTCGCGTATTTGTTTCCCTATCCGCAGCTGCATCTCTGCCTGCTTCCCACCTCTTTCTTGTCCCGTTGACCCCATATCTGGGGTCCATCCAGTTGTCACTCTGCAGCATCACCTAGTCTTGGCCTCCAAGCTCCTTGGCACAGGTTCCGCCCCTAGCAAGGAGCCCTACACTCTACACGCTCAAGCCTGGAAGTCACGAACAGGCAGTTCGGGTCCATATGTAACCGGGTCAGACGGCGACTTCCACGAGCAGCCATCGGGGCTCCAGACGCCCACGCCTTTGCCGTACACCAGACGCTGGAGCCCCCACCTCTTTAGGCGAGCCCCCGCCCCTGAGCGCGGGAACCGCTGTTTGGCCAGCGCATGCTCCCGACTTGGCTGCCGCTGGTCACAAGCGCGCATGCCCAGAGCCGGCAGTGCTTAGACGCGGGGCGCTCGGGGTGGGCAGCCCGCAAGCGCGTGCTGGTGGGGCGGGGCCGCCTACGCGCGTGCGCAGAAAGGCCAGCGCGGTCCAGCGGAGAGCTGAAGGGAGCGGTGCGGTGCGGGGCGCCGAGGTGGGTGCGCGGCGGGGGCGTGGCGGCTGGACGGGGGTGTAGGGGGTGTCACTGTCACCGTCCGCTGACCGGCGGCACGGACATGCTGAGAAAGGGGACACGGGCGGTGCTTGGTGTCTTGGTCGCAGCGCGTTAGGGGGCTCCGGAGGCTGGTGCTCCGGAGGCTGGTGCGTGACACGGGCTGGGATGTCAGTCCCTTTGGGCAGGCCGGGCCTTCTTCGATCGTCGCTGCTCTGTGTCGTGGAAGAGAACTGCCTCTGTGTCAACCTTCCCTTGGGGCACTTTCCGTCCCTGTGGAATAGAAAATCCTCTTTCTGTATTTGTTCGAAATTGCAGCAGTGTTCATATACCTTTGCCCTCGGGGAGTTGCAACAATTCGGGCCCTTCACTTGCCAAAGATTACACAGCTGCCCACCTGGCACCTAGGTACTTCCCAGCATGAGAGCCCTAACCAGCCAGTGTCCCTGACCTGTCAGGGTTGCCTGTGTCACCTGTGCCTTAGCTTGGTCCGGTGCTTCTGGAGGGCAGATCTGGCACCATATGGGGTGGGTTCCACACAGAAGTCAGTCTATCAGGGATGCTGGCAGCAGCTTGGCTCAGTTCAGAAACAGTTGTGCTTTGGCCTTCTTAGATTAAGGCTCACTGGACTAACTTTAAGGGCCAAAGGTTGTAGGCAGGTATAGGTTGGGTTTTATGGCAGTGGTATTAATCTTCCCAAAGTGGTTACAGGCTCCTCATTCACCGGGTTCTGCTGGACGACCAGCAGTTGACTTCCAAGCAGTTTGTACAACTATCCCATAATTTGACACATGTTGTCAATTCTTCTATTTGAGGTCAGTTCTCATTTTCACACCCCCCCCATAGGCTCCTTTAAATGTTCACTGCGTTGTTATGGAGATGAGTGTGCTTGTGCTTTCAAGTTCTCACTCCACCTGGTGTCAAAATTCTGTGTAGCCTAGGTCGGTGTCAGGACCAACCCAGATGACATATGATCAAGAGATTTCTAGTATTTCATAGTGGCCATTTATATTGAGTGGTGTGACCCCTTTGTGTGCTTCCTTTATTCTGAGGATTAATCCTCACTTAAGCTCTTCAGCACTCCGATAAAGACTCTATGGGACATGCTGGGTAGTAACAGCTGTGTTTAGAATCTGGCCTGGAGCTGCATTGGCTCCTCTCATGGCTCCTCCATAGCCTAGCATTCAGTCGGTCAGGCACTCTCTTAGCTGGTTGTTGGAGGGAATAAAGACGCCATTTTCTGAGTGATAGTCAACTAGTGAACTGGCAATGTAGTGGCCTTTAGCTTGATTAAGGATGACCTTTTGGCTTGCAGAAGTAATCTAGTCATCTAGGCAGGGTTTTCATAACAACAGTCAAATTCACTTCCCCGGGACTGCAGGTTCACCTGCATGTGTACCTTACTAGCTCTGACTACCCACACCTGCCAGGACTGTCCAGCAAGTCTCAGTGACCTTGGGCACACAGAGTTGTTTCTAATCCTTATTAGAGACTGAGCCAAGCTCGAAGACACAGTAAAGTGTTTGCCTTTGCATGGTTTCTAGTTTAAAGTACACAGGACAATGAAGTGGGTTGAAAAAAAAACAGTTAACATTTGCCCTGTTCAATGTTCTACCTGTTTGAGCATACCTTTTATGTTTTGACAACTCTAAATACAAGAAACAAACCCTTTGCAAACAGCTGCTTCAGTGGCCGTTTGCAGCCATCAGCTTCTAAATGGAAATAGCATTAAAAAGAAAGAAAGAAAAAAGCCCTCAGGCATTTTACTGAGAACAAGCCTGAATTTCATTATCTGGGAATTTTCACTGTCCTTTCAGTATGTGTTTATTGAATTCATACTTCAACAGTGCTTATCTAGTTTATGTGAGACCCTGTGTTCAATGCCCAGGACCTGAGGGGTGGGGGATGAGCAGGGTGTGTTGGCATGCAATTATAATTTCAGTAGGAGGCTGAGGCAGAAGGACCAAATTTTAGGCTAGCCTGGTCTACAGAGCAAGACCCTTTCAAAACAACAGAAAGGGCTGGGAGCACAGCTTAGTAACAGAATTCTTATCTAGCACGCACAAGGCCCTAGGTACAACCCCCAGTGCTAAAGGGAAAAAAAGAAAATTAATTTATATGAGAAGCTGTGTGCTGTGGAGGTTTGGAAGCTCTGGAAGAGTCGGGCTTGTGAGAGACTTGATCAGATGAACGTGTTCTAAAACCACAAGCGCTGCCATGCTGAGTCGGGGGATAGTTGAGGTACCTTTAGAGAATCATAAAACAGAAGGGTAAGACTGAGACAAGCAGCTGCCAGGATGGCAAGAGCCAGGGCAGAAGGAGGCAGCTGGCAGCCCAAGGCCACAGTGCATAGGATTCAGAGAGGGGAAGAGTACAGCGTTGAGTTTGGAGAGGTGCCATTCAGACAGTGGGTAAGTGTCTTCTGGTCTGGAGCCAAGAGTGGGCAACATTCCTGTGTGGCATCCAAGCTGGGGAGGGAGTCGTGATACTATGAAGACTTGTCTGTAGCCTGGTGCTTTGTGGGTGGAGTCGAGTATGGTGATGGGCTTTGTATTTCTGTCAGGCAGTGGTGGATGCTGGGTGCTACAGGTGCAACCTTCCCTGGCCCCATTGTCTTCCTGGGGCTTTTACAGTCTGCCTTTTGGGGAGCCTCTAGATTGGGTACTGTTTATCTCAAAAACTCCCATTTTCCTCCAAACCATGAGTTGGACCTCAGTGTACTCTCACACTTAGAACTCAGGGCTTGCCATGGCTTCCTTCCAGGCCTCCAGCTTCTGTGTAGGCAGTCTCAGAGACAGCAGGACCTAGGTAAGAACTGAGTGAGGTGGTGTCACTCCAGTCGGATAATGGAAAGCTGATAACTGCCCCAGGAGTTATCTGCCTGGGCACAGCCTCAGAGCTCTTGTCTGCGGGCTGTATAAGCTCTTCTGTTCCTTCTAGCCTGGTATGTTTTTCTTTACAAGTGACAGACTACCACACTGTTTCTGAAATTCTGTCTGCCTGATTTGTCATCTGTCTATTTTGTGGTCCTTGGAATCGAATCTAGGACTTTCTGCCTAGTGCTAGGCAAGTGTTCTAACCACTGACCTCTATCTCCAAACTTGGTTTTGATTTTTTAGAAACAGGCTATCACTGTGCAGCCTAGGCTGACCTCAAACTCATGATCCTTCTAAGTGCTGGGATTACAGGTATGTGACTAGTCTCCTAGCTTGTTACAGTTTAATTGGGTTCTACACTCTCAGAGACTCTGATTGTTTACTGATAGGTGAGTCTATTATGAATAAAAACTGGTTTACTGTTCTAATGTAACTCATTGTCTGGGTCTCACCAAAGGCTGTGCTTTTCTTCATCCCGTCAGCCTCACCTTGAATCACTGATCCTGTTCTCTAGTTACCTTGCATCTTTCTTAGCAAGGCCCTTCCAGAATTCCTGTCTTGGAAGTTTGTAGACCCTTAGAAAAATTGAGTTATGTGACATGTTCCTGCCCTGGAGTATTTTTCTGTCTTCCTGGGCTCCTAGCATAGCTTACAAGGATACTGTCGTTTGCCAGCAACTCAGCATATCCCAGGCTTTTAGGCTTCTTGGAGCTTGTGGACTGGACTGTAAGTGTCTTTGTTTCCCCCTTTGTGTGTGTGTGAGTTCCTGTGTGTGGAGGCCAGAGGTCCACATTTGATGTCTCAGTCGATTGTTCTCCACCTGTCTTTTGAGATAGTATCTCTCACAGGGACCCAGGGCTTCCAATTCAGTGAAGCTGGCCAGTAGCCCCAGTGATCCTCCTGTCTCTACCTCCTCAGTGTCGGTATTATAGGGATGTACCTGCCACATCCAGCTGCCTATGTGCATTCTGGGGGGTTGAGCACTTACATCCTCATGCTTCAGTGACAAGCCTTACCGACTGAGTCACCTCTCCACCCGTAGACTGTCTTTTGATCTGAACCATAAAGATATCTACTCACTGGCCTATGCCCTCATTCCAAACTGTACTTGTACTCAGAAGGATCTTTGTGCTTGGTGGCTTTGTCCTTTGCTCGTATTTCCTGTGCCACTGCCTGGGGCTAAGGCTTCCTCACTCTTCAAGGCTCAGCTAAGGCAGATGCAGACTCTAGGAAGCTGTATCTGAGCCCTGTTTCCATGTGAGCAGAGGGCTCTGACACCCTGTACTTTCCAGTCATAGTGCCTATACCTTCAAGTGCTTGGTCAGTATTCTGTCCTGATCATGGGCTTCCTGAGAGCTGAGGCAATGCCTCACACCTTAGTCCTCCAGCACTTGGCACCTTGGCATGCAGGAAGCACATCTTGAATGCCTATTAAAATGATTAAGGCTTCATGACTCCCAGGCAGCTGTCTTACTTGGTCTGAAGATGTTTGCTGAGAACCTGCCATGTGCCTAGCCTTTCAAGGCATACCTGTCTCAGACACCTAACTTGGAACTCAAGTCTGTTGAAATTTTAGTGCTGCTGACATTTTGGCTGAATTCAGAAGGTCTGAGGGGCTCTTTTCCCAACTTGCTGTTTGGGGAAAAAGTCCCATGGAGCCCCAGCCTCTCCCTGTGTCTAGATTGGCTCCAAGCTTGGGTCTCAGAATCCCACATTCGATCTTATAGGCACCTCTAGGAAGACTTGCATTTGAACTTCTAGCCAGCAAGCAGTCCAGCTGGCCCATGGTACTGTGACTCAAGCCTCATTACTGGTTACATCTCTTTTGTACCTGGCACGTGCCTGCCATTGTGTGCCACCAGCAAAAGACCCACTATCAAGTTCCCTGTAACCAGCTTCTCGAGGAGTCAGCTGTGGGTGCCAGTCACCTGTGCTTCAGGGCTGAGGCAGCATACAGCCTGCCTTCTGGGGCCACTGCATAGGATACGTTTGTTACGGCTTCCTACTGTTATTCAGCCTTTAAAATGAACCTGTTTCCTTCTCTGGTTTCTTCCTTCCCAGGCACATAGAGTGTAGTGTGACATTTGGGTATGGAAGCTACAATCTAGTAGAAGAATAGGACATGTAAGCAGACCTCTGCAATACCTCAGTGTGCTGAAGGAGGTGGAAACAGACTTGGTTAAAGGGGCACTGGCCTGGAAGGTCACCAGAGGGACCTTAAGGAGATTTGATTAGAATAAACTAAGCAAGGAAGAGGGGACAAATATGTCCTTCCTGTCCTCCTTCATGTCCCTGTAGCAGGGACATGCCTTCTGATTGTAGTTTGCTGCACTGTGTGAACAGTGCTTCTGAAGCTGCTGTGGGAGGGGCAGGAAGGGTGGAGGACAGGAAGGATCTCAGGTTAGTGGTTGTGACAAGCCAAGCCCTGGACATGGGATCTGAGCTGAGTTGCAGTGGAGCCATGGAGCATGAAGGTCATGAGATGTGCAGGATGCCTAGGAAGCAGCTGGAGGTAAGGGACTGGAGCTCACATGCATAGGCTGAGAAGAAGGTAGACATCTACAGCAGTGACAGTGAGCCAGGGGAGGGAGAAGGACATCACCTACGAGTGCTTAGGGAGATGAGGGCCTTGGGTGTCTGTTCTGTATAGCAGTTGGGCAGTGCTGTTCTAAAGGAATTTAAGAGAAGAGGCAGGGCTAGAGTAGGGCCTCAGTGAGGAGCCGGGGAAATGAGATCAGCACCTCAGAGGAGGCCTGTACTTGGGCCGTGACACCAAGTGTGGGCACAAATAGAGGAAGCTGGTGCCTGTCAGCCTGCCCTTCTCACAGGGGGTAGAGTGAGGCTGTGAGCCAACGTTGGGAACAGGAGAGGTCTGCAGGAAGCCGAGAAGACCTGCCAGGCAGCAGCACCCAGAGCCCAGCATGCTCAAACCCCATGAACAGATGGTTTGGCTGTTTCCCCCTCTTCAGCTCTGATGTAGGTGAAGAGAAGCGTGCTTCAGCATGGCCTCCCACACGGCAGCTGAGACAAGCGGCCGAGACTAGCGGGAGCTGAGGCTTGATGTGGCTTGTCTAGACTTAGCTGTGAAGGAGCAAAGCCAAGGGGCTGGCAAATGGGGACCGGTGCTCCGGGATAAAAGGAGCCTGTGTGTGCTAAGGCACAGAAAAATTGGGGCTAGACTTGGCATGGAGGCACACACCTTTAATTCCAGAACTAGAGACACAGCCGAGGCAGGTCTCTATGTTTGACGCTAGCAGATCTGCATGTGAGTTGCAGCCCTACATGGTGAGAACCTATCTGGGGTGGGAGAGAGGAGGAAGATAGACAGACACTGTTTATGAATGTTGCGTCTCTGGGTGGAATGGGGTTGGATGACCTGGGCGTATTAATAAGGTAGAAATGTAAAGGTTTTTAATGGTGTGTGGGTGGGTGGGTGGCATCAGAGAGCCTGAGGCAGGGCTGCCCAACGTACCTACCATTCTAGGGATAGTCATGGGCCGGAGGCAGGGATTCCTCCAGAGAGGAGAGGTGTGTGTGGCGGTGATGGGGGTGCCATAGGCTAGTTCAGAAACAAGGAGAGAGCGAAAGAGGATCCTGGGGGAGGAGAGTAAGAAGAACGAGTAGGGGTTGAACAGCCTGAAGAGCAGAGTGACCTTCATCACCCTGGTTACTGGTACCACCTACCCTTGAGGTCTTCTTAGGCAGTGGGGCTCAGAGCAGCCTAGGTCTCCCAGGGAATATTCTGGAAGTATGTCCATGTGAGGCCTCTCTCACCATGACATTGTGCATGTGAAGGCCCAGGGTAGCTTATACACGAAATGCAACACAGCCCAGGTGGTCTGTTTGCCTCCAGCCACTTCTAACACTGATTCTGATAGCTGCCACTTCTGTATTCAGTTTGCTGTCAACAGACAGATCTCTCGAGAATGAAAACCCCGACTTCCCCATCTCAGTTCCCTGGTGCCATCTGTTCTTAACAGGTTGGAGATGGACCCTCAGCAGAAGGGCCTCACACTCCCAGGGAAAGTTAGCAAGCCTCCCCTACTGCTGTGTGTTCCGATCCTTTCCATGGAATGCCACTTGACCTCATCTGCCCTACCATTGGGATCCCCTCCAAGAAGGGTTCTACCACCCTGTCCAAGTATGTCCTAGTTATCAGTGTGTCTACAAATCCATTTTCTGCCGGTGATATCAGATGTCTTGTTTCTGTATCTGCTATACCCAACTAGGTTAAAGAGACTTGGGAAGCATTTGAAAGAACGTTCTAGAAAGACTGAATGTGAGATGGGTGGATTAGGCTAGTGGCCCCTTACTTTCAAGATTTCTTCTGTGCTGTCCTGTGCTGGAGGTGAGTTCTAAGGAGAAGATGAGCATCTCACACCCCCAGTGCCCAGGATTCCCGTCAACGCCCTGAGGTCATGCATGTCTCGAATGTTCACCAGGTTCTTAAAGGATGGGCACATCCTTGTGGATATGTCCTCTGTGGGTTTGAGGAAAGTCCATGTACCAGGGGGTGTAATTGTAACTTGCGCTCCATTGCTAGTTATTATCTCTGTTCCTGTCTCTGTCATTGATGCCCTGTTAGGCTCAGCATCCCTGTCCTGGCTCCTCTGCTGTCTGGTGTGCTCCTTCAGCCCTCCCCTTCTCCTCATCTCAGCAGCATAGCTCTTGGTTACACACACACACACCTCTCCCAGCGATTGCCCCGTTTGCCATCTCTGGTGCCCTTTTGGGTTCCCTACCTACTGGCATTTCTGTTCTCAGCCACTAATTAACCCTCCCACATAGTCACCACTGGGTCAGCTGCTCAGGGTGTGTTGGAACTCTGAGCATCTTATCAGACAGCAAACCTTCACTATCAAAGTAGTCCGGCTGTGCCTTTCCTGCCCCAGGCAGCATAGCCTGGGGCCCTCCCCTGGCCCTATAGGCATGGTCAATGCCAAGCAGATGTCTAGGCTTGCTGTGTTCTGTAGTGGTCTGCATATTGCACCTCCCCTGAACTGAGGGGGGCTTTTTTTTTCATTTCCCTGTTGTTAAGCAAGACTGAAGGTCAGGCATGGGCATGCCCTGAATTATACTATGGTGACCTGCATGAGAGGAATGTATGTTTGTCACATGGAAATGCCCACATGCCCCCTACCCCTTCTGTTGTCCTGTGTTATCTGTGAGGCCTGTTAGGCATCAGGTTTCCCATATGCTCAGCCTGGGGGGTCCAGCGTCAGTTCCTCTTCATTCTTTATTCCTGTCCACGATGTATTGCTCCCAGTCTCCAGGAAAGCATATGGGAATTGCTAAGACTGGAGAGGAAAAGCTGAGCCCTGCCTAGCATGTGGCATGGTGACTAAGTCAGTCAGACAGGGCCCTGGGTCATAGTCAGCTTGTTCCTGTGGCTGGAGAAGCATTGTCAGGCTAGGGCTGCACAGGGGTGTAGGACCCCCTTAGGACGGTCTGTCTTTGTTTGGCAGCTGTGTGTGGATGTGGGTGTGTGTGTCTTCCCTGTACCACAAGCATCATAGGAAACTCATGGGTCTGCTGGACTCTGTCCCTAACCTGTTTCTGGGGACCACTCCCTCTGGACCGTCTGTGGCCCACCCACTAGCCCTTCTCTCCACCTTCTCTTCTCAGGGTGGTTTTCTACCCACTAGCCCTTCTCTCCACCTTCTCTTCTCAGGGTGGTTTTCTAACTGGAGATCTGGGATGTCACATACTGTCCTCTCCTACTTCTCAGCTCACATCAGTTCCTCTGTACTGCCTACCAAAGACCCGCAACTTAGTGCAGTCTGCTCCCCTTCCTTCCTGCACTGCTATGCATCCCTCAGCGCTCTGTCTTCATTCACCCCAGCCAGCTCCCCATCCTTATAGACTTGAGGTAGCATCGCTGTGTGCAGTTATGGTTGTGGGTACCTTCTGGAACCTGTGTACTGTTCTGTCCCCAGGGTCTAGCCTGAGTCAGGCCGGGAGGAGCAGCTAAGTAAAGGTCCGGGGAGTGAAAACAAGCTTGGAGCAAGGGGGAGCGATGGTTGTTGTTAGCTTCTCCATTCCCTGTGACCTCAAGGCACAGTCTGTATGTCACATGCTAAGGAGTTTGTTTTCAAATCCTCCTGTTTGGGAAAAGAGGTGAGAAATGCAGTCTCATGACTAAAGCAATGTTTGGGGACAGGCTCATGGTATTGAAAAGGGACCTGACCTTGCTGAGGAGCAAGCTAGGGCAGAGCTGAGAAGAGGCCTATACATCACGGAGGACAGTGACAGTGTGGGAGACTCATGGGCCTTAGCATTTCAGCAGACTGGATGTTCGTTCCCCTTGTGCAGGGCCCCTCCCATCGCCTTCATCTCTAAAGTGGAATAGGTCCTGTGCTGTCAGGCTGTCCTTGGGACTGAACAGGAGGGACTGTGAAGCCACATGTGTGGCAGCCAGTCTTTGTGGCTGAAGATGACCAATTGGGGACCAGTGTTCAAGCATGAGCTCTTATTCAATCCCCCACTCACCCTGCCTGCTGGCCAGAGATGGAGCTGAGTGGATGATGGAACAGTCAAGCCGTGGCCATGTGCGTGATTTCCTTTCAGCCCTCCTGGTCACCCTCCTCTGCTGTGGACAAAAGGCAAAACAAAGGCTTGATTGTAGATAGAAGGTGTTGACTTTTGAGTTTCCCTGGGACATTTGTGGTAGAAATGTCTTACAGGAATGCCTCTCCTCAGAGAAGACTGGCTTGGCCATGTGGCTGAGCCTGGAACCATCTATGGCTCCCTGGTCCTTTGGTGTTATCCTTGGCAAATGCAGGCAGCACCTGGAACATGTCATCCGGTCCAGAAACAACATTGGGGCAACTAGAGAGCATTTCTTTCTGCTTCTGTTTTCTGTTTTCTCTAAAAGACATACTTTCTTCCCATCTTTGGGTACCGTGGACTTTGAGGTAGTCGCCATGCTGGTAGAGAAAAGGCTGCACGAGTTAGGGCAGCGAAGTGGAGAAAGAAGCAGCTCTGGGCGGGAAGGGAAGTGAGGCTGTTGAAAGAGGCCGTTGGGGCCGGCCACAGAACTCAAGCTCTGGCCTCATGGCCTGTGGGAAACCGTGCCTTTTCAGGAGCGGCCACTGGGCTATTCCTCCCAGAGGCTCCTGAGTGTTGAGTGCCAGGCCCAAGACCAAATGCAGCCTCAAAATAAAAATGCTGGGACATCTGAGCTGTCCTGGTGTGTCATGATGATGGAGTACTTTCTATAAACAGTCTCGATTCAACCCTCATACCAGAAACTTCTCTCACATCAGAAACCCCATTTACCACTGTTCTTAGTATAAGACTCAGGCACCTCTGTGTGTGCGTGTTGGCCTGTGCCCTGGCACCTCTGTGTGTGTGTGTTGTGGCCCGTGCGCTGCTGGCCTCACTGCTCCTGCTGTCACTGTCCATTCTGAGCACACATCTTCTCCTTGGAGTTGCTCCTCTGAAGGTCTTGGTCCCCTTCTCACGTTGTCTCCATTACTGCTGAGCTTCTCCCAGCATTACTCCAGGTCATATGTCATCTTTTGGGAGATGCTCACACTATTGACCTTCAGTAAAGTACCGATCACCTTACAGACCCACCGTGTGTAGCCCCCCCTGCTGTCAGAAACCGTCACAAGCTATTGCCCTATGAGGCTAACAGATGTCAAGTAGCATTTTTCCTGCTTTCTTGGAATTGCTGGTGAGGGCACAAGCCATAGGGTGCTTCCCATTCCAAACACAGGGGACTATAGGAGAGGGGTCAGCCAAAGATGGTCAGGAGAACCAGCTCTTCTCTGTTGAGAACTTGAGGGCAAAGAGGGACTGTGGGACAATGCAGTGTTTGTAGTGACACAATCCCCAACCCTCAGGCTAAGGGAAGTGGCTTCTCCAGCACTGCTCACAGTGGTAGCACCTGTACAGAGTCTGTACTAATGTGTGGCCAGTCCACATTGCCCACACAGGAGACTAAGACGCCCTGTGTCACCCCACATAGTGAGTTCTGGCCAGTCGGGGCTACATAGAGAGGCCCTGTCTCAAATCGCATGTACACACGCGCACGCGAACACACACACATACACACACACACACACACACATACACATACACACACGACTTTAATCTCAGAACTCACAGCCAGTCTGATCTACAGAGTTCCAGAATAACCTGGGCTACACAGAGAAACCCTGTCTCAGAAAAAAACAAACAAAAAGTTTGAATGAATAAATAAACAATTTAATTCTCCAAAGTGTGAGTATAAAAGCCTGGTTTATTTTACGTTTTTAATTAATTTCTCGCCTTCCTTACTTCCTCACCTCAGTGACCAGTAAAAGATGACTCAGATGTATTTTGTGTGTAAATGTAATAGATAGTTTTTTTTTTTTTAAGATCTTTTTTTTTTTTTTTTTTAAAACCCTTTTATTTATTTATTTGCCTTGGTGTTTGCCTGGAACTGGAACTACAGACAGTTGTGAGCTGCCATGTGGGTGCTGGGAATCGAACCCGGGTCCTCTGGAAGAGCAGCCGGTGCCCTTAACCGCTGAGCCATCTCTCCAGCCCCCTGTAATAGATAGTTTTGAGAGCCACACACCAAAGCAATAGCGGTGGTGGAGGTCGAAGCCAGGGCTGGAGTGGAGATTTGAACAGCTCGCAGTTTTGCTCTGTAATTTGGTCTCACCTGACCTTTTGTGACTATGTGTTCTTTTTTCAGTTGATGTAGTTTTTTAAAAAATATTTATTTTTATTATTTTTTTGAATTGGTGTTTTGCCTGCATGTATAACTGTGTAAGAGTGTCAGATATTGGACTTACAGACAGTTGTTAGCTGCCATGTGGATGCTGGGAATCGAACTCAGGTCCTCTGGAAGAATAGTCAGTGCTCTTAACCTCTGAGCCATCTCTCCAGTCCCCCAATTGATGTAGTTTTAATTTTTTTATGTGTATGAGTGTATGTAAAACTGCATGTAAAACTATGAAGCACCCATAGCTTCAGATGCCCTGGAACTGGAGTTACAGATGGCTATGAGTGCCATGTGGGTGCTGGGAATTGAACCCCAGTCCTCTGGAAGAACAGTGAGTGTTTCCAGCCTCTGAGCTGTCTCTCCAGATGGATTATATATTTTTTTAATCACATAACAAAAGCTTCTGAGTCTATCTTTTAAAAGATTTTTAAATTTTGCTTTATTTTATGAATGTTTTGGCTGCAGGTATATATATATCAGAGGTCAAAACAAAGCATACATATGGTACATTATATATATATATATATATATATATATATATATATATATGGCAGAAATTACAAGGCAGCTGAGCCCATTTATAGATGCCTGGAGAAAACCTCATGTTTCTAGCCCCAGTAACACATGGTTCTCTTTGAGTGGGCTGTGAGGAGGAGAGATCACTGGGCCTCATTACCTCAGTATCCCTCTTCCAGCACATTCCCTGGACCTCTGTTTAGCAGGTAGCACTCTGTACCTGTTTCTTCCTGAAGGAGTTTTTTGAACAGAACCTCCATCACTTTGGGAGTTTTTGGTTTAATGTTCAACCTGGAGCAGGTTGGTGAGCTCTGCTGAACTCTTGTTTATAAATGTTCTTATTCCACTTGTGGGAAACAGGTCCTTGTCACCCAGACAGAATGGGCCTGTGGTAGCTCTTTTGGTTTTTAAATTCAGAACCAAAGTCTAAAGATGGCTTGGATGGCATGGCTGACGAGAATCAGGCAGATGGGCTAGCTGCTTCTTAAAGGAGTACAAGAGGGATCCCTCACACCTGCCAGTCAGGCAGCAGGACTGGGCCTGCCATAAGCTAGGCTGTCCCACTGGGACACGTTAAAATCAATTTAATATGCTTACAGTGCTTGCAGAACTTTGGGGTTTTGTTTGTGATGCCAGACATTAAACTCAAGGCCTTAATCATGGCGAAGTACTGTACCACTTAGCTGTACCTTCAGCCCCAGAAAACCTTGTTTTAATTAATGATTAATATGCGAAAGCCCCTGTAAAGACTTATCAATGGAGGCTGAAGAGATGGCTTAGCGATTAAGAACATTTGCTGTTCTCTCAGAGGATGTGGTGGTTTCGGTCCCAACACCCACATGGTGCCTCCAGGCTGGCTATAATTCCAGTTCCAGGAGATCAGTGTCCTTTCTGGCCTGCAGACGAACATACTCATACACATGAAATAAAAAAGAATCAAGTCTTTTCCTCCTCCTCCTCCTCCTCCTCCTCTAGATAGTGCCTCACTCTGTAGCTCTAGCTGCCCTGGAATTTCCTGTGCAGACCAGCTTGCTGGCCTTGAACCCCAGAAATCTGCTTGCTTCTGTCTCCCAAATGCTCTTTGGGATCTCTTGGATTCAAGGCCAGCCTGGTCTGCTGAGTGAGTTCCTGGATGGCCAGAGCTGTTACACAGAGAAGCCCTGTCTGGAAGAAACGAACAACAACCAAAGGCTATGAGGTCACTCACCTCTAGGGCCAGGGGAATATAGGGGAGAGTTTCACCGTGGGCCGGACAGTTCCATGAAGGTGCCTGACACCACTGAAGCATCTTTTTTCCTTTGTATTTAATGTGCATCTTTTGACTGCATGAATATGTGTGCCACATATGTGTCTGATGCCTGTGGAGGCCAGAAATGGGGGTTGGATTTCCTGGGACTAGAATTACAGATGCTTGTGAACCACCATGTTGACGTTAGACATTAAACACCAGTTCTTTGGAAGAGCAGTTTGTGCTTTTAACCATTGCTCCAGCCCTGATGTGTCTTAAAAGTGGTTAAGATGGAAGCTGAGGACACAGTTCATGGGACAGTGTTTCCTATGCAAGCCTAAGGGCTGAGTTCAGATCACCAGAACTTCTGTGAAGGTGGACTCAGAAGCAGACATCTGTAATTCCAGCCCTAACACAGCAGCAGTCTGGGGCTTGGCTGGTAAACAGGAGAACCCCTGAAGTTCACAGCAGCTAGCCTGGTGTATGCAGTAGTGAGCAAGAGATCCTGTCTCAAATGAGGTAGAAGTCAAGGACCAACACCCAAGGTTGTCTTCTGATCTCCAACAAGTGTGCTGTCTGATGCACCCACACAGATATTTCATAAATGGTTAAAATGGTGTTTTGTGTATATTTACTACATGGAGAAGAACATAAAATCAAGATGTTTTCTTAGATAGTTCCACACATTAGCATTTTTATGATAATTTTTCTGTCTGGCATGATGGCACACCAAATGATTACAGCACAACTTTGTATATCAAAGGAGGCCAGGGGACAGAGGTCATTTAAGCAACGGCATGGTAGGCACATCTTTAATCCCAGCACTGGGGAGGCTGGGGCAGGTGAATCTCTGTGAGTTCGAGGCTAGCATGGTCCATCAGCGAGTTCCAGGACATCCAAGGCTACACAGAGAAAACCCTATCTGGAAAAACAAAACAAGATTTAAAAAAAAAAAAAAAAAAAAAAAAACTCAGTAGCATTGTCTTTTTCTGCTTATTTTCTAGTTGAATTTTCTAGATGAAAGAGAAATCAGAGTGGTGTGGATATATACCTAAGGTCACTGAAGCCGACCCCCCCACGATGGAGAGTTCTACCCTCCAGATCAGAAAGGTCAGCCCAGTGTGCATAAGTGAATATTAGCAGTGTTTGGTGGAAGCTTTAGAACCCAAATCAATGGCTGTTATAGCTCACTGTGTATAGTCTCTTAGTGTATCTCACACTTCTTCCCCCCCACACTGCCCTCTCCCTCTCCCTATGGTTCCCTTCCTTTTCCCTCCCCTCCCCTCCCCTCCCCTCCCCTCCCCTCCCTCCCTCTTTTATTTTCTGATCTGGAGGCCAAACCTTAGGCCTCATGGATACTAGACAAGTGCTCTACAGATGAGCTCCTCACAGCCTGGCATATTTTTGAATTTTATGTGTATGAGTGTTTTGCCTCCACATGTATATTTGCATCACATACACGCCTTTATTTTAGATTTATTTTTTTATACTTTCCTATTTTTTGAAATTATACTGTAATTATGTCATTTTCCTTTTCCCTTTCCTCCTTCCAAGCCCTCTCATATAACCCCCCTTGTCTCTTTCAACCCCATAGCCTCTTTTTCTTTGTTACACACACACACACACACACACACACACACACACACACACACTCCTAACTATATAGATAAGACCTGTTTGTTCCATATAGTGTTACTTGTATATATGTGAGTATATTCAAGAGTGAGCACAGGGCACTGACTAACCTGCTGGGCTCTTCCCCAGGGAGGCTGCCCCTCCCACTCTCAGCTCCCTAGCTGCCTGTGCTTCTCTGGCTAAGGGCTAAGATTGGTCTCTGTGTAGACCGGGTCTCACTAAGTAGCCCTGGCTAGCCTAGAATTCACTGTTACTAGACCATATTGACTTTGGCTTTGACCTCACAGAGTCTCTCTCTGGGATTAAAGGCATGCAACACCATGCCCTGCAACATTTAATTTTTTACTTTCTATTATTTATTTATTGGTTTTTAGAGACAGAGTTTCTCTGTTTAGAGGACCTGGCTGTCCTGAAACTCACTCTGTAGACCAGGCTGGTCCTGAACTCACAGAGATCTGCCTGCCTCTGCCTCCTAAGTGCTGGGATTAAAGGTATGCACAAGCATACCTGGATATTTTTATTTTATGATGTATTTTATTTTACGTGTATAAGCATTTGGCCTATATGTCTGTCTGTGTATCATGTGGTGCCTGATGCCCACGGAGGTCAGAAGAGGAACTGGAGTTA
Source organism: Sigmodon hispidus (assembly GCA_004025045.1). Classification (NCBI taxonomy): domain Eukaryota; kingdom Metazoa; phylum Chordata; class Mammalia; order Rodentia; family Cricetidae; genus Sigmodon; species Sigmodon hispidus. The sequence continues at coordinate 70,919 of PVIH01002092.1, forward strand.
GGGAATGCTGTGAGCCTCAATGTGGCTGCTGGAAACCAAACCCGGGTCCTCTTCAAGAGCAACAAGTGCTCTCAACAGCTGAACCATCTTTCCAGCCCCATGTATTTATCATTTTAAAATTGTGTGTGTGTGTGTTTGTGTCTGTGCTTGGATGACACATATAAATGCAGGTTCCCAAGGAGGCCAGAAGAACCTGCATCGGAGGTCACAAGCTGTTGGGTGTCTCCTGACATGTGGGATGGTAACTAAGCTCAGGTCCTCTGCAAAAGCAATACATGCTCTTAACTGCTGAGCTGTTACTCCAAACCTTGTTTGTTTGTTTGTTTAAGGTAGGGTCCCACTGTATAACTCAGTCTTGAACTTCCTCTGTAGCCCAGGCAGTTCTTGAACTCATGATCCTCCTGCCTCCTCTTCCTCCAAAGTGCTGGTATTTCACACACGTGCACTGCACTCTGTTCTGCTCATCCACTTCTTCTATGTGTGCCTGGATCACAACAGCTGCCATGTACTGAGATAATATCATATTCCCAAGACTGGCTGTGTTTCCTTGGAGGCAGAAATGTCTAGTTTTGAAATTGTGGCACCTTCCACTTATTCCTGAACATCGTACTACAGAATTACACCCCAGGCCCCATTTCTTACACTTCTGGTGGTTTCTCCTGGAATTGCCCGTCTGGAACTTAGCTTTTAAGCTGCCAGTTAGAGGGAGATGGGAGCTGCCTGGAGAACTTTTCCTCAGGCTGGGAGGCAGCTCAGAAGTGTGGTGTTGGCCTCACAGTCCATCCAGCATAGTCCTCAGCACAGCTGCTTAGAGCCTGGCTCACACCTCAGGGTGAGGGGAAGCACCGTCCAGCAGGCTCCTCGTGACTCTCGCTCTTTTTCTGATAACCTCTAGGCTACAGTGACCCAAATGGATCTCCCTAAGTGGAAAGCTGTTTCTACTAAGATCAGACTTTTTTTTTTTTTTAAACAGAAGTAAACTTTTATTTCTCAAATTAAGCTGACTGAGTTGGCTGCTTTGAGGGGGTTAGTCAAAGAGACCAAATCCCATATCCTCATCTGATTCCTCCGACTCTTTCTTGGTTTCAGCCGCTGCTGGGGCTGCGGCTGCAGCAGGAGCAGCAGTTGTGGCAGCGGCCACAGGGGCAGCAGCCACAAAAGCAGATGGATCAGCCAAGAAGGCCTTGACCTTTTCAGCAAGTGGGAAGGTGTAATCAGTCTCCACAGACAAAGCCAGAACCTGCTTGTACCCATTGATGGTAGAGTGTGGCACTGAGGCAATAGTCAGGTAACCAATCTGCAGAAAAACACTGGCAACATTTCTAACACCCTCTAGGAAGCGAGAGTGCAGAGCCTGCTCTGTGATGTCAAGCACTTCAGGGTTGTAAATGCTGCCCATGTCAAACACCTGCTGGATGATCAGCCCAAAGGAGAAGGGGAGATGTTCAGCATGTTCAGCAGTGTGGCTTCACTGGCTCCTACTTTGTCTCCAGTTTTTATCAGCTGCACATCACTCAGAATCTCAATGGTACCTCTGGAGATTTTAGTGGTGATGCCTAAAGACTGAAAGAAAGAGGTCTTCTCGGGCCCCAGACCAGTGTTCTGGACTGGCACAGTGACCTCACATGGGGCAATGGCACCAGCACGGGCAGCAGCAGGCACCTTATTGGCCAGCAGCATGTCCCTAATCTCAGTGAGGTCCTCCTTCATGAACACAAAGCCCACATTCCCCCGGATATGAGGCAACAGTTTCTCCAGAGCTGGGTTGTTTTCCAGGTGCCCCCTAAAGGCCTTCCTCATCATGGTGTTCTTGCCCATCAGCACCACAGCCTTTCCTCGAAGGGACATGCAAATCTGCTGCATCTGCTTGGAGCCCACATTGTCTGCTCCCACAACGAAGCATTTTGGGTAATCATCCAGAAGTTAGTTGGATGATCTTAAGGAAGTAGTTGGACTTCCAGGTCGCTCTATCTTCCCTGGGCATCACGGCGGTGCGTCAGGGATTGCCACGCAGGGTTTAAAGGCGATGTCACTCTGACGAGGGCGCCTGGCAAGAGCAATCAGGCTTTTTTTTTTTTTTAAAAAAAACATCTTTTAAAAGATTTATTGTATTTTTTAACTTTATTTATTTATTTGTTTGTTTGTTTTATTTATTTGCCTTGGTGTTTGCCTGGAACTGGGAACTGGAACTACAGACAGTTGTGAGCTGCCATGTGGGTGCTGGGAATTGAACCCTGGTCCTCTGGAAGAGCAGCTGGTGCTCTTAACCCCTGAGCCATCTCTCCAACCCGTGTATTTATTTTTTAAAGATGGTGGGGTGAGGCTGAAAAGATGGCTCTGAGCTTAAAAGCACTGGCTGCTTTTCTAGAGGACTTGGGCTTCATTCTCAGCACCCATGTGTTATGTAGATGGCCTTCTCTTTTTGGACTGCCAGATTACAAAGCATGACATGGAGATCTATTATTAAGTATGGAAGCTCAACCTTGGCTGACAAGGAAGCATTTTAATCATCCAGCCATCTTTGGCCCACAGAGTCAGACTTTCAAAGCATTACTGGGAACCTATTTCTAGCTTTTCATACTTGGAACCCCTGGCCTATTCTGGTAACACATGAATTCTGTGAAAAGGAGCTGTTCTCCAAAGTTAGCGATGACTTCTCAGAGGAAATGTTTGTCTTCCTAGTTCTTTATAGAAAAACAAAACCAAACCAAGTCCTTTAAAATGGGAACTTTCAGTGTGTGTTCTAAAATTGTTTTCAATCCTCCAGGGTATGCAGGATGTCTGACTGGTTGACAGAAAGCCCCCAAGGACAGGGCTGCAAGATTTAGCTGCTCTTAGTTCTGTTGCTGACAGCCTGGAACCTGCCACCCAGGCACCTCAGGCGCCATGGACTCCCCAGGGTACAACTGCTTTGTGGACAGGGACAAGATGGACGCGTCCATCCAGGACCTGGGGCCAAAGGAACTGAGCTGCACCGAGCTACAGGAGCTGAAGCAGCTTGCTCGTCAGGGCTACTGGGCTCAGAGCCACGCCCTGCGGGGGAAAGTGTACCAGCGCCTGATTCGGGACATCCCCTGCCGCACTGTCACACCTGATGCCAGCGTGTACAGTGACATTGTGGGCAAGATTGTGGGCAAGCACAGCAGCAGTAGCTTGCCATTCCCTGAGTTTGTGGACAACACTCAGGTGCCCACCTACTGCCTGAACACACGGGGTGAGGGTGCTGTGCGCAAGATTCTCCTGTGTATTGCCAATCAGTTCCCCGACATTTCCTTCTGCCCTGCCCTGCCTGCTGTGGTGGCCCTGCTGCTACACTACAGCATTGATGAGGCTGAGTGTTTTGAAAAGGCCTGCCGCATCCTAGCCTGCAATGACCCCAGCAAGAAGCTCATTGATCAGAGCTTCCTGGCCTTCGAGTCCTCCTGCATGACCTTTGGTGATCTGGTGAACAAGTACTGCCAGGCAGCCCACAAACTGATGGTGGCTGTGTCAGAGGATGTCCTGCAGGTCTACTCTGACTGGCAGCGGTGGCTATTTGGGGAACTGCCCCTCAACTACTTTGCCCGTGTCTTTGATGTCTTCCTTGTAGAAGGCTACAAGGTATTGTACCGAGTTGCTCTGGCCATCCTCAAATTCTTCCACAAAGTGAGAGCAGGACAGCCCCTGGAGTCAGACAATGTAAAGCAAGACATTCGCATGTTTGTGAAGGACATTGCCAAGACAGTGTCCCCTGAGAAACTACTAGAGAAGGCCTTTGCCATCCGTCTCTTTTCCCGAAAGGAGATCCAGCTCTTGCAAATGGCCAATGAGAAAGCACTAAAGCAAAAGGGCATCACTGTCAAGCAGAAGAGGTAGGTGGGCCCCAGGGTCATGTGCATGTGTGCTCCTGCTTCTGTTTGTAAGTACCTGTGTGTGCATGCGTACGTGCGTGCGAGCGAGCGTGCTTGCTGGCAGGCATGTGGGTGTGTGGGCATGTAGTGTGCAGGCGTGAGGGCATGTGCCTTGAGCATATTGCATCTGTGGAATAGAGAGCTTTGGTGGAATGCATCCTTGAGGTCTGAGCATGAGGTTGTCCTGAGAGCCGTTGGTCTGCTTCTAGTCTTCTAGCTGCCCATCTGCTCACATGTGGTCAGAAAGACACTGGACAGCAGGAAGGGCTTTGTAGTTATGGCTTAACAAGACGAGGAAGCTGGATACTACCAGTGGATCAGAGGGTCCAGCAGTTGCCAGGCTGGCCTCCTCGGGGATCACATCAGATCCTGCACTACCCTTCCAGCCTCATGGCTGGCATTCTTCTGAATGTGCATTGTGGGCTCCCTGTCCCTGGGGAACAAGATTGAGAAGAATCATGGTGTTTGACACCTCACGCTGTAGACTGTAGGCATGGCTGCTGGCATGGAGTTCCCTTTCTCCTGGGCCCAAAGGAAGGCATACCTGGGGATCAGTACCCACCACTAACCTTGCCTTGTCTGTTTTATTTTTCTTCTTCTCCATGTCCGTTGCTTCCTCCTGTTTCTCAGTGTCTCACTTTCTAAAAGGTAGGTCTGAAAGCACACCTCCAAGCTTGGCCTTGCCTTTCTTCTAGGCAGCTCTGGCTTGGCTGCTCACTCTCCCAAGGCCCACCTGGCTCTCCTGGGCTGGCTTCTGCTTGCTGCTTTAGCCTGATTGATACAGGCACTCTCTATCTGTCTGTCTGTTCGTCTTTCTGCCTCACTTGTGAGATCTGCTGGTGCTTGGCTGGCTCTGCAGCCTTACCTTGCTGGAGGCTTACTTCACTTGTCCTGGTTTCTTAAAGAAAAGGGCTTCTGTTCCCCATATCCCCGGGCTGGGCACTCTGCAATGTATCCAGTGGGAGGTGGGGCTTCCAGGAATAATTTCACCCCATTTCCAACTGGCACCTAGAGCCAGGCTGCAAACCTGGCTGAGTAGGTGATATATCATTTCCAGACTGTATACCAAAATGGAAGTGTAGTGCCTCAGGGTGGGGGTACAGTTCAAAGTGTGGCCTCTCACTCCTCTCCGCTTTCCCCAGGCAGTTTGTGCACTTGGCTGTCCATGCAGAGAACTTCCACTCAGAGATTGTCAGTGTGAAGGAGATGAGAGACATCTGGTCCTGGATCCCCGAGCGGTTTGCCCTCTGCCAGCCTCTCCTCCTCTTCTCCTCGATGCAGCATGGGTACAGCTTGACCAGGTGAGAGCTCCATCCGTACTCCAATCCAGGAAGTCATAGGCTGGCTGGAAATGAGCCTTAGAACCCGAGATCCTGGTAAGATGTTGCCTCATGCTGTGAGTGAGGCCTAAGACATCAGGAGCCTCTTTTCCTGGCCTTCCTTCACTCCCAGCCTCCATAGACTTTGGAAGTCATTTCTGTATGCACCGCAGCTGAGGGCCCTGTGTGTGTATCATAAAGGTACAAAGCTCAAAGTTCCATCTCAGGAGCTCAGAATTGTTTGATAGATGTCACCTGGACAGATGACCCTGGCCTCCTTGATACCCTTACCTGCTGTGTCCTCACAAGCCTCTGGGGGCTCTGTCTGTGTAAGTACCTGGTGTTCTAGCAGGGGCACACTGCCCTCCAGGCTAGATTGGTTGTGTCCAGTTAGTATTCCAGTCTCAAATGACAGTTCACAAACTCTGGACCACCTTTCCCCCACCTCACATCCCTTCCTGAAACCACGTGAGCATTTTGGTTTGGTTAAGACTCACTTCTCCCCAGGTGTGGTGGACACACCTTTAATCCCAGCACTTGGGGCAGAGGCAGGTGGATCTCTGAGTTCAAAGCCAGCCTGGTCTACAGACTGAGTTCCAGGACAGCCAGGACTACACAGAGACTCCATCTTCTCCCAGCCCCAGGCACGCCTGAGCATCGAGGTGGCAAGCCTCTCACATGTCCTGGGCTGAGCTTTCTCTTTTTCTCTGGTTCCTGCTGCCCTGTAGCTTCCAGCACTCAGCTTTGCCTGAGAGAGAATGTACTGTGACTCCTTTTCATACCAGGGCGGCCTGGCCTGGCCAGAAGACATTGCAAGGTCCTTAGCCACTGTGGACAGAGGTGGTGGGAAAGAGCAGTCTCCAGGCCTCTCTACCCAGGACCTCGGGACTGTCAGTTGGCAGTGGGAATAGGGGTGCCGAGGAGGGCCTGCAGGGTAGCACGTGTGGTCTCTGCCCCCAGGTTCTATTTCCAATGTGAAGGACACGAGCCCACCCTCCTGCTCATCAAGACCACGCAAAAGGAGGTGAGGAGCCTGGTTTACCGGGCTGATGCCAAGACCCAAGTGTGGATATGGTCCCCGTATGGAACTTGTTCTCATGCTTGAGAGCCACAGGGAAAGACAATGACCCAGAGGGTACACTTCCCTAAATTCAGTCCTGTCTCACAACCTTATGACCTCAGTGGTGGGAGAATGCAATATACCACACCCCTATCTGAGCTGGGACTTGGTCACTCAGCGTACTGGAATGAGAGGACACCCCTGAGGACAGAGAGTCTCACCCAGCCTTCCTCTTTAGGTTTGTGGCGCTTACCTGTCGACAGACTGGAGCGAGAGAAATAAGTTTGGAGGAAAACTGGGCTTCTTTGGAACCGGAGAGTGCTTTGTCTTTAGGGTGAGTTTTGATAAGTGTGGGGTCCCTCCACCCGCTCCCTCCCTCCTCATCTGTTCTGTCTCCTCAGGCGTTCTGAGCAGTTAATAAGCCCTCCAAGACTGAGTGTGGGCCCAGCACCTTCCTGGGCCAGGGTACTGTCTGACCCTGCTGTCACAGAGGCTGGATGGAGGGGCTCCAAAGTACCTGGTCAGCCCAGCACAAGAACCTTGTTTCATTTTTATTGTATCAAATATCCTAAAACATACTGTTTTTTAACCTTTGAGTTTAGACTATGAACACCCCTCCACCCCACCCTGGGAGCTAGCAGGGCCTCATCTGCTAATGTGGTATGTCATTGCCACAGGCCCTCACTTAGGGACTTGCACACAGCAGACTCATGGGATAGAGACAGGCTGTAGCTTTGGAGCAGGAAGGCCCAGTGAGGTCCCACATGTCAGTTACTCTGACTACCATCCATTTATCCTCAGCTGCAGCCAGAGGTGCAGCGTTACGAGTGGGTGGTCATCAAGCACCCAGAGTTGACCAGGCCGACATCCTTCAAGTCCTCGGAGACTGCAGCCACTTCCTCCCTCCTCAGCCACTCCGTCCCTCCAGACCCTGCTGATCGGCTCTCCCCTTTCCTGGCTGCCCGCCACTTCAACCTGCCCTCCAAGACCGAGTCTATGTTCATGGCTGGTGGCAACGACTGCCTCATCATTGGTGGGCACCTGTTCCCTTCGCTTCAGTATGGTCTGACCTGTTCTGGGAGGAGGACATGGGGGATTGAGAGTCGCTGAAACCCCTGTACCCAGACAACAGAATAGACATCTCAGTTAAGCAAAGGAAAAGAACCCGGGTTGTTGGGGGTAGACCAGGCGTGAAAGATGGGAGATATGGGCTAGCAAAGAAGTATTGGCCAGGAGCCTCTGTAGTCCAAGGATCTCTTTACTAAGATTGCTGTTTAGCAGACCCTCAAGGACAGAGATGATGGTATCTAGGGATGGTGTGGTTGTTGGAACAGAAAGACATCTTGTTCCCTTGCATATCCCACAGGGGGAGGAGGTGGCCAGGCACTCTACATTGACGGGGATCTGAACAGAGGCCGCACTGGACACTGCGACACTTTCAACAACCAGCCCCTCTGCTCTGAGAACTTCCTCATCTCAGCTGTGGAAGCTTGGGGCTTCCAAGACCCCGACACTCAGTGACACCAGTCTGTGTTGAGGTGACTGAGCCACATTGTGGGTGATGGAGGGGAGGCCAAGCTGCCTCCCGAGGGAGCGAGGAGTGAGACAGCACCTCCATGAAGCAGGCAGTCCTGGTGTACAGTGTGGACATCAGTGTCACCGCTTGGACTGGCTGCCCCTCTGCCTTGGACCTGTTAGGCTAGGACCCCTGAACCCTCCTGCTTCTGAGCTCAAGGGGCTGTTATGCCTCAAGCCCTGTGCAGTATCTGCCCTCACCCAGGGTCCTGACTCTGCGTGGAGGTGTCCTGTATCCAAGATTGCCCAGAGCTACAGTGCTCGGCTGCTGGGCCTCAGCCCCTTGCAGAGAGAGGGCAAATGCATCTTCTTGCCAAACGTGAGTCTGTGCTGCCCCCTGCTGGTACTTTGGCCTTGTAGCTCCTCAGACCTCTGCCCTCTGCGGCTGGCTGCCCTGAACTACGTTTGCTGCTGCAGAATAGGGTAGGGAAGGACTGGATTTGTGCGGACTCTGCAGATCCTCCTGTCTGACATCTGACGTCTGACGGGGTGGGAGTGGGGGAGGGTGGGGTGGAGAGCTGTCTTTTGTCAGTGTTTCTGCAGAGCCCGAAGCTCTTGCTGCGCCGAAGGTGGCCTCTGGAGAGACTGTCTTTGACTAGCTTGGCCAGTCAGCTCCATCTCCAGGGTTCTCCTCAGAGATGACTGGACTCTCTGGGGCTTTGTGTCCCCCTCTTGACCATCCCTGCAGCCTCCCTGAGCTGTACTCTTGGTGACTCCTGTGTTCCCTTGTTACTGTAGTGACTGAGGCCCAGCGTCACCTGAAGGCTAGCATGGCATGCCTGTCTGCCTTCTCAGGCCTGTGGTTCCTAGACATGCTCACACAGCAGCTGATAAATCAGTGGGACCTCTGGTCCCTCTGCTGTCACTGTGGCTGGCCCTTCTCCCATGATGGCCTCCCAGTCTCTGGATATCTGTGCTTCTTGAGCCCTGGACTGGCCTGGCACACAGTAGATGCCAAAGGAAGTGCTGCCTTCCAGGACTGTCAAGTCCATTTCCCCACGACCTCCCTCCCACGCTGTGACCTCTCTCAGCTGGTCCTGAGGGTCTAGGCACCACAGAGGAAGAGAGATGGCTGTGCTGGGCCACAGAAGTCTGGATCATGAGAATGGTTTTCTGGTTCCCTCATGACTATGTCCTGCATGCCTCAGTCTGCACTGGTTCCCACGTGACTGTGTCTGGCCTACCTCAGTCAGCATGTGTCACACCAGTGCTGTCTCTACACTGATCCTCACTCTTTCTGTGGAAGGCTCATCCTTTCCTGTCCCATCTGCTCACATCCGCTCTCAGCAAGGCTACAGTGGTACAACAGGCAGGACAGGGAGGAGCCCGGAAACTTTGGGCTAGCTGGTAAACCTGCAGAGAACTTTGGACTCTGCACAGTGGACCAGTTCTCCCACCATGCTGGCTTCTGAGATAGGTCAACATGACTCTAGAGGGAAGAGGTCCTGGGGGGAACTTGTTGCTCTCCTCCACAGAGCACTGTAGCCTTGTCACCCACTCCTGAGCCCACTGTCCCAGGCCTGCACCTCCAGCTCTGGTGTTCACTTGACACCATCTTCATTTTCGTTATTGTTGTTTCTGGCAAGATCTTACTAGGTAGCCTGTTTGGTCTGGAACGCCTATGTAGCTCAGGCTAGCCTGGAAATTGCTATGTAGCCTAGGTTGGCCTCAAAATCATGACTTGCCTAGGCCTCCTAAATGCTAGGTTCCTAGGCTCAGCACCTTTTTTGGACTCCAAGTTTGGTCTTCAGCCAGAAGGCCCCAGGACTCCCCATGCATTGCCACTGGGATCCAAAAACCTTTCAGAAGCAGATTAAGTTAACTGGGCAGTGTGTACAGGGCCCTGCAAGGTTCCTGACTGGGTAGTAGATTTCTTGTTTTGTGTGGCCCCCACTGGCCTTCCTGGGGTCCGGCCCAAGAAGACTGGTTGATGCTTAGTCACAATTACATCATAAGCAAAGTTCTTAGTGTTTGCCCACAACACACTCAGTTCTTTAAATTTAATATCTCCTTTTTTCTGACTTTTCTACCAAAAAGTGTATGTCATTTTCTTTATATTTTTATTCTTATACTCTTATCTGATACTAAGTGTTTTTACTTGGTATTTCTTAATGTTTTCTATTATTTATTAGCTTTTAATGTAAAAAAAACAGGCCAAAATGTGATGGTATTGTATAAGAAATTATATTTTATCAGCATTTAAATATTTGTTTTTAAAACAAATATTGAACTTAATGTCAGCCAATTTATTAAACTAAATAACTTTGTTAATATAAACCTTATGTCTTTGGGGCCCCAGAAAATCAGTTTGTTCTTTGGTTTGGTTTGGCTTGTGACAAGAGTCAGTGTCATGTAGCTGAGGCTAGCCTTGAACTCATCTTTGTGCTCCTACAACTCCACATATTTGGATCACAGGTGTATGCCATTATGCATGGTGATAATCAGCTTATTTTAAAAATGATCTATGATGCAATAGTGGGTGTTTGCATTTTAAGAATTTTTCTATTTTAATTATTGAACTAAATTACTATTTTAGTTTTTCCTATTTTTTTGTGAGCTGCCACATGGGTGCCGGGAATTGAACCTGGGTCCTCTGCAAGAGCAGCCAGTGCTCTCTCTCCATCCCATAGTTTTTCCTATATTTGTAAACTGCTTGCTTTTATTTTTCCAGTTTTCAGAGCAGTTTGTTTTAGAGCACTCTGGATTTCAGATTTTCACGTTTCTCTTACTTATTTCCTGAGTCCATAGAGCTTTTCTGGTCTCCTTAAGTATTTTATATTTAATAATTTAGATTTTGTATTTTTTTAAGATGCTGAGGATTGAACCTAGGACCCTATACATCCTTGGCAAATTCTCTGCCACTGAGCTGTGTGTCCTCAGCCCTACATTTGCATGTTGAACTGGTTTCCGGTTTACATAAGAATTGCTGAAATCTTGTAGAACCTCATCCACTTGTCCACTGTCAGTATCAAAACAGTTGACTTAGTGACATGCCTCAGTCCCAGCCCTCAGAAGATAGAGGCAGGTGGATCTCCGTGAGTTTGAGGCCAGCCTTGTCTAGGCAGTAAGTCCCAGACCACCCAAGACTACATAATAAGACTTTGTCTTAAGAAATATTATGGGAGGGGTAGTTTGTAGAGTGCTGGCTACCCTTGTAGAGGACCTGGGTTCAATCCCCAGCAACCACAAGGCAGCTCATGATCATCTATAACTCCATTTCCCAGGGATCCAGGCCCTTTCCTGGCCTCTGTGGGCACTGTACCAATGTAGTACATACACATACAGACCAAACACTCATACACATAAAATAAAAATGAAGGAAAAACTAAATTACCATAGGTGCAGCCCTTGATTAAACCACAAACCTTGTTTTTCCACTCAGAAAAACACACAGTTTTTACAGACTAAATCTAGAGAAGACTGTACTAGGTTTGGGTGTTATTTTTTGTTTATTTGTTTGTTTGTTTTAAATATTTACTTTTATTTTATGTGACTTTGTGTTTTGCCTGCATGCATAACTGTGTAAGGGTGTCAGATCTTGAAATTACGAACAGTTGTTAGCTGCCATGTGGATGCTGGGAATTGAACTCAGGTCCTCCGAAGAACAGTTAATGCTCTTAGGGTTAGGGTTAGGGTTAGCCCTATTTGTTTGTTTTATAATCCACCATTTAGATTGTAGTTCTCTATAGCAACTACCTCCAAGGTGGCTGGCTCCTCAGCAGCTCTCTTCAGGTTTGTGTGGCAAAGTTATTATATTAAGCATGAGTGCCAAGCAGGCCATGGAGGTTTTTCCCCCCACAGTATTTATATCAGGCCAGAAAGCATGTGAAGTGAAAGGTAATTTTAGTATTAACACTCTTTCTGGGGGGCTGGAGAGATGGCTCAGCGGTTAAGAGCACTGACTGCTCTTCCAGAGGACCTGGGTTTGATTCTCAGCACCCACATGGCAGCTAACAACTGTCTGTAGTCCCAGCTCCAGGCAAACACAAGGCAAATATATATATATATATATATATATATATATATATATATATATATATATATATATATATATTATTTTTAAAAAAGACTCTTTCTGGGCCTGGTATATGTCTAACCCCAGCATGTGGAAAGTGGGGGCAGGAAGATCAAGTCATCCTTAGCCACATACTGAGCTCAAGTTCAAGGCTAGCTTTGGCTACAAGAGACCCTGTCTCAAAAAAGAAAAAGAATTTTTTTTTATGACCTCTCTTATTACCTCATTGTCTTATTGTGCTGTTGGTATTAGGTGCAGTGTCATGTGATACATTACTACAGACAAACCGATTGTTGTTTGCAGGCCCAGTCATTTTCTTGAACTGCATGGAATTTGTCAACATTGTATTTAGGACTAAGGAAGCAGTCACTGGATACATGGACACATTGACTTATGACATGGCAGAAACCAGTTTCCATGTAGACTGGCATCTGGTTTGCCGCTTGGCTGCTCTGCAGTTGCTGGCTGGCCCTGTTTTCTTAGACAGAGACTGGAGCACCTCTGCTGTACACAGCACCACAGCATTTGACATGCGTTTGGAAGCTTGTATGCTGGAGTACAGAGAGCATCCATTTGGAGTGGAGAACTCATCCATTAAGCTGCCAGCTGGATGTTGTGGTACTTGACTTTAGTCCAGCAGAGGCAGGTGGATCTCTGAGTTCAAGGCCAGCCAGTGCTACACAGAGAAACCCTGTCTTGGGGCGGGATCAGCACTGTTGCTTCTGCACAGAACTCAGGTTCTATTTCCAACACCCAAATGTCCATTTCTCTCATTCAAGGGGATCTTCCACCCTCCTCTGGCCTCTGGACACTGCATGCAAGTGACACACAGACATACACAGGCAAAAACAACCACATGCAAAATAAAAATAAATCTTTAAAGCTTGTAAACCGGAGACTGAAAGGGGAAGAAGTTCCAAGCATGACTTTATCTTTTAGATCTTGTTGTTAAGGGCTTTGGCAAGTGGATGCCAATTAGGAGTAACGGATGGACACACCTGTAATCTCAGCACTCTGGAGGCTGAGCAGGAGGAGGATTGCAAGCCTGCAGCTAGTCTGATTTAACAGTGAACTCCAGGCCAGCCTAGCTTACATAGTGAAACCTTATCCTAAAATCAAAGAAACAGACACTGTGGTCTCTGGCAATTTTGTATTGTGAAAATAAGTGACTTGGTGATGTTTGGTTAGTGTTAATGTAAGACCTAAATAAAATTAATAACTGATGAAAAGGCATCTGTGTGTGCCATGAGAGTACAGTATGGGAAGTTCCTAGCCTGTTCTCCCAGGATATATTGTCCATCTCTTGAAAAGAAGGCATAGACTAACGATCTGCTGCCTCTTCAAATAGAGCTGAAGCCTGCACCAGCCCATCATAACCATAACAAGGAGACCCCACAGAGACCTGTACATAATCTGCATCATATGCCACTGCCAGCCACAGTAACCTGCTTCCTGCCCTTGCTTCTACCTTTTGGGCCTCGGGGTTTGACATGTCATTTGGAGTAAATGAAGAATGGAAAAGAACCCTGTGAGCAGCCATCTCGGTTCCTGTGAAACATAAAACTCAATGTCAAAAGCAAACATCATGAGATGGCTCAGTGGTGAAGAGCACTGGCTGCTCTTTCAGAGGACCCTAGTGCAATTCCCAGCATCCACGTGGCAGCTTACAACTCTTTACTCCAGTTCCAGGGGATCTGACACCCCTACACCAATGCACGTTAAAAAAAAAAAAAGCAGGGTGGTGGGGTGTGCACACCTTTAATCCTAGCACTCAGGAGGGAGAGGTAGGCAGATCTCTGTGAGTTCAAGGCCAGCCTGGTTTTACAAAGTGAGTTCCAGGACAGCCAGGACTTACACAGAGAAATCTCAAAAAAAAAAAAAAAAATTAAACTCATTTCTCATTCAAAATGAAACTATTATTGGACATTTGTACAAGTTAATATTAACATCTTCCCTAACACCCTTTACTTTTGTTTTTCTTGTGTGTCTTGTGGTACTGAGAATTTGATGTGGCATCTTGTTATATCCCCAGACTTTTTTCTTTTTTTACTTGCGACACAGTGTCCTAAGGTATCCTTCAATTCACTCTGTAGCCTAAACAGGCCTTGAACTTGTGATCTTTCTTTTTTTAAAAAAAACTTTATTTATTTATTTATTTGCCTTGGTGTTTGCCTGGAACTGGAACTACAGATAGTTGTTAGCTGCCATGTGGGTGCTGGGAATTGAACCCTGATCCTCTGGAAGAGCAGACGGTGCTCTTAACCACTGAGCCATCTCTCCAACGCCTTGTGATCTTTCTTAGTCTCCCAAGTAGAAGAGATTACAGACCTGTACCAGAAGACTTTTTGTCTTTGAATGTGCACAAATGCCTGTCTAGTTCGTTTCCTGCCCTGTGCTTGCAGCTGCTCTGCGGCCTGCTTGCTTCTCCATGAGATAGTGACTGTCCACTTCTTCCCTCGTTCTTGTCCCCATATTGGCTGGGCGGCCTGGCCTGCTTTGAGAAGTCCACGTTTACTAGACCAGAAGACACTTGATCCCAGGGCTGCCCCAACATAGCTACAGAGCTCTGCTGTGCTGTAGCTCCACACATGGATCCGGAACTTCTGCTTCTGAGCTTGCAAGCCCCTTCCTGTAAGACTGGACTCTCTGTTGTGAAGCTTTGTAGCTCCTAAGAAAACTCTACTGCTCTGTTGTCCACCATGGATGGTCAGCCCCTAGGGCAGGAGTGCAGCTGTCTACAGAATTAACAGTTACTGCTCTGCTGGTACAGGGCCATTCCCAAGGTTGGTACTGCACCCCCAGAATTCCCTAAAGTAGCTCTTTGTTCTTACTACCAGTGCTCAAGACTGTCCTGTAATTGGCATCAAGACATGAACAGACCAACCACACTGGTAATCTTCTCAGGACTTGTGAGTTAAAAGCCAAAGGATCTGGGATTCAAGACCAGTGTTGGTCACATAAGAGCCCCCCTACACACATATACACAATAAATGGATTGTGTCTTCTTTCTGTCATAAAACCTTTTCATATTTTAAGACTTAGTTTAGGAATCAGCTTTTCCTGAGACCCCAGGATGGAGCCCTAACCACTCCTCCGGTACATCGAGCAACCCCATTTCTGGCTTAGACATCTGTTCAGGGACGACAGGTTTGCTCCCACAACAGGCTCCCAGCTCAGCTTTGCTTTCCAGATATTCAGTGTGTTCCTGTTACCAAGTGGGGAGATGTAGGGCTCATAGCCAGTTTACGGTAAACTACCTTCATTCTGAGAGCCTCACAGTGCCCCCTGGTGGTCTTTAGAGAGGAAGAACCCGTCAGGCCCCTTGCACCAGCTCTTGAAGATGGTTGCCCTCTCTTTGGGACCATTCTAGCTGCCTGCCTTGTAAAATATATTGTCTCTCTTGTGGTCTGATATGCAGAAGCAGTGCAAATTTGCAAGCCACTCTTGCTGTTCAAACTGTCTAGGGGCCAAGCAGCAAGAGGCAGATCCTATGTCTATAGGACTTTATGTTCTTTTTCTTTGAATTTTTATTTTTAGTCAAGGTCTTCATATGTAGTTTTGGCCTGGAACTGGCTATGCAGACCAGGCTGGTCTTGAACTCTTAGAGATCTTTTTGCTTCTGACTCCCAGGTGCTAAGGTTAAATTTAGGAATCTGTCACCATGAGCAGCAGCAGCAGAAGTTTTATTTATTTATTTTATTGCTGTTTTTTTTTTAATTTGTGTAGTCAGTTTGCCTGTATATATGCATGTGTACCAGGAAGCCAGAAGATGGTGTCAGATTCCCTAGAACTGGAGTTACAGACAGCTGTGAGGTGTCCTGTGGATACTGGGCACAGAACCTCTGGCCCTCTGCAAGAGCAGGAAGCTTTTAGCCAGTGAGCCACCTCTAAAGTTTGTTTTTTATTTCTTTGCTCTTTATTCTATAAAGAATTTATTTCTCATGCTCAGGATTAAATCCAGGACCCCATGCATGCTTAACATCCGAACCTGAGTGGCCAGCCCTATTTAAAGTTTTTAGATAAGATCTGCCTGCATAGCACAGACTAGCCTCAAAATCTCCATCTTTCTGTTCCTTAAATGCTGGGGTTACAGATGCGCACTACCATGCATGGCTCAACTATTTTGAGTTTAAAACATTAGCTGCCTTTAGTTCTGTTCCATTCCATTCCCCCAAATAGTGCAATTATCTATGTTCTTTTTCTTTCTTTCTTTTTATTTTATGTGAATTGGTGTTTTGCCTGCATGTATAACTGTAAGAGTGTCAGATCTTGGAATTACAGACAGTTGTTAGCTGCCATGTGGATGCTGGGAATCGAACTCAGGTACTCTGGAAGAATAGTCAGTGCTCTTAACCGCTGAGCCATCTCTCCAGCCCCCCTATGTTCTTTTTCTGTTTTACCAGCCTTGTAAGGACCACACATGGTTCTATCTCACCAGGGTAAGAGAGCACAGTGCCATGGTGCCATCTCTTTACAGCTCTGTCTGTCCCATCTCCTCATGTTCCTTTCCCCCCAATCCCGTGCCTCCATTGTGGCTTGGGAGGAGGCTGTTGGCAAGGTTCCTCCTGGGACACACAGTTCTTGATGTTCCTGAAAGGCTGCCGATTCTCCTTCCCCCTCCTCTTCCTTCTATTTTTTTTCTTCCCCCCCCCCTTTTCTTTTGTTTTGTTTTGAGACAGTACTGTGTAATCCAGATTGGCCTGAATTCACACTATTTCTGCCTTGACATCCAAAGTGCTGAACTGGGCAGCTACCAAACCTGGTCTTGCCTTTCTTGGAGTAAGTTCATCTTTCCAGGTTAAGGTTTTTTGGAATGTTATTTTAACTTTCTCTGTCTCCTTTTGTGGGAGATGTGGAAAGTGCCGTAGGCTGTCTAAGACTCCCACCGTCCATCTCTGTTCTTCTCATGGCTCTTGACATGCATTTCCAAATCCCCTCCCTCTCAGTGTCTGGAAATCCCCACTGACCGTGACAGGCCAGAACTCATGACTTATGATTTCATACCAAAAGGGAAGTAACAGTGAGAGAGAAGGCAAGGGTGTCTCTATAGTTTCTTTCCTAGAGTTCACTCAAAAGTAAGGCCAACACAGTGACTGAAAGACCCAGATGGAAGGTATGAAGGGAATGAAATGATGGCGGCTGAACTGGCACTTTAGCCCACCAGCCCAAGCCCTAGATGAGAATTTTTATTCCATCAGTAGCTAGTCAGTGACCAGAGCAAGGCTCGTACCCTTCCTGGGTTTGTTTCAGTATCCATTGAATAAGTAGGTGTGGCAATGGCCTCAAATGCCTTAGCACAGGGCCTGGTACACAGATGCTGTCAGCTGTGTTGCCTAAATCGGCTTGATACTCTGCTGGGGATCTGGAATACAAACAATAAAGAGTCACACCGCCTTCAGTGAAAGCAAGAATGCACCTGAGGAGGACTGTTAGCAGAGGGAAAGAGAAACATGGAGGAGCAACAGGAGGGCTTCCTGGAGGAGAGGGAGCTGCTGCTGGAGGGTAGGAGACCCCAAGAAGGAAGGGTGCTAAGTGATGATGAGACAATAACAACAACAGTCTGTAAGGGTAGAGCAGTGGCCCGGTGGTTAAGAGCACTTACTGCTCTTTCGGAGGATCAGGGTTCAATTCCCAGCACCTACAGGACATCTCACAGCCATCTGTAACTCTAGTTCCAGGAGATCTGACACCCTCTCTGTTTCCTCGGGCGCTAGGCACACAGGAGAGAGAATAGACAGCCAGTTCAGAGGCCCGGTTAGCAGAACTAGCATCTCAGCTTGGAAGAGAAATGACAGTCAGTGTAACTTTGGCAAGAGCAGGGAGCTGAAGGAGGGGTGAAGAGGTGGGAACACAGAGAGGATCCCTCTTCAGAGACAGTCGGGCAGGAGGGAATGGAAGGAGCCCCAGTAACTGCTCTCTGAAACAAAAACAGACCTGGGCTCCTCCATGGGCAAGTTTAAAGAGCGGTAGACCCAGTTCTGCCAAGTGGGGGAAGGGGCACAGGGAGGTTTCTGTTGTGGGCTAAGAGTGAGGCAGGAGGGTTGGGATGGGAAGGTGTCTCCATCACCTCCATGAAAAGGTTCGGTACTATCACACAAAACACTCAGAAAGCCCCTGGTCTGGGGTATGAGCTTGAGTCTCAGGGGAAGGAAAAAGGCAAAGAGGCAGCCAGGGTTGATAGGTTTTGGGAAGGCAGGTAGCTGGGGTGCCCAGGCTGCTACAGGGGTACCAATGAGGCTGAAGAGACAGCCTCAGCCACTCTATTGCTATGGGAACCAGTCCTCTATCACCAGTCCAGAAAGGAGGCCCTGCAGGTATGGGCCATGCGTGGATGATGGAAGGACAAGCAGGCCTTTCTGAGATTTTCAGAAATCTGCGTTAACTTTCACAGGGATAAATGCTGACATGCCATCAAAAAAGAAAAAGAAAAAAAAAGGGCTGGAGAGATGGCTCACCACTGACTGTTCTTCCAGAGGACCTGAGTTCGATTCCCAGCATCCACATGGCAGCTAACAACTGTCTGTAATTCCAAGATCTGACACCCTTACACAGTTATACATGCAGGCAAAACACCAATTCACATAAAATAAAAGTAAATATCTTTTAAAAAAGTTATGCTGAGTAGAGTGGTACATACCTTTAATCCCAGCACTCAAGAGACAGAAGCAGACAGGCCTGGTCTACATGGCAAGTTCCAGGTTATAGAGATATATAGTGAGAACCTGTCTCAAAAATAAAAGAAGAGGGACTGGAGAAATGGCTCGGTGGTTAAGAGCATACATAGGCTGCTCTCCCAGAGGTCCTGAGTTCAATTCCCGGCAACCACATAGTGGCTCATAACCATCTATGATGGAATCGGATGCCCTTCTGTGTCATGCAGGCATTCATGCAAATAGAGTACTCATATGCATAAAATACATAAATAAATAAATCTATTTAAAATAATAGCCTGGTGGTGCTGTGGTGCAATCCTTTAATCCCAGCTCTCGGGAGGCAGAGGCAGGTTGATCTCTGTAAATTCGAGGCCAGCCTGGCTTATAGAGCGAGTTCCAAGTCAGCCAAGCTGTGCAGAGAAACCTTGTCTCAAAAAACAAAAAAGAACAAATAAAATGAAACAAAGCAAAAAATAAAACCAGTTATGCCTACATCTTAATGGACAGACATCCCTCAACTGATGTCAGGGTCCCTGATGCAAGAGTCAGGTGAAAGATTCTTTTTTTTTTTTTTTCTCTTCTGGAATCAAAGGGAAGACGGTGGGCCTGGATCTGCAGGAGCATATGGAATGGAAGGAGTTGACAAGGGAACACCTAGGGTTGTTGATCTTTAAACCCGGCGGGGTGGGGCATGGCATTTTGGGGGGCTGGAGGACAGAGCGAAGCCCCAGGCTCGGGATTTCCTGTGCTTTGGGTTTCTGTGGTGCCACTACTTTAACCGGCAAAAACAAGAACCTGAGCCCTACGCAGAAGTGCCTAGAGGTCTTAGGCAGGGAACGCAGGGAAAAAGCACCCGGGTACCCGAACCCCAGCGGGCGCCGCGCAGCCGCAGAGAAGGCGGGCTAACACAGGCTCCACCCTATATGCTAATATGGCGAGCTACGGCCCCGCCCCGGGGATCGATGGGCCCAACTCGGTAGGGTTCGAGGAGACGTTGGCACGGAGCAGCGAACCAGCGAAGACCCAAGCAAGGCCAAGCGTGGGCCCCGGGCCCGGAGAGCTGGTGGCAGGGCCCAGACACCGTCCGCGGGCTGCGGGCGAGCCTGGATGCTCGCTCCCCGACCGGCACAAAGTGGTACAGCCCATAGGGGCGGAGCCCAGATCATGTGACGCGAGCGCGGCCGCCATCTTGCTCTGCGGTGCTGGTATTTAGAGCGCAGCGGCTGACTGGCGGGGTCGTCTTCGCGGCTGCCGCCTCGGGAATCTTCGCTCGCTTGCCGGCTCGCTCTCCCGCCGTCCTAGCCCCGCCGCCGTCTGAGCTTGCCCTCTCCCTGCTTGCAGACATGGCTGACATCAAGAACAGTCCCGAATATGCTGCGTTTTTCGCTGTCTTGGGCGCCTCGTTCGCCATGATCTTCAGCGGTGAGCATCGCTGCAGGAGGAGACGGGGTACCGAAGCGGTGCGGGGCTCCAGCCCGCTGCTCGCCGGGCGTGACGTCACCGTGACGTCATCCGGCTCTGTGGGTGTCGGGCCTTGCGGGTAGGGGTCAGCCCCGTGGCGGCGGGGACCGTGGAGCACCGGGCTTGCAGGCTTGATGAGGGTGCGGGTTTTATCAGCCCGCCTGCCGAGCCTCGTCTGTGCGGGGGTGGGGCGGTGGTGTGGCTGCCATTTTAGCCCCGGGAAGTAGGAATGGGGGGGCGACGCACGATCCTGTGCCCGCTCCTGCGCCTGCTCTGCATCCCGTAGTCTGCAGGCAGGCAGGTGTGACATCACATCTTGAAAGGCGCCCGTCCCTAGGCTGCTGCGGGCCCAGTGCGGGAGCCCCTGGCCTCTTCTTGGCCAGAGGGAGCCTATGTCCCCGCTGAGGTCCAAAAGCCCTGCTTTTATGGCTGCCTGGCAGCTGGGGGTCAGGTGGGTCTGTACCCTGGGTGAGGCAGGTGTTTCCGGTTGAGACTTGTCTCGGTTTCCCAATAGTTCTGTCATCGTTGTGGGTTGGTTGGGAAAACTGGGCTGAAGGGTTGGTCCAGGGAACCTGCTAGGACTCACGATAGAGCCTATGGAAGTGGGGTTGGGCTAGGAAGGAGCACTTGAGTGGATGCTTGCCGAGTCTGCTTTAAGATGGGTGAGATGGTGGTAGTAGAGTGTCAGCATTTCCGTGATTAGGTCTTTGATCTTCAGCCCTGGCCCTGATGAATGGATGAGTGAATGAATGACCTTCCTCTTCTAGGGGGTGAGGGGCTGGAGCTGGGAGGTGCTTTCTTGCTCAGGGAAGGAAAAGCCTGGCAAGGTTCTTGATGGCACCTTGCTTTAGAAGTTGGGCCTTGACAGTTCTACGGTGTCGAATTTAGTGAAAATTGGCCCTCCTGGGAGAAAAGCCTTTGGGCCAGACCCAAAAATGTGGGATTGAGGGAGGTAAGTCACAGCCCCCAGGGACTGGTCTGGCCTGGTCTGGGCCTCCTCTGGAAGGTCTGGTCTTTGGCTTAAGTGACCTCACCCTGCCCCACCCAATCTGGCAGATGAAGAGGCTGGCCCTCTGTGCAGGTACGTGGGGAGTTTGAACTCCAAACAGTGTCCGTTGACTGTAAACACCTGTAGAGTGCAGATTGGGGAGTGGGGTGTGTTGTCTGTCTTGGTGACCTCACCTGCCTGAGCCTGCCAGGTACTGCTGAGAGAGCCTTGCTCTTCCCACACCATCGGCTTAAGGGATCATTTGTGGTGGGAGATGTGGTCTAGACTTCTTTCCTCCTCCCAGACCATGCCTGTTCTCCCCACACTTAGAGCCCCTTAGGAAAGGTTGCCAGGCATTTTTTTCTGCTCTTTGCCCGAGAATATGTCCATAGGTTGCCCTATTTTGTCCACCTGTGATTACTTTTTGTGATTGTCACTCAGCAGATCTTTCTTTAGTTCTTACTGTGTCCCAGATATTGGGGGACCATCAGTGAACAAAACAATATCCCTTACCCTGTGGAGCTCATGTTCAGGCTGTCACAGGACAGCTCCTAATCTGTCCAGAGTTCTTGTTCTGCACCCAGCTTCTTGAACCTTTTCTGTCAAGACCTGGCATGTGCCAAATCTGGCCAACAGGTGTCTCTGCACTGTTGGAAATGGACTGGGTATTGCTGGTCTAGGCTTCTTCCTGACCCTCGCTTCTGGGGATTGAAACCTACATAATGTCAGGCCCATTCCTTCACAGCTTCTCACAGTTCTGGGGGTTAGCCTCTTACGTGACCAGTTGAATAACCTTCTAATTTCATTTTTTCCTTCCAAGCTGGCTATTCTCTAGCATGTCTTCGTCCTGCACTACCTAAAGAAATGTCTGGCCTCTGGTGTTCCTTCGGAGAGGACTCACTCAACGCTTAGTCTCATGGTCCATGGCCTCTCAGCTTAACTAACCAAGTTTAAAGACCATTGTTTTTAACTAGTTGAGGTCTGCACACATTTTTGAGGCCTCCATTCCCTGTTCACATTTTAGCTTCCCTTTTTTTCTTATGACAAATTTCCTGTTGATTCTTTCTTCACCGTGTTCTCCATGAAACTGCCAGTTGCTTCTTTTCTGTCACTTCCCTCCCCCCTTATTTGTTTGCTTTCCTGGAAGTACCTCCAGACCCTGCCCTCTGCTGCCCCACTGCATTGGTCTTGTCAGAAGGTCTTCCTTTCCGAAGCCTATCAGGCTTGGCCTTCTGGAGACCTGCTGCTGTGTGGGCCTAAGCTAATTTTTATCTCCTATTGCTTTGGTCCCTGATGGCATCTCTGTTTCTCAGGATCTCTTGCCACCACCCATCCTTGGGCTCCATGGTGTACCTACTGTACTCTGGGGAAGGCCCCAACTCAGCTCCTTGTCTTTTTCAGAGTCCCTTCCTTTGAGGTGCTGAGTTCATTGTGTTCAGTCCCCACCTTCACTGCACCTTATGGCAACCTGTAGTCTCAATACTTAGTTCGTATGTCCTCAGGACTGGGAGCCCTTGGGGCACTCAGGTTTTATACTGTATGAAGCTGAGGGTGGATTTGGCTTGCAGCAGGAGCCTAAGAAATGCACTGTGACCAAAACAGTTCCAGAAAATATATCTTGAAATGGGCAGGATTTGAAAGCTAAGGTGATGCAAGTCTTTGTTGAACAGTGTCTGTGTATCTAAGGGTGCTGTCGAAGAGACAGTTGTCTGTCTGGTCCCTGTCTCTTCCAGTTGCTCCCATCTTGTACTGTCTTGCTTGGTGCTTGAATGTGCCGTCAAGAATCTTGCCCTTTGCCTGATTTTCTCTTGCTCTGCTGTTTGATCACCTTATGGTCTCCCCACTCCATGGTCCTTTTTCAGACCCTTCTCCCTGTAGTGTAGCTCCCCTCCTCCCCCTTCTTTTCTTCCTGGACATCTTAATGTTTTGAGTCACTGTCCTGTCTTCTTGCTGTTCCCTGAGCCCTTGTGTCCTTTGCCCTACTCAGCACTGGGCACCCGGTAGGAATATTTGTGGTCCAGTGAGATCAGCAAGTGATGTAGAGTGTCTGGGGCTGTTCCTGTCCTTTTCACCCTCTGTGCATTAGATGTTTTCTGTGCATTAGATGATACACTGCTCCCAGAGTGGCCATGGCATGGGTGCCCTGAACAGACAGTTGGAGACTGCCCATGTGAGCACCTGAATAAGTAGTTGAATAGTTCTCATAGGTCTGAAAAATAAGTGACAGAAATGACAAAAAGGAGTTCAAGGCCTGGAGACGGGAGAGAGAAACAGTGTTCTGAAGGAAGGTAGCATCTCCTGGAGAGGCTGGAGTGGGGGAGCACCTTCAGAGGAGACAGGTTACTGTATTGTCCTGTCTTGGAAGGCTTGAAGGCCTCACTGCAGACAGGG
The DNA here is from genome assembly GCA_004025045.1 of Sigmodon hispidus. Lineage (NCBI taxonomy): Eukaryota > Metazoa > Chordata > Mammalia > Rodentia > Cricetidae > Sigmodon > Sigmodon hispidus. Next base: position 94,271 of record PVIH01002092.1, read on the forward strand.
ACTAGCCTCTAAGGCAGTGGAGAGGTAGTCCCGGAATGTAGGGTTTGAGAGAGCTGCAGAATCTCAAGCAAGGCTCTTCATTGGCCCATCTGCCTGCCTCTTTTGTATGTGAGTGTTGCCGGAGGTCACCAGCTAGAGAAGGGGAGTGCTAGGGAACAGAGGCTGGTTTCCCAGCCAGCTGGGAGCCCCGGATGACCACAGAACTACTGCAGGCAGAAATGGACTAGGAGGCTTGGGGCATGGCTCTGCTAGGGGAAGGAGAAGTGGCTGCAATATGGCGATTCTCTCAGGGGTCTCCTGCCTGACTGTGTGCCTTCAGTTCCTCTAGTGGGTGGTAACTTGGGGAGACTTCCCAATGTGCAAAAGAAGCTCCCCGGGCAGCTTGCATGCCTCTCTGGGCTCACCTCATCTCTCCCTCCGCAGCCATGGGAGCCGCCTATGGTACAGCCAAGAGCGGTACTGGCATCGCGGCTATGTCGGTCATGAGGCCAGAGATGATCATGAAGTCTATCATCCCAGTGGTTATGGCTGGGATCATCGCCATCTATGGCCTGGTGGTGGCAGTACTTATCGCTAACTCCCTGACTGACGGCATCACCCTCTACAGGTGAGTGAAGGTCTGTCTGTCAGGTGCAGTGCATCATTTTCCTGTGGACGGGCAGATTGCTGATAGCCTGTATCTCTCTTCTCTTCCCAGGAGTTTTCTTCAGCTGGGTGCTGGCCTGAGTGTGGGACTGAGTGGCCTGGCTGCTGGCTTTGCCATTGGCATTGTGGGAGATGCTGGCGTTCGGGGCACTGCCCAGCAGCCACGACTGTTTGTGGGCATGATCCTGATCCTCATCTTCGCGGAGGTGCTCGGCCTCTACGGTCTCATCGTGGCTCTAATCCTCTCCACAAAGTAGCTTCTTTCCACCACCAGTCACAGGATAGGATGTAAAGACCACCCCTTCTCATTCCAGAACGAACAGCCTGACTCACATGCACGGGCAGCCGCCCCCTCAGTAGTTGGTCTTGTAAATGCGCAGTGTCCTAGTGCCCATTGTCTGTTGCCCCCGCCTGACCCCTGCCGCCCCGTGCTGTGGACATCTGGGCCCACTCACCTCCCATCCAGGCCCCTGACCAGTGAGGATGTCAGCCTCTGGCTACCCCACCCATCCCCCTAGAGTGCTCTGTGTATAAGGATGAATTAGGGTTGTCATTTTTCTCTTCACTGGATGTTTATTTATAAAAGATTTGACCTATTCATGCGTCTGTGGAGCCGCCCAGTCTCCCACCTATATAGTAATCATTAGTAAAGTGTTGCCTTGTGGGGTTCCTGTTCCTGAGATTCCTTGGATGGAGCCACCCTCCCCCAGCCCTGGACAGCCAGGGTGGAGGTAGGGTGTCAGTGCTCGCCAGGCCTGGCTCCCAGCTGTGTCCAATAAAAGTTCTCGAATGTGACTGCTTCTTGTTCTGCTGCCTCTGTGGGCTGAGTGGGTGGGGTTGGTGTATCACATGGTCTGTGGTCACGTGGGCCTGGCGTCCACGTGATAGTCTTTCCGCTTAGAATCACGTGGTGTGGCCTGCCCCTGCTTCCGATCACCGGTGTACCGGCCGCTGCCGGCTCGCGCTCTAAGCTTGCTGGGTTCAGCTCGACTCAGGATGCGTGGCGGGCGGTCTGCGGCGGGGCCCCCGGTGCGCCAGTTCACCAACTGCCGCATCCTGCGCGGCGGCACGCTGCTCAGGTCTGGGCTGCGTGGTGCGGGGTTTAGCCCGGTGTAGGGCTGGTGAAGCGGCCAGTGTGGGCAGGGATGGGGCGGGTGTAGGGCCGCAGAGCCGCAGGGCTAGGTCGGGTGTGGGAGCCCAGGAGTGTGGAGAGCAGGACTGCTGGGTGGGCACCAAGTAGAATAGTGGGTTCAGGGACAAGCTGCGAGCGAGATAAAACCAGGGCTTGGTGGTGACCCAAGTGCTGACTGCTCTGCCCTCAGGGAGGATCTGTGGGTACGCGGGGGACGCATCCTGGACCCAGAGAAGCTGTTTTTTGAGGAAAGGCGCGTGGCTGATGAGCAGCGGGACTGCGGAGGCCGCATCCTGGCACCGGGCTTTATCGATGTGCAGATGAACGGTGCGGCCTGGCTCGGGCCGGGAACCCAGGGGAGGAGCCCTGAGCATTTGCTACCCCTTGTTTTCTGTGGCCACAGGTGGATTTGGTGTTGACTTCTCCAAGGCCACGGAGGACGTGGGTTCTGGGGTTGCCCTAGTGGCCCGGAGGATCCTGTCCCACGGTGTCACCTCCTTCTGTCCCACCCTGGTCACTTCCCCACCAGAGGTTTATCACAAGGTGAGCTGAGGCCGCTCTCCCCCTGAGCAAAGGAATCCCCCCCACAGGGGTCTCAGTAGCATTTTCTTCTCGTGAATCAGAATCTGGCCTCGCTGGGTGGTGAGGGGGATCCTCTCTCAGCTGCCCCACATTTTCTGCTACCATCCTTATCAGCCACACCCTCCCAAGGCCCTGTAGGCATCCTCCGCTGTCTCCTGAATTAAGGTTGCTTGGAATTCTGCCACAGCCATTGTCTTTGGTCAGGCTCTCCCTCCCTAACCTGCCTGTATTATATGACTCACACGAAGAAGCCTTTCAGAAAGAGCTGCTCCTATGTACTGGCTGCTGCCCAGCCCCTCACCCTTCTGCCAGCTGTCTAGAAGGTCTGTTGTTTTTGATCCGGTGCTCATGGGAACGCTTACCCACCGTTTCCCAGTGTTAACTCGGCTTGCTTAGGTTGTCTTCAGCACCTTTCAAAGCAGTTTGTGTGCATTCTGCCCATTTATGCCTTAGTCCTGAACTCTTGCTTAAAGATGTGGTATTATCTTATGCAATGTAATGCTATTGATGAGTTTAGTAAATTAATGCTGTTAACCATACTTGGATGGATTCTCTCTGTTCCTGTGGTCAGGTGCCTCAGCCAGTTTTTTGTTTTGTTTTCTGGTACAGGATCCATTATGGGATCAGGAAGTGTGTGCTTGCCTGTGGTCCCTTTTGGGCATGTAGGAAGCTATGGGTGTTGAGTGTGGACTGTGTCCTTGCCTTCAAAGGCTTCACTCTGGCCTCTATCTGCATGCAACCCTTGAAAGACTTGGCACAACCTTACTCACTTCTGAGCCTCGATTTCATTAACCCTAGAGAGAGAACAGTCAGTGGGTGCTTGGCACATATTAAGCATTTCTTGAATGTTAACTAGAGATGTCTTTCCGGAAGTTTCTCACAGTCAAACATGCCACCTCTGTTGTCCTACTGCAGATAGGTACTTGGTTCTCTCTGCTGATCTCACAGACTCTGGGGTCTTGCCTGAGTAGCCTCTCCAGGTAACCAGTATCGGGAGAACTCCTTCACGGCCACATTCACTTCCTACGAGTTAAACCCGAGGCACATTCCAGCAGCTACAGGTTTTCCTCTCCTCCCAAGCTCTTCCTGGAAGACCTCGTTCTCTTGGCCACGCCCCCATGCTCCTTCACACCACTGAGCTTCCCTCTTGCAGCAGGTTTGACTGGCATCGGTCAAGGCCATAGCTCATCCTTGTAGTAGTGGCTCATACTCCTAAAGTTCTCTTTCTGGCACCCCACTGTAGTCCAAGTACCCAACTGACCCTCAGAAAACACTTAGAATGAAGGCCTTTGGAGGTAGACAGGAATTGATGGCAGAGAGTAGGTGGTTTGAGTATAAGAGCATAGTACCTCATTGTACTAGAAAGCGGAGACGCCCCTCAGACCTTTCCCCGCTGTGTTAGCTAACTTCCCCCAGGGCCCCTTCTTGCTGGGGGGCTTGTCCACTGGGCCAGGTACTACTACTTAGGCATCTTCATCAAGGTCGGATTCATCGAAGCTACCCGCCCTTTTTCTGAGGGTTAGTCTTTTAGCTGTCCTTGAAGAAGACAGCTGATGGCATTGTTTGTTGTCTCAAATCTGTAAGCATCTCAGGGACGGGTGTCTGCCATCTGCCACCCTGCCCGCCACTGCGTTCATTTCATTCCCTTTTCTTCCACCCTCTTGCTTGTCCTCTGCTCACGTTGTCTCTTCTAGAAAATGTGGGTGGCGATGGATGTGTGCACACAAGCCTTGTGAGGGTCAGTGCTCTCCTTCCATGGCGTGGATCCTGGGAACTGGACTCGGGTCAGAACTTGGGTCATCCAGGTGGCTGGCAGCAAGTGCCTTTACCCATCAGGCTGCTCCCTCCCCCGCCTTTTATTGAGTCAAAGACTCAGTATCGTAGATTGAATTCACTATTTAGTTGAAGCTGCCCTAGACCTGCTGTCTCAACCCCACATACCTCGCTCTTTGTTTTTTAAGCTGCTAAATCACCTGCATGTGGTGGCAGCAGCTGCTGCTGCTTCTTTGGAGATTTATCACTTTCAGTTACGTCTGCCTGTGAGTGTGCAGTACCCTCGGAAGCCACAGGCCTCTGCTGCAGTAGTGCTGGCCAGCCCTGCCTTATTCTCTTTTGTTTGCTCGTTTTTGAGACAGAGTCTCTCTGGATAGCCCCGGCTGCCCTGGAACTCACTATGTAGACCAGGCTAGCCTGGAACCCAGAGATCAGCTTGCTTCTGTCTCCTAGTGCTGGGATTAAAGGCATACCCACCACTCCCAGCCTGCCTTTATTCTTCTGATCCATGGTTTTGGTTAGAGGTGTAGGAAGAGATTCTGTGTTGGGGACTGGCAAACACCGAAGAACACTTGCTCTTGCAGAGGGTTGAGGTTTGGTTCCCAGCATCATATGCCTTCTAACTTCCTGTAATTCCAGTCCCTCCTGTAATCGTCACTCCCTTGTGGCCTCTACAGGCACCGGGAGGGCATACAGGTGGCTCAAAGACATGATGCAGGCACTCAGTGATGGCACAGACCTTTAATTCCAGCACTAGGGAGGCAGGTGGATCTCTGAGTTCAAGGCCAGCCTGGTCTACAGAGCGAGTTCCAGGAAAGGCTCCAAAGCTACACAGAGAAACCCTGTCTCGAAAACAAACAAATGTATTTACTTATTTATGCAGTGTTCTGCTCACAGGCATGAAGAGGGCACCGGGTCTCATTACAGATGGCTTTGAGCCACCATGTGGTTGCTGGGAATTGAACTCAGGACCTCTGGAAGAACAGTCAGTGCTCTTAACCGCTGAGCCATCTCTCCAGCCCCTTGTTTTTGTTTTTTTTAAAGACAGGGTTTCAGGGCTGGAGAGATGGCTCCGCAGTTAAGAGCACTGACTGTTCTTCGGAGGACCTGAGTTCGATTCCCAGCATCCACATGGCAGCTAACAACTGTCTGTAATTCCAAGATCTGACACCCTTACACAGTTATACATGCAGGCAAAACACCAATTCACATAAAATAAAAATATTTAAAAAAAAAAATAAAGACAGGGTTTCTCTGTGTAGCTTTGTAGCCTGTCCTGGAACTCGCCCTGTAGACCAGGCTGGCCTCAAACACTTGCCTTCTGAGCGCTGGAATTAAGGCTGCACACCACCTCAGCTTCCATCTTAAAGTTCATCCCATGGTAGACAGAGCGTCCCTCACTCTCTGACATCCTGGTATGGCTTCATGATTGTCAGACCTCATTGCCTGAGGGATCAATGTTGGCTTTTTCCTATGTCCTCCTGTTTGGCATGTTTCTGCTGGCTTGGTCACCCTGTTCCTCTGCTCCTTGGGGAACTCACTGTGGGCTCTTTAGTGGCTGGCACTAGCAGGCCATAAGGAACACCTACCGTTTGAGGAGCTTTGTAGGCACCCATGGTTGTGTTGTCAAAGTCCTGTCTCTGGAACTTGTGAGATCCCTTGGGAAGAGTGTTGTGTTCAGAGGGAGCTATTATGAGACCCTCTAGGACATAAGCTTCTCAATGTTTGTATTCTCCCTTATTTGCCTCTCCTGAGGCCCCTTTCCAGGCCTGCCCCTAGCCCATTTCTCATGGTACCAGGTTCTGTGAGCTCTCAACTTCTGAGTTCTATCTAGAGTTCATGTCTTCGTTTGTCAGCATCTGACTGGCTGCCCTCCTCTCCTTCTTTGTCCTCAGATTCAAGTGTGGGTTTGCTTTTGGTTCATTTGAGACAGGGTATCATGGATCCTAGGCTGGCCTTGATCTTCTTATGTAGCTGAGGCTGGCCTGCCTTTACCTTGTAGGCCTTGACTACCGTACCTAGCTTAAGGGTCTTTTTTTTTTTTTTTTTTTAAAGATTTATTTATTTATTATGCATACAGTTTTACAGAAGAGGGCGCCAGACCTCATCATAGATGGTTGTGAGCCACCATGTGGTTTTGCTGGGAATTAAACTCAGGTCCTCTGGAAGAACAGTCAGTGCTCTTAACCTCTGAGCCATCTCTCCAGTCCCGCTTAAGGGTCTTAAATGCCCTATATTTGTATTGGGAAGAGTAATTCCGAGGGAGGCTGTCACTGTTTTGTTTGGGGACTGTCATAGCTGAAGGGTCTGGAGGGAGGGTTATGGCTATACTTGGTCATCTCCAAGACCATATGAGTGCTGGTCACTCTTTCTTGAAGCTGTGAACTTCCTGATCGGAATGGGCTGAGCTGTGGTGCTGAGCCCTGTCCGCAGCTACACTGAGTTCCCGGCCTCCTCTTGCCCTGCCCCTCCCAGCTTAGGGAGGCTGCAGTCAGTGTCAGGACTTTGGCCACATATCCGAGCTGTTTGGCAGGAGGCACTTTGAAGGCCAGAGCAGCCCCTTGGAGCCTCCACTTACGCTTCTGTGGCCTGAGGATGCTTTCACCTCCTGTCCCTCAGGGTAGATTACCAGGTCTTCCCTGTCACATTTTTTCCTGCTCCTGACTACTGGGGAGGGGGGTCTTCATCCATCTCCCAGCGCAGGTGGAGAAGGGTGGTATGACTGGGCTGGGCTGGGCCAGGGCCTTAAGCCCTAACCTGAGGATCTGACCTTGGTTGAGCTCTGTCCTCTGGATGCTGAGTTGTGGGGGAAGGGCTTTAACAACTGGTTCCCCCTAGGTCCTTCCTCAGATCCCTGTGAAGAGTGGAGGTCCCCATGGGGCAGGGGTCCTCGGTGAGTGCTTAACTTCTTTCCAAATGCCCAGTTGGGAAGGGAGGGCAGGTCTGAGGGCCTGGGTTGGGACTGCTAGATGGCAATGCCTGTTAGATCCGCCCTTGTCCCTTCCCTCAGGGGTGCACCTGGAGGGCCCATTCATCAGCCGGGAGAAGCGGGGTGCACACCCTGAGGCCTACCTTCGCTCATTTGAAGCCAATGCTTTTCGTGATGTGCTGGCCACATATGGGTCTTTGGACAACGTCCGCATTGTGACTCTTGCCCCGGAGTTAGACCGGAGCCATGAAGTGATCCAGGCATTGACAGCCCAAGGCATCTGTGTGTCTCTAGGTGAGAGGCCACTTGTTAAGGGTGCGCTGCTCAAGGTTCTCAGCTGCTGCAGATGCTGATCTTAGGTCCCCCATGCAGGACATTCAGTGGCTGACCTGGGGGCTGCAGAAGTAGCAGTGCAGAATGGGGCCACCTTCATCACCCACCTCTTCAATGCCATGTTGCCTGTGAGTGTCACCCCTGCTTGTGGGTGGAAGTGGACTCAGTGGTTACTGCTGTCACTCAGTTATTCCCTCCTGCCCTGCTTAGTTCCACCACCGTGACCCAGGGATAGTAGGGCTTCTCACCAGTGACCAGCTGCCCCCAGGCCACTGCATCTTCTATGGGATGATTGCTGATGGCATACACACTAACCCTGCAGCTCTGCGCATTGCTCACCGGGCTCATCCTAAGGGTGAGTGGCTGGGCAGGGTAGGGCAAGGAGGATAACAGCTGGCCAGGTCCTGAGCCGCCTCTTCCCCCAGGGCTTGTGCTGGTCACTGATGCTGTCCCTGCCCTGGGTTTGGGCAATGGCCGCCATACACTGGGACAGCAGGAGGTAGAGGTTGATGGGCTAATAGCCTACATTGCAGGTGAGTGACTGCACCCATGTATGTATAGCCTCTTGGCTTCTTCCTAATGGGGAAGAACTTGTGTATGCCCTATTTTTCCGCTGGGTTATCAGGCCCACAGAAACTCCCTCTTTCAATCCTGGCCTTTTTGCTCTCAAGGCACCAAGACACTGTGTGGCAGCATAGCCTCCATGGATGTCTGCGTCCGGCATTTCCTACAGGCCACAGGTCAGTGGGCTGCTGTTCCTATGTGTCTGAGGGAAGAGGTTATATCTGGGAAAGAAGGAAGTAAGGAAATTGGAATTCTGTGCTGATATCCTCTAAGTACCAGTAAAATGGGAGATGGGGAATTCTGACTTCTGGAAGATGGAAATGACCATGTCACTCCCAAATAGAGCTCGTGCTATGGAAGACTGGTGAACAGCCAGTCACTAGAGCCAGAATGATGAACAGTGACCTCATGTAGGAGCAGGGTCACATTGCTCATAGAAGGGCCAAGGTCTAGGCCCATGGGATAGTAGAAATCTGCAGGGGCAGTATAGTATCCATGGGGTGATCTGATAGTGGCATCCTGGGCCATGGAGCAGTGCTGGCGCACACAGGCTGGAGATGGCTGGAATAAAGAACTGTATCTTAACATGGAGTGATACAATAAAGTGAATGTGGTCATTGGGCCTCATGTTAGCCTTCTCAGTATAGGGTCCATTTGGTAGTCGATTGGTGACATGGTGACCCAGACATGACTCTAGGAGGGTCTGAGAGCATACACACAGTAGGACTGGACACACTCTTAGCACCCTGTGTCTAGTCTGTTGAGAGGTTCCCTGTAGAGCTGGAATGATGAGTGGGCTGGGGAAGAGCGCAGTGTCCCCTAAAGCTACAGGCGAGTGAGGGTCCTTTTAAGCTGCTGCAGTCAAAGGCCATTCCTGAAGCTTAGCCGCTTATAGGAAGGGCTGTGGATGCTCACCACAGTGTGTTCTGAGCAGGCTGTAGTGTGGAGTCGGCTCTGGAAGCTGCATCCCTCCACCCTGCCCAGCTGCTAGGGCTGGAGAAGACCAAGGGGAGTCTGGACTTTGGTGCTGATGCAGGTGAGGCCCCGTGAGTCAGGGCTCCTCGGGGGGCCATTCCCACCAAACTCTGTTACCTTTATTTTTTTGTGTGTACCCCGCCCACCATGGAAGGAGAGGACAGCTTGTGTGTAGTTGGTTCTCTCCAGCCATGTGAGTCTCAGGTTTTAAACTCAGTTAGACTCGGAGGCAAGCACCTTTACCCACTCAGCCATCTCCTGGCTGGCCTGCATCCCACTGTGTAGACCAGGCTAGCTTCAAACTTACGATAATCCTTTTGCCTCAGCCTCCTGAATTCTAGGATTACACATTGGCTTCTGGCATCTAAGATCAGGCCAGATGAGGGTTACATCGGTCACTTGTGCCCAACCGTTGATGCTCTTGCTTCCAGCTACAATACATGTTCTTGGGCCTCAGTTTCCCCACTGAGTTGAGTGGTAAGGGATAACTCCACAATAGGGAACATGGGTGGCTCTACTGTGTCTCCTCTCACCTTCTGGTTCTGCCGCAGACTTTGTGGTGCTCGATGACACCCTCCACGTCCAGGCCACTTACATCTCGGGTGAACTGGTGTGGCAGGCAGAGGAAACTGGGCCGTGACTGAGGATCTTGGCTGGAGAGGACACTTGGCTCCAGCTGAACACTGACAGGCCAGGCAGTCCAGGGAGCTGGTCTCCAGGGAGCAAGCAGAGAACCTCATCACTCCACTGGATGGGAGGCATAAATACAAACAATAGGACTTGCCTTGTCTGAGTTGTGCTTTGAGTTATACTTATGCCCAGCATGGCTACTGATATTCACTGTTGCTTGGGACCTTCTGGGATGGAATTTAGCTTGGGACCAGAAAGGTTGGATATACTATACGGGACCACCTCTGTAGGCCAGATCTGTTTTTAGACCTGCAGACCTCCAAGATGTTAGGGTTGGAAGTGAGTGGTGAGTTTGGAGGGAAGCCGCTGGGAAAGGCTGACCATAGTCATGGATGGCTGACCCTGAGCTAGATGGGCAGAATGGAAGGCATAACTCTAGGCTCTCCACTGCACCATTCAGGAGAGTGTCCACATGCTGGCCTTGGGGCCTTGGGTTACTTAGCAATGAATGCAGGAATGGGTGCCTTAAGGGCCTCTGATTTGAGCCTAGGACTCCACCTACTGCTCCCTGACCTGTCAGACCTGCCTAGCTTGGATAATCAAAAGTTACATTCCCTGTGGTGTCTCATTTTCAAAGACCCCAACTCCAGCTGATAGGTCCTCCCTCATTCCTATGTTTGATGGCTGTAGCATATTCTGCCTGGTGCTGGTGGGCAGTTCTGGCTCTTGTGGCTCTGTTTGCTCTGTTAGTGCTACCTGGGCAGGGCGTACAAGAGTACCCCAGCCTGACTTCCTCCCACTCAGGGAATGTGGTTCATTCGGCTCTTTGGAAACAACTACAAAGGGTTTGGGGATTCCTTTGATTTTTTTTTTTTTAAGATTTATTTATTTATTATGCATACAGTTTTACAGAAGAGGGCACCAGACCTCATCATAGATGGTTGTGAGCCACCATGTGGTTTTGCTGGGAATTGAACTCAGGTCCTCTGGAAGAACAGTCAGTGCTCTTAACCTCTGAGCCATCTCTCCAGCCCCGGATTCCTTTGATTTTAAGGATGGCTGTAATGTAGGACTATGTGCCAGAGGTCAGGTCTTGGAATGCCTCCACTCTGTATTTGGGTCCTGCGGTAGGTGGTTCCTGACATGTCTAGGTGTATGTATGGGACTTGTGTGTAGGTCCCATTGAAGGAACTGTTTTCAGGCCAAAGTTTGAAAAAAATACTTAAAGAGAAAAAACTAGGCAAACAAAATAAAACTCTCCTAGACCTTCTACTGTTGAGAGCAAGAAGTAGAGAGAATAGCTGGTGGGCAGGGCACAGCCTGCTTTTCACTTGGGACATTGTCAATCCAAGAAAGCCACCATGACGGATCCCAGCCTCGATGGGGAGAGGGAGCCTGGATCTGCCCATTGCCACACCTCCATGTGACCAAAGACAGGTAGAGCCTGAGTCATGAGCCAGGGTACCTCAGCCTGGGGAAACCTCCCTCTGCTGGTGGAAGGCCTCCCATGTTGACTCACTCCACCCATCTACAGAAGCCCAGTGGTAGGTTACCTGTCACCTTCACCTCAGATGAGGGAACCAGGCACTGGGTTCTGTTGCTGGACAGTCAACTCAGCCTGGATGCTGAGTGACAATGTGAAGTAGAAGGAAATGCTTCAACAGAGGACTGAGGTAGGCAGGTCTGCATGCTGGAACACAGCTGCGAAAGGAGTCAGTGGCTCTGAAGCTGTTGGAAGGATTTGGATTATTACTAACTTGAGTATGTGTATGTGTGAGAGACAGGGTTTCTCTGTCCTGGAACTTGTCCTGTAAACCAGGGTGGCTTTAAACTCACAGAGGTAGTTCCTCTGCTGGATTAAAGGCATGTACTACCACCACCTGGCTGGATTAGTTTTATTTAAAAAGAAAAAATAGGTCTAGAGAGATGACTCGGTGTTTAGGAGCATTTACTGTTCTTCCAGAGGACCTGTGTTCAAGTTCCAGCACCCACATCAGGTGGCCAGCAACCTCTCGTGACTAGCTTCAGGGGGATATGACTCTTCTGGCCTGTGAGGGCACTCTGCACATCCCTCCACACAGACATGCATGCATACATATAATTAATAACATGCACCCCTTTAATCCCAGCACCCTGAAGCAGAGGCAGGAGGATCTATGAGTTTAAGTCCAGCCTGGTCTACAGAGCAAGTTCCAGGACAGCCAGGGCTGTTGCACAGAGAAACACTGTCTTGAAAAAACATAAATAAATAAAAGTTACAAATCATAAAAAAGTATAGAATTTCTCAGCATAGTTGTACATGCTTGTAATCCCAGGAAGGTAGAGGCAGGAGGACCAGGAGTCCACAGTTCTCCTTGGCTGTATATCAAGTTGGATATACAAGGCTGCATAATCTCAACAAACTGGACAGCGTCTCTTGTAGCCAAGGCTAGCTTCCAATTCTCTGTGTAGTTGAGCAGAACCTGCTCCTCCTCCTCTCCACATTGAGGGCTGAATTTACAGCTGTGCATCACTAATGGAGTTGGTGCTGGAGGCTGAGCCCAATGCCTGCCTCATGCACAATAAATAAGCACTCAGCCAAGCTACATGCCTAAACCCAAAATTTATCACTTTTAAACACTTGAGTTTGAGGCCAGCCTCCCCTAGGACCTCCTGGGAGCTGTAGTTACAGGTGGTTGTAAGCTGTCTAGATGCTGGGAACCGAACTCTGGTCCTTGACAGCAGTGCTTTAACCTCTGAGCCAGTCCTCCAGGCAACTTTAACCACCATTCTTTTATTGGCTTTTTTAAGATTTTATTTTGTGTGTATGGGTGTTTTGCCTGCATTCATGTCTGTGCACCACATTAAGTGTGGTGCCCAGGAAGGAACTGATTGGTTCCCCTGGGGGACTGGAGTTTCATAAGGCTATTAGCTGCCATGTGGGTTATGGGAATTGAACCCGGGTCCTCTGGATGGGCAGCCAGTGCTCTTAACCGCTGGGCCAACTGTAGCCCCATTCTTACCACTCTTCAGTGTACAGTAACTAAGTCCACTCATGTCGTGCAGTCTTCACCGCCATCACCTCAGGAACGATTACTTTCCAGACGTACTCTGTCATTGGCATTAGTCCCCCACCACACTCTGCCCTGTCAGTGACTCAAAGCTGGAGGTGTGCTGGTTACTGCAGCCCCAGGTTGGTAACAGTGGCATGCCTGTGGTGTGGGTGTGTACTGGGAGGCAGCCACTCCCTGAGGTCGGCTGAGTCACCCTAGTGGTAGGATGCTAAACAGGTTGGGAGCTACAGCTCCTGAGACATCTGGCGGAGGCGGCCAGTTTTGCCCCATGTGCTGGGGAGGCAAACCCGAAGAGAGTACTGTGAAGCGTGTGGGTGCCATCTGGCGGCGGCGCTGGACAGCAGCCTTCGGGGCTCAGAGGATTTAGGGTTCGAGTCCCGAGCCAGATGACTTGGGTCCGTGGCAAGGTGATGTTCTCAAGGCTGGCTGGTGATTGAAGAAGAGGGTCTGTGACAGATTACCTCCAGGTTGGAGTCGGGTGTGGCAGGCAATGTTAACCTTTCGAGCAGACCCAGCAGGCTGGAGGAATGGTTCAGCCCAGTGGGCTGTGGCGATCACGCCCTCCGCTGGAGGCTGCTTTTGCAAGGGCCAATCGCGATGTCCTTCACAGTCCAAGGCCCAGAGGTGTAGGACGTTTGAAACCCTTGGACCCAGCTGCAGGAGCAGAGTCCACACATGCAGCACCAGCTCGACCTGAGGCACCTCTGAATCCTTTCCTCCTCTTCAGGGTCCCTTGGCTCGCCCTTTGGATTGCCCGGGTGGCTTTGGTAAGTACTGTGAAGGGCTCCAGGCGGACCTGTCTTTCCCCTGTATTCGCAGCCGTGGTACCACGCTTGTTTTACTGAGCTAGACTGCACTATTTTTTTTTCTTTTTTTTTTTTTTAGTACTGTTTTGGCAATTTTGTTGTCTAAGGGGAGAGTTTTCCAGATGGACCCCTTGTCTGAGGAAAGGCAGCGGGCCTGGCAGGCAGACAGCTGGCTGTCTGGGGTCGCCCACAAGGGAGGAGCTGAGGTCTGCGGCCCAGTGTGGTAGCAGCAAGTCTTTCAACCAGCACCACACAAGCTTTCTGACCTCAACGATGACTGGGGGAGTTTTGGTTTATTTTGGGGGTTGGGGGAGTGGTGGTCAGGCAAAGTCTTATTTGCACATCCTAGCCCCAAGATTGCTATATTGGAGGCTGGTCTTGAACTCTGACCCTACTCTACCTCACAAGTGTTGTGATTAAAGTCACAGGCTACCACGCCCAGTTCCAGTAACATCTTGGTGCAGTCCTGAGAAACCAGGGTCTAACCGTGGGTCTCCGCCATTTCTGGGCTTCTAACTCCAAAGTATAATGAGGTCATGTTTTAGGGGTAATATGTTATACAGCAGAAAGTACTTAACAGTCCAGATGGGGCACACTGGGCAAAGCCTCTGAACCCATCTCCTTACTCACACCATGAGGGCTGGTTAGAGAGTGGGACAGCATGAACCATGCACACCAGACACCTCCCAGCCCCTTCTAAGATGGTTCCCATCATCCTCTTGCCCTTCCATGACCTCATAATGTCACCTACAACACTCAGCTCAGGGATACTGTGCAGACACAAGAGATTCAGAGCACAGAAGGGATAGATAATCCCTCTCTTACCTTGGGTACCAATAACTGTACCAGACCAGGTAAGACCATCTCCCTTTCTCCCTTTCTCCTGGTCTCGGCTAGACCCTCTTACTTAGGTGCCTTGGCTTTGCAGAGGTAAGAGCAACTATCTGGCCTGTTCACTGCCATGAAGGTCCTAGAGATAGAAACTGTCCTTCAGCTTTCTGCTGCCCTCTCTACCATGTTTCTGTTACCTGCTCAGTTGTTCTTAAAACATTTGTGTGTGTGCACAAACCCTCATAGGCCAAAGGTGTTAGATCTCCCTGGAGCTAGAGTTACGGGCAGTTGTGAGCAGCCTGAGGCGGGTACTTGTAGCAGGCTTTGTTGGACTGCCAGCCCCCAAATCATGGACACTTACTATTAATTAGGAGCACTTGACCTTATCTTAGGCTTGTTTCTTTGTAGCTTTTTTTTTAAAAAAAAGAAAATTCAAATTAACCCATTTCTATTAATCTGTATACCGCCCTGAGGCTCATTTACCTCATCTATGTACTGTCCACCCTGCTTTCCTGCTTTCTTAGTGGCTGCCTGGCTGCCCTGTCTCTCTGCCCACCAGCCCTACCTATCCCTCCTTGGCCTAGCTATTGGCCATTCAGATTTTTATTAGACCAATCAGATGCCTTAGGCAGGCAAGGTGAAACAGCAACACATCTTTACAGAGTTAAATATTCTATTCTACGGGTGCTGGGAAGTGAACTTGGGTCCTCTGCAAGGCCAGCATATGCTCTTAACTGCTGGGCCATCTCTTCAGTCAAACACCTTTTTATTTCAACCAGTATACCACCATGCCCAGCTTTTTAAATGTGGATTCTGGGGAATTAACTTAGGTTCTGTTTGCAAGGCAATCATTTTACCAACTAAACCATCTCCTGTCTCATCTTAGGCTTTTAATTTTAAATCAATTTAGTGGGATCTGAACTTAGTACTTCAGAGGTAGAGCATTTACCTAGTATGTTCAAATTTCTAAATTGATTCCCAACACTACAACACGCACAAAAAACTTTGTATACACTTAAAAATTTTTTAACAGGCCTCACATGGTGGCTCAGGCCTTTAATTCCAGCTCTCGGGAAGCAGAGGCAGGCAGGCCTCTATGTACGGCAGCTTGACTTACATAGTTTTAGGCTGACCAAGGCTAGATAGTAAGTCCTCATCTAATTTTTTTTTTGTATGTGTATGTGTGTGGGTCCATGTGTGTCATGGTTCAAGTGTGGAGGTTATAGATAGATGACCAGTAGCAGTTGGTTCTCTTGTGTGGGGGGGCATTACACAGGTCTTTACATACCTCAGGCCTTCATGATTGGCAGCAGGTGCCTTTATGCCAGCTCAGCCATCTGTCAGCCTGTCACATACTTAGAGCAGGAAAAATCCACTGTATTTCCCCACTTGTGACAGGGGTTCACCCCGTGACCAAGGCTGGCCTTGAACTTGAGATCTTCCTACCTTAGCCATCAGAATGCTAAGGAGTGTACCACCAAATCTTGTTTTTTGCCTCCTCCAGAGAATGAACCATGGACCTCATGCACTTTAGTCAATCACTCTGCCACTGCCTTGTATCTCCCAGCAGCATACCTGACTTTCAATGGATCTTTAAATGTATTTTACATGTATGTATGTATGTATGTATGTATGTATGTATGTATGTATATACATGTATATGGTATGTGTGCTGCAGCCTGTATGTGGTATCTCTCTCTCTCTTTTTTTTAAAGATTTATTTATTTATTTTGTATATAGTATATAGAAGAGGGCACCAGATCTCATTAGGAGATCATTGTGAGCAACTATGTGGATGCTGGGAATTGAACTCAGGACCTCTGGAAGAGCAGTCAGTGCTCTTAACCTCTGAGCCATCTCATCCAGCCCTGTGGTAGCTCTTTTAGGAGCCTTTCATCATGTGGGTTCCAGGGACTGAACTCAGGTCCTCAGGCCTGGCAGCAGGTGCCTTTACCTGTTGAGCCATCTTGCCAGCCACTGTTGGATTTTAAATTTTGTATTTTTTTTTTCATTTTTTTTTTCGAGACAGGGTTTCTGTGTATCCGTGGCTGTCCTGAAACTCACTCTGTAGACCAAGCTGGCCTCACACACATAGATCTGCCTATGTTGCCTGAGTACTGGGATTAAAAGTGTATACTATCAGGGGCTGGAGAGATGGCTCAGAGGTTAAGAGAACTGACTGTTCTTCCAGAGGACCAGGGTTCATTTCCCAGCATCCACATGGCAGCTCACAACTGTCTGTAGTTCCAGTTCCCAGCTCCAGGCAAACACCAAGGCAAATAAAATAAAAAATAAATAAATAAATAAATAAGTTTTAAAAAAAAGTGTATACCATCACTAACTTGCTTCTTTATTATTTTGAGAAAAATTTTGTTTGACTTCTTGAAATAGGGTTTCACTGTGTGGCCCTGAATGGTCTGGAACTCACTTCATAGATCAGGCTGTCCTGAACTCAACAGAGATCTGCCTACCTCTGCTTCCCACCACCTGGCATTATTTAAGATTATAATATAGGCACATGTTTCCCTTGATCTCCTTCCTCAAGCCCTCATGTACCCCACCGTGTATGTTCACAGCCTTTTTCCCTCACTTGTGCTGTCAGGACTGAGAATGCTGCTCAGTGGTGATCATTTGCCAGGAAGGAGAAAGGCTATGTCCATCATCCTCAGCAACACAAAACTGTAGTGAGTTGTGGGGTCTCAAATATCCTTGTCCAGGTTTACATTCATGAATGAGAGGTTCTGAAGTGTGGTTGGTAATCCTTCTGCCATGGGCTCCTGAGATTACAGAAGTTAGTCACCATGTTCAGCTCTATTTTATCAATTTTGATTTGCATCAGTAGATAAAAGACCAACTAGTAGGCTTGGAGAGATGTCCCAACAATTAAAACTACTGTCTGCTCTTCTTGAGAACCAGGTTCAATTTCCAGCATCCACATGACAACTTTAGCTATCTGTAAGTCTAGTTCCAGGGGATCTGACCCTCTCTTCCGACCTTCACACTGCACTGCACACAAATTAGTACTCAGACATACATGCAGACAAAATACCCATATACATAAAATTTAAAATAAAAAATACCAAATAGTTCTAAAAGAAAAGGGCTGTGATAAAATCAGTCATCTCCCTGTCTTCCTGCTTTTTATGTCTGTCTTTCTCAGTAGTATCTTATACCTTGAGTCATCTTTGTGGTTATATATTGCTTTTGCGCTGAATACCCTGCCACAGCTCCAGCCTCATGTCAAGGGAGTCTGATGATTCAGGGCTGAGTCAGTACCTGATCATGTCTGTAAATACCACACACAGCAGGAGAGGCACTGAGGAGACGCAAACGCTGGCTGTGCTGTCCTTTTAGCAGGGTTTTTGGTTGTTCCCCTCCCTGCTGGAGTTTTTCATCTCTGTGTCAACTTCTCAACCCAACTTTCTCTGTGTTGAGCTTACCTTTTAAAGTGTTTTTCCTGGAGGATTCGGGAAGTCTGCTTACTTATGGTCTGGGTGCTTCCACAGCTCTAATCTCGGCTCTTCTCCATTTAAACATTTACCTCCTCCCTGTGCACCTCTGCAACTCCAGTGACCTGATTTTCTTTTCCCCCAACAAGACTTATTACTTTCTAATATGCTATAAAATGTGCTTATTTGGCTCAGTCTCATCCTCCATTCCTGTATTAGTACAGGATTTCACAGGAAACCATGTTTGTTCACTGGTGAATTACCAAACACAGAGCCCGGCACAGGAGAGGCTCAGTGACTGTGAAAACACACAGGAGCGGGACCTCCCTACAGTCTGTTCCCGTGCAGCCTTTGCTTCTTCTGTCTGTGGCTCATACCTTCTTCCTTCATTTGTTCTTTATTTATTTTTGGTAGAACACATTCTTCAGTTACTTTCGGAGAAAGGAGTATTCTCTCTCTCTGTCTCTTTGTCTCTCTCTCTCACACACACCTATAGCTATGTATATCTCAATACTCTGTGATATACTACAGAGTCTGGTAAGATGCTTCATGAGTAAAATGTTAGTGAATATTAGCCATCTATCTCACAAAGCTGTAGGGAAACCAAGAAAGATTAATAATATAAAATGGTCAGTATTCTCTTAAAGCAAGCAAGACCCAAATAAAGTTGAAAGGACTGAGAGGCAGCTGAGTAGAGTTGGTTAAAGGGTGGGCACTAGAATTGGCTGGGTCTGGTTTTGAAAGCCACGTTCTGTGACCTAACTCTATAAAAGAGTGACCACTGCTGCCTCCATTTCCTCACACTGATGGTGGGGATGAACACAGCATCAGCTGCTCAGGGGGCCATCAGGTGTCAAAAGCCTGCTCTTACTGGGTGGTAGGGTAAACAATGCAGGATAGTGATGACAAAGTCTCCAAAAGTGTATGCTGGCGAGAACTCTGTCCCTTCTGGCTTGTCATTGTGTATTCTTGGGATGAGAGTGTAACCTAGAACGTCCTTTGTGGTACATGGCAGGTGATTTAGCAGCAATGGACTGCACTTTGACTCGCTAATTTCATAGGCTACAATCATAGGCTATGGATTTACCCAAGAAAGCAAGCAAGGCTGTGTCTGGATTTTGGTGTAGGAGCTGGTTCGTGAGAACAGAACAAAACTGGGATCCATTTCCATGTTTGGTCTGTGAGTATAGATTTATCAATATGTGGATCATAAACATTCCATCTGAAAATGGAACATTCCTCCAATGGAGTCCTTTGCAGGTAAGGCAGATGACAACCAGTGTGTATGTGTGAGTGTGTGTGCGTATGTGTGAGTGTGTGTGTGTATGTGTGTATGTGTGTGTGCATGTGTGAGTGTGTGTATGTGTGAGTGTGTGTGCGTATGTGTGAGTGTGTGTGCGTATGTGTGAGTGTGTGTATGTGTGTATGTGTGTGTGTATGTGTGAGTGTGTGTATGTGTGTGTGAGTGTGTGTGCGTGTGTGAGTGAGTGTGTGTCTGTGAATGTGTGTGTGTATGTGTGAGTGTGTGTCTGTGAATGTGTGTGTGTATGTGTGAGTGTGTGTCTGTGAATGTGTGAGTGAGTGTGTGTGCGCATGTGTGAGTGTGTGTATGTGTGTGTGAATGTGTGAGTGAAGGCGCATACATGGATATGTAAGTCAGAGGTCAGCCTCAGGTGTTGGTCCTTATCTTCCAGCTTGTTTAGCATAAGTTTTTTATTTATTATTTATTTATTTTTAGTTTTTAGTTTTGAGACAGGGTCTTACTATGTAACTTTGGCTGGCCTGGAACTCACAGAAACTTACTGTAGAGCTGAAGAAATGGTAGAAGTTAAGAGCACTTGTTGCTCTTGTTCTGAGCACCCACATGTTGATCACAACCATCTCCAGTTCTAGGGCTTTTGTTACCCTCTTCCGACCTCTGTGGGCACCAAGCACACATGTGCTACATAGACAGAAAATATACAACATAAAATGAATAAATCTAATAAAAATTTAAGAAACTTATTAGATTGTGTGAGTATGATGGGGGGCATACACGTATCACGGCACGTGCATGGAGTCAGCTACCACCTCTCTTTAGTTAGGTGCTTAGGCTTACACAGCAAGTGCTCACCTGCTGAGCCCTGCCAGCTCTGTTGTTCAGGGTCTGGAAGTTATCTTCCAGTGCTAGAAGGCTGACAAGCTTCTAGGCATCCTCTTGCCACAGGAATACTGAGCTGACAGATGAGCTTAGTTGTGGCTGGTTTTACATGGACTATGAGGATCCAAACTCAGGTTTTCATGCCTTTACAGCAAGTACTTTACCCACTGAGCCGTCTCTTGGACTCCCTCTCCCACCCCAAGACAGTTTCTCTATGTAGCCCTGGCTGGCCTGAAACTCACAAAGATCTGCCTGCCTCTGTCTCCTGAGCATTGGGATTATAGGTGTGTGTCATATGACTCTAGATGCCCCATCTAAAGCTGAACACTCAGTCATTTCAGCCAACTTTAAATTACTTTTAAAAATAAAGACAGGCACCTATCTGGAGAGGGTAGTGAGTACCTGTAACCCAAGTACTAGGGAAGCTAAGGCAGGGAGATCACAAACTGAAGCTAGCCTGGTCTACATAGTGAGGTCCAGGAGGTTAGCCAGGGCTACATTCTGAGACTCTGTCTTAAAACCACCACAAAACAAAGATGGTAAAAGGTAGGAGTGTATTTAGGTATTTTAATTTAGAGATAACCTAGCATGTGTGAGGTCCCAAGTTCAATTCCCAGCACTGAAATAAAGGGGTAGGAGTGGGGGAGTTCAGTAAAGTGCCTGCTATGCAGACATGAAGTTCTGAATCTGGATTCTCGGCACTCAGGTGAAAGCTGCAGATGGTAGGCATGTCTGTAATTTCACCCGTGGGAAGGCAGAGACAGGAGGGTCACTGCATCTCACTGGACAGCCATCTAGAGGAATTAGCAAGCTCCAGGTGGAGAATGGTATTGAAGACACCTAACACCCACACACAACCAGATACAAATATATGCTATACACAAAGCACAAAAAGATTTTTTTAAAAGTAAAGATTGTAAAATTTGTATTCGTTTCACCACACTTTAAAAAAAAAAAAAAAAAAAAAAAACAACAACCCACAGGGCTGGAGAGATGGCTCAGCAGTTAAGAGCACTGACTATTCTTCCGGAAGACCTGAGTTCAATTCCCAGCATCCACATGGCAGCTAACAACTGTCTGTAATTCCAAGATCTGACACCCTTACACAGTTATACATGCAGGCAGAACACCAATTCACATAAAATAAAATATTAAAAACAACAGCGTTGTCATTAATGACAATTAAAGCAGGGTGTGGTGGCTCATACCTGTAATTTCAACAGTTGGGAGGCTGAGACAGAAGGTTTGCTGGGCTACAAAATGAGAGTCTGTGGAAGGAAAAGAATAGAATAAAAGCAAGCTCACAAAGATATCCAAAAAGAAAAAAGGACACCCGTCAAAATACAGGCACAGTTTCTAAGGCTGTCAGTGACTAGACAGCCTGTTCTCTGCTTCAGATGATAGTATAGCTCGTTCACTCAGGAGGTGTGAATCAAAGAAACTGAAGGAGTTCAGGCAGCGGGTTCAAACTCAGCCTTGCGCTGCCCCAGGCGCGACCTCAGTCTGCCCGCCGTGGAGCCTCAGTTTACCTGACTGAACGCGGATGACAGCTCGGCGCTCCAGATCCGGCCCCTCCCCGCCGCCTAGGATTGGCTCGCTCCGCCTCCTTCTACAGGCGCGCCGGGACTCAACCCGGAAATGCGGCTCCTGGGCGGGGGCGGGGCACTCAGGGCCCGCGTCGAGTGATAGGTATCCTGGCCAATGGACGTGGGCAGCGGCTGCTGCGTCGCGGAAGTCCCACCCAGCGTCGCGCGGGGGCGGGGTGGCGCTGGGGGCGGCAGGCAGCGGGGCGGGCGCAGGATGAGGGCGGCCATTGCTGGGGCTCCGCCGCGGGGAGGAGGACGTTGAGGAGGCGCCGAGCAGCGCAACGCTGCGGGGGAGGCGCCCTCGCCAACGCGGGGCTCATGGCCAGGACCACCAGCCAGCTGGTGAGCGCGCGGCGGCTGCAGGGCGCGCCGGTCCGTTACCCGGGAGCTTGGCGCTCGCCCGGGTTCTGCTAGGCGAGGCGAGGCGGCCCGGTGTCGCGGGCCGGGCGGCGCCTCACCTGCGGCTGGGTGGCGGGCAGGACTGCTGGCGCCGTCCGAGGGTGCCTCTCGGCTGCGGCCCGGAGCGCGGGCCCTGGCTCGAGCTGGCGGCGGCAGCCGGGGGCGCTGACAGGGCGCGGAGGGCGGGGGAGGTCGGGAGGTGTCACCCGGCCGGGCGGGGTGGAAGTGCCTGGAAAGTTTGTTTTCGGCTCGGTGCAGCCTGGAGCCGAGCTTCTGCGCTTACCTTGAGTTCTTGCCTGAGGATGAGAAGCCTCTGGCCTTTACCTGGAAGAGGGTCTTGGGAAGCAGGAGATGTGAGTTTGTGTTTGTATCACCTGATGCTGGCGGCTCCTTTCCAGATTCTTGGTCAGTGGGCCATTTCGATGCTCCTCTTGCCTGTGGTTCAGCGTTCAGTGAGGTGGGAAGCCCTGGGAGGCTGGGCTTAGAGGCCCCAGTGAGGGCAGCCCAAGTTTGACAGGGAGGAGGGGCTTTAGGGGAAAACAAAACAAAACCCAACCACTTGTTGGGTGAAATGTTTCTGTTTTCTCTGTGTTGTTAAAAGTACCCATAGTTGGGGGCTGGAGAGATGGCTCAGCGGTTAAGAGCACCGTCTGCTCTTCCAGAGGACCCGGGTTCGATTCCCAGCACCCACATGGCAGCTAACAACTGTCTGTAGTTCCAGTTCCCGGCAAAACACCAAGGCAAATAAATAAATAAAGTTTAAAAAAAAAGTATTCATAGTTGTCTTGTATTTTAAGTTTTAGAGTTCTTAGGACCAAGGTAGATCAAGCGTGTCTTTCTCGTATGCGATATGAAGTGGATGATGGAGTGATGTCAGATGTCTAGCAAACTCCTTGGGCTAGGGCTGTAGTTTTCGGTGGTGATCTACTTGCCTCCTATGTTCAGAGGTCTTGAGTTCAATCTTTGTGGGTGGAGTGGGAAGGCTGTTGTAAGTGACTTTGCTCAGGTGGACTTATCCAGTATGGTCTAGGATGCAGCTGGGCTGTGGTAGTGATTTTTTTAAATGTTTTTGGAGGGTCATGAGCCCCTTTGAGAATCTGAAAGTATGGACTCCCTTTGAGAAGCATGCACAGCTGCTCTGAATTTTGTTGCTACTGGAGGCTCTTTGGACTTCTGCAGCTATTCTGTGGACTTCCAAGTTAGAACCTTCCATTGTAGAGATGGGCGATAATTAATCCAAGTTCTTAAAGGAGGAGGACCTAT
Organism: Sigmodon hispidus; assembly: GCA_004025045.1. Taxonomy (NCBI): domain Eukaryota; kingdom Metazoa; phylum Chordata; class Mammalia; order Rodentia; family Cricetidae; genus Sigmodon; species Sigmodon hispidus. The sequence goes on from PVIH01002092.1 coordinate 117,361, forward strand.
CCAGTTGAGAAAAATGGTGAAAGGCAAGAGTGTTGCAACACTTACCCCGGGGTGTTTGGGCTAGCACGCAAAAACATGAATCGTGGAAGTCAGAGTGACAGTATTGTGGATGCTTATGAAGTGAGCTTTTACACAGTGATGCTGTTGCAGTGTAGAAGGTGGGTATTTGATGATCTCTATGTGAAGAGGAAAAGAGTGTTTTCTCATAGGGTCTTGGCACTTCCATGATGGGCATTTGATATCTGCAGTTTTCTTCTCATCAGGCAGCTTTTTCAGTATTAAAAGCGCTGGAATCTAGTGAGTAGAAGCGAATTACAGGATAAATGATAGACTTCTCTGTTAGGAAATGAGAAGAACTAGGTCTTTCATCTTTGTCATCTAGAGTCCTCCTCGTTGGAGAATATGCCTTGTTTCCTGTTAGAAATGACAAAGAGATGGCTCCTATGATGGATTTTTTTCTGAGGACCTGAAGATTTGCAAGGTTAAAGTGTATTAGCATTTGAACTTTAACCTAGCATGCTGACACTGTCTCAATTAACCTTCCTTAAAGCCTTTCTTTCCCCTTTACACTTGTAAAGCCAACAGTATGACCTGAGGCTGTGGTAATAGGCCTAGCTCAGTTGCTGTTGAGGTGGGCCAGAGGTTTTAAGTACCATTTATTGAGTTCTTACTTCGAGGCAGATATTATATATATATATATGCTTTATTCATAATGTGTTATGAAGTAGATATTGTTCTCATTTTACAGGTAAGAAAACTAAGGAAAGAGAGGTCAAGATTCATAACAGATTAGATTTGGGAGGAGAATCCATTATCACTCTGTCATGTGAGGATCTACCGGGGAGGCTGTGTGGGCAGCTTAGGGAGTGTGGAAGTCCTCAGTGCTCTGTCAGGGATGCCTTCTTGGAGTTTGAGCCTCCTAGTGTATATTCTATATTGGAGGAAGGAGGGACATTATATTTCTTTGGACAGATGACCACATTCTTTGGAATACGTCATTTCAGTTGTGTCTTGTCAGAAAAAAACCTGCTTGGAAGAACCTGTGTGTGATTTGCCCTCATTGGGGACTTGTGCTCTGCTGGGGTGAGGCTTGGAGGCCCTCCCTTGGAAAAAAAGATATGGTTTGGTCAGGGGGAGATGTGTAGAATTGAGAATTTGAGGTGCTTTAGATTTTCCAAGGGGGCTGCATCTGTCAGGGAATGTTAGAAAGCATGCAAAGAAGTGGCTTTAGATAATCAAATCAACCCCCCCCCCAATTTTTTTAAAGATAAGAATTTCACTGTGTAGTCCCTAGTTGGCTTGGAGCTTGCTGTGTAGACAAGGATGGCCTTGAACTCACAGAGATCTACCTGTTTGTTTCCCTTGTGCTGGGATTAAAATGTGTGCCATAACCAGACTGCACAGGGTTCTTCTGTGTAGCCTTGGCTAACCTGTAACTCTTAGAGATCTGCCTGCCTCTGCCTCCCAAGTGCTGGGACTAAAGGTGTGTACCACCACCTCCTGGCTTGCCCCCCCCACCTTTAAAAAAAAGAAGATTTATTTTTAGTGGTGCTGTGGTGATATATACCAGGACTACACAGAGAAACTCTGTCTCAAAAAACAAAATTATTTTATTTTATGTGTATGGGTGGGTGTATGTCTGTACATCATGTGTCATGTGTGTGCAGTACCCTTGACATCAGATCCTCTGGAACTATAGTTATAGATGGTTGTTAGCCACTATGTGAATGCTAGGAACCTAATCCCTGTTCTCTGCAAGAGCAAAAAATGCTCTTAACTGCAGAATCATATCTTCAGGCTGTGCCACATTTCTTGAGTTAGTGCTTAGGTGCTCTGTCTGTCATGGAACAGGATGCATTTTCATCTCCAGTGATGACCCTGCAGGCAAGACAAGGTCCCATAAGAGATGGAATTGAGGGCTTGTGTTTCTTTCTTTCAAAACAGGTTGTGTGTGTAAATTCCATGTATTTGTGGGACTCAAAGGCCAGGAGAGGGTCTCAGATCCCTTGAAGCTGGAGTCACAGGTGATTATAAGCCACCTGATATTGATGCCAGGAACCAAATTTAAGTCTCAAGGAAAAGCAGGAAGTACTCTTAACCCTAGAGCACTTTTTTTAATATTTATTTTTATTTTATGTAAATTGGTATTTTGCTTGCATGTATAACTGTGTAAGGGTGTCAAATCTTGGAATTACAGACAGTTGTTAGCTGCCATGTGATGCTGGGAATTGAACTCAGGTCCTCTGGAAGAACAGTCAGTGCTTTTAACCACTGAGCCATCTCTCCAGTCCCCTAGAGCACTTCTTAAAAAATGTTTCTGACATGAATTTTATGTGGAGGATATTATCTTAACTAGCAGCTGTCTGCAGAAGTATAGGCTGAAGGCGGGTCTTGGCCTCTAGGCTGCTTTCAGTACAGTTTTGGGGAAGAGAAACAGGTGGCTCCTGGGGACATGTGTCTCCCTTTTCAGCCTGTGCCCTCATCTCTGCTTGAGCTGGAGTTGAGGTACTCCTAGGCAGCTGATTGACCCTGGTAAGAGTCAGATATGGGCATGTAAGTGATGAGTTGGTAGTGCTGTAGTGATGAGGCTGTCTGAGGTGATGTGTTTGGAGAGTAGTCCTCAGAATGTGTTTTTCTTTCCAAGTAGTGTCTTCTGTGGAGTGGCCAGGGAATCTTGTGCGGTTTTGAGTTCTGTGAGGAGAACAAGTCATTGCAGAGGAACACTGGTACAGAAATGACTCCTTCAGCAGGTGCAAGTGTGCCTCAAGCCTGTCTGTGGGATAACAGATGGCAATGGGGTATGCAGTGCAGTTGTTTTGAAGGCAGGTTCAAAGGGCAAGTCAATGGGGGAGGAAGTGCTGTGTGGAAACTGTAAGTTTGGGACATGTATCAGTCAGATCTTCTCAGTCATGCATTCTTCTGTGACTGGATCACATTGTTCACTTGTTTGGTGTGATGCCAAACCTTTTTAAAGTTACTTGAATGTTGTGAACAGGTTGTATGTTCAATCTCCAACTGTTAGATCAGAGGCAGTGAGTACTTTCTTAAAGTCATAGGGATGTGTTCTCTCTGATGAGAAAAGCTTTTAGGATTGTGATAGCTGTTGGGTTCTGCTTTGGTACCTGACCTTTGTTTGCATTTATATAGTCATAGGAAGTCTTTTTATTGTTAATCCAGAAATTTTTTTTGATGTTAAAGTTGATTATTTTTCACTCTAAAAAATTGCAAGTTGTTTTAAATGTGCTAAGGAAGATATTAAAGAGATGGAGAGATAGCTCTGTTGTTAAAAACACTGGCTGCTCTTCATAGGACCTGGGTTCAATTTCCCGTACCCACATGGCTGCTCACAACATCTGGAACTTCAGTTTCAGGGCGTGCAAGTCCTGTTTTGGCCTTCTTGGGCAGCAAGTACACAAGTGGTGCACAGACTTACCTGTAGCAAAACATCCATACACATAAAAAAATATATTTTTAATCTTAAAAAAAAAAAAGTCAGAGGGTAGTGGTGCATACCTTTAATCCCAGCACTCTGGGGAGGCAGAGGCAGGTGGATCTCTGAGTTTGAGGCTAGCCTGGTCTACAGAGTGAGTTCCAGAATAGCCAGGCCTACACAGAGAAACCATTGAAAACAAAACCAAAACCAAAACAAAAAAGGAAAATAAATTTAAATCAGGTGTGATGGTGCATGCTTATAGTCACAGCTACTTGGAAAACTGAGGCAGGAAAATCCTTGAATTCATAAGTTTGAGGAAAGTCTGGGCAACATAATGAGAGAGCTTATCTTTTAAGAAACAAAAACAGCTATCCTATTTCTTATAAAGGATTGGCTTTTAAAATATTATCTAATTTGAGAAAGTGTCTCATTATGCAACCCTGGCTGGCCCAGAACTCACTATGTAGATCAGGCTGACCTAGAACTTACAGAGAATCACTTTGGATGTTAAGATTTAAAGGTTTGAAACATCACACATAATCTTGTCCCTTTTCCTTTTTAAAGATAGTAGCTCATATAATGAGCTAGACTCAACATGGTATGCAGCTGAAAATGACCTTGAGCCTTCTAGTCCTCTTGCTTCCACTTTCCAAGTGCTGGGATTACAGGTTTGTGAAGACTGTGCTGGGGAGGATTGATTTCTTATCAAGGTGCCTGATTCAGAGTTATGTTTTTAGGTTGGTTGATTATACAGAGGCTACAAAAGCTAAAACAGCCAGTGCTGAAAGTTGTGTTCACTGCTGAGCATGAATACGTGGTTTCTGCCGGAAGCTTAGTCAAGAGGCCAGTTGAAGGTGGGCAAGTGGGTTTTGTGTTGCCCGGTGATTTCCCTCATTTCACAGAGATCAGTACCTACTATGCCCATCTGTGTTTCAAGTCATTTTCTTTCTGAAGGGAGTAATAGTACAGACCTTGTTTGAAGGTCTGTCTAGATGCTAAGGATGTTCCTTTGGAGGTGTGTATCTTGTGTGTGCCTGGAGAAACTACAACTGGTCTCCCACTTCAGAGGCCTCAGGTCCCAGTAGGTTTTGGTCAAAATATACTCCACCAGAGACTTAGCTTTCACAGTGAGATTGTTGTTAAAGCTCCATTCTTCACCTGTTTTTCTGTTTTGAAGCTTGAGTTTATTGTAGTAGAAAAGAGTTGTAGCTGTAAGTGCCAGCTGTATATTGGATACTGTCTGAGACTTTTCTCTGAAAAGTCTCACCAAAGGCTTTGACCTGCAATAGAAATGTGAGAAGGAATCAGGTGATGTGTTACATGCCTTTAATCCCAGCACTCTGGAGGCAGAGGCAGGGGCAGGGGCAGGGGCAGGCAGATCTCTGTGAGTTTGAGGACAGCCTGGTCTACTCAAAAAGTGAATTCCAGGACTCCTGGGAGAAACCTTATCTTGAAAATTAAAAAAAAAAAAAAGGGGCTGGAGAGATGAGATGGCTCAGTGGTTAAGAGCACTGACTGTTCTTTCAGAGGATCTGCGTTTGATTCCCAGCACCCACATGGCAGCTCACAACTGTCTCTCACTCCACTAATAGAGAATCCAAGACCTTCGCACAGACATATATGCAAGCAAACCACCAATGCACATAAAATAAAAATAAATCCTTAAAAAGAAAAGAGAAATGTGAGAAAGGGCTTGAGCTAATTTTTAGACTTCTCTTAGTGTTTATGGGAGACCTAAACTGGAGTGGGGACAGGGCCTACAAAGGCTACTTTATCTTCTGGACTTTGCTGTAGAACCTTAGTCCTAGGTGTGGCACCTGTGTACCTTTCTCTGGACAGGAGTCGAGGAAGCTGAAGTTCACTCAGGGTTGCCTTTGTTATTTTCTTTTTTTTTTTTAACTTTATTTATTTATTTATTTGCCTTGGTGTTTGCCTGGAACTGGAACTACAGACAGTTGTTAGCTGCCATGTGGGTGCTGGGAATCGAACCCGGGTCCTCTGGAAGAGCAGACGGTGCTCTTAACCGCTGAGCCATCTCTCCAGCCCCAAGGGTTGCCTTTGTTTGAAGAAATTCCCCTCTGTGGAAGGCCCCGCATATATTTTCCATGGCTGTACAACCTTGTCTGACCAGTCTGTTTTGTGGTGGCTGCCCTTTCCCCAATTTTGGTTTTACACCACATTTGTTTCATGTTCTGTGTCTGCTTCTCTAAGATAAACTCTGTTGTATCCTTGGCTTTCTAGGTGACTCCTGTTGCTCTTTTCTCACTCAATCCTCCTGGCTCTCACACCTGGGTGGGTGTCCTGTGATATCACTGGACATAGTCCTGCTCCCTCTTAAGACAGGATCTTGCTATGGATTTTAGGCTAATCTGGAACTCCAGACCTCCTGCCTTAACTTTCCCAGTGCTGGGATTTTGGTATCCACCACACCTTATTTATTCATTCATTCTCTCTCTCTCTCTCTCTCTCTCTCTCTCTCTCTCTCTCTCTCTCTCTCTCTCTCTCTCTCTCTCTCTCTCTCTCTCGGAGGAGCTTGTGCCTGCCAGAATTCAGCTCCTAGTATCATTTCTCTAGAGTCACCCACCCCCTGTATTTTGAGACAGTCTCACAACTGGGGCTTACCAACTAGACTGACTAGCAGCAAGTCCCTGCATCCATATGTCTGCACATCCCAAGCGTTGAGAACAAGGTACTCACCACCACACCCAACTTTTTATGCAGATTCAGGGAATTGAACTCAGATCCTTTGCTTAGTGAGCACTTTACTGATTTTTTCATCTCCCCAGCCTTTCTCATTTTCCTCCTCCTCCCTTTTCTTCGTCTCTCTTTCCCTCTCCTCATTCCCCTTCTTTCTTGTGAGCATGTATATTTACATTTGTATGTGTTTATGTGCCTAACTGTGGAATAGGAGGTTTGCTAGAATCACTGACCAGTGCTGAAATCAAAGGAATGCACTTACCATGCCTGGCATTTTACTTGATTGCCAGGGATCTGACTCAGGTCATTTCCTCGAATAACAGCACCTTATCCACCAAGTTATCTTTCCAGCTCTCTACCTTATTTTTGAGACAGGATTTTTTCACTGATCCTGGAGCTCACCAATTCAGCAAGACTGGCTGACATGGTATCATACCTCACATTTTACTTGGGTATTGTCAATTTGAACTCACTACTTTACCAACTGAGACTATATGCTCACCACCTCCCTCCCTGTTTTTTGAAGCATGGCCTTGCTCTGTGGCCCAGACTGGTGTACAATTTATCATCTGCCTGTCTTAGCCTCCCAAGTATAGATGAATCCTCAAATTTTTATTTAATATCCTTTTTCTTTTCCCAGAGTTAGGCTTATTGCACTTTGCCCTTACACCTCCTTAGGCTCTTTGGCTGTGACAGTTTCTCATATGTCATTGTTTTTGATGACCTTAGCAGTTTTTTTGTTTTTTTGAGAAAGTCTCTCTATATAGTCTGACTGTCCTGGAACTCAACTGTGTAGACCAGACTGGCCTTAAACTCACAAAGATCTGCTTGCCTCTGTCACCTGGTACATGCATGCACCACCATCTCCTATTGACTTTAGTTTTGAAGAACAATGATCAGGTACTGTTGGATGCCCACTGTTAGTCCATGTGTTCTTATGATTAGATTGGGGTTATGAGTTTTGGGGAGAATAGTTGGGATTAACTACCATTTTCATCCTATTATATCAAGGGTGCATGCTGTCAAAGTGTATTATTGTACATGTTGACCTTGATTACTGGCTAAGTAAGAGTCAGCCTTTACCAGCCTTCTTCCCTGTGAAGTGTGCTTCACTCCAATGTACAGCACACCTCTAGTGAGTGGGTGTCAATTTGTTAATTGTTTCTCAAGACAGAGTTTCTCCGTGTAGCTCTAGCTGTTCTACAATACTCTCTGCAGACCAAGCTGACCTCAAACTCACAGAGATCTGCCTTCCAAATTAAAGGCATGTGCTGCTATCACCTGGCTGGTTTGATTTTTCTTTTTAATATTTATTTTTATTTCATTCACATTGGTGTTTTATCTGCATGTATGTCTGTATAAGGGCATTGGAACCCCTGGAACTGGAGTTACAGGCAGCTGTGAACTGCCATGTGGGTGCTGGGAATTGAACCTCTGTCTTCTGGAAGAGCAGTCAGTGCTCTTAACTGTTGAGCCATTTCTCCAGCCCCCTGGTTTGATTTTTTTTTAAACTTTATTTATTTATTATTTATTTATTTATTTGCCTTGGTGTTTGCCTGGAACTGGAACTACAGATAGTTGTTAGCTGCCATGTGGGTGCTGGGAATCGAACCCGGGTCCTCTGGAAGAACAGATGGTGCTCTTAACTGCTGAGCCATCTCTCCAGCCCCAATATTTTTATACTCTGAAAATGTTTGCTAATCACAAATAACTTCATTTTAGCACAGAGCTTTCTATATGGTTGTATATGCCTCTAATTCTAGCATTTAGGATCAAAAATCAACTTCAAAGTAGTATTGGATTATAGGTAGGTTTTTTATAGGCTTAGGAAATTAAAACTTGTGTGTGTTTGCATGTGTGGGAATGAATACATGCATATGTGTATAGAGACTCAAAGTTAATGGTGTCTTTTCAGCCATTATTTATTGAGGCAGTGTCTCTTTCTGAGTTTGCCAATTCCAGATAGTTTAGCTAGGCAGCTTGTCCTGGAGATTCCTTGTCTCTGCCTTCTGAGTGCTGGGATTACATATTTTCTATCACATCTGCTCAGCTTTTTTTTTTTTTTTAAACTTTATTTATTTGCCTTGGTGTTTGCCGGGAACTGGAACTACAGACAGTTGTTAGCTGCCATGTGGGTGCTGGGAACCGAACCCAGGTCCTCTAGAAGAGCAGACGGTGCTCTTAACCGCTGAGCCATCTCTCTAGCCCCTCTGCTCAGCTTTTAATGTGGGTGCTGGGAATCCAAACTCTAGTTAGCAAGTGCTTTGTCTACTTAGCCGTCTCCCAAACCTGTTTAGGGGATTACTGAAGGTCATAAATGAGGAAAAATGGTATTTTTAGCCTGTTTTTTAAGTTTCACCTTTGAAAAGAGAGATGAGTAGGTATTTGCATTACTAACAGAACATTTGGTTGTATTGAAACTTAAAAATAACATGGTGTCCAGGTGATACCTTACCCATGTCTGCACAGAGGATTTGGGCTTGGGGCTCCTGGGTCAATGGCATCTGAGCAGAGCTTTGGCTGCAGTGATATTAGGGTGCTCTTGGTAGACAGTTCTTGACAGCTCAATTCTGAGATTGAGAGGGATGTATCTTCTGCTTAGAACATTAATGCAAGTTTTGCCTCCATATAGCTCTCATGCTGGGTCATGTTCATATTAGTCTTTGTAGTTTCCTTAAAATGAGAGTGTCCTGGACCTGAAGAGCCATACCCAAAAGAACTAGCTCTGAATTAGATCTAGAACTGCACTCTGAGCCACCAGATGACATGGTCATTTTAGTACCTCTCTATCATTTTTTTTTTTTTTTTAAATCATTCTCCAGGAATTACCTGACCCTTCCCTTGAAAAGTGGTATTTCAAAGCTATTTAAATTTAATTTGTACACTAAAGTCCTCTTTAGGAAGTTCTATCAAATGTTAGCTAAAAAAAAATCTAGATTAGCTGAGCACCAATGTCTTGAGCTGAAAGCTGAAGCCTTATTAGGTGAGGTGTGGCTGAATCACTGTCCTCACACAATTGCACCCCCAGAGATACCAGTCCAATCTCCCTACTCCCATAGAAAGGCCATTTTCTTTAAGATCCTTAGCAATGGTTTACCCTGTATGCCCTGAAGCTACTACTTCCCTTAATAGTATAGGGCTTGCTCTGTACTCTCCTACTTTTGACAGGGTCCAAAGGTCTTTTCCTTGGGTTTAGGTTGGCTCTGATTTCCAGGATGAGTTCTGTGGCAGTGAAAGGAGTAAATGCTCTGTGAGTGGGTACAGTCACCTACATTCCCAGGATACTTGTGCTGTTGGTGGTCCTGGTGTAGGGATGTGGTGGTGGTTGTGTCCTAGCACTTAAGTTTCAGAGCAGCCCACTTTAGTTCAGGGTTTTCTCTTCTGTGCCCATGCATGATGTGCAGTGAGTGGATGCTGAGAGCCCCATCATCCTAGGCAGGATATGTTAGATGTCAGAGCTAGTATGTTAACATTGGCTGTTGTGCAGTACCATCACATAGACTTTTACTTTAGATACTGATGGGAGCAGAACCACCTTGGGAATTTCCTGAGCCTTTGTTCTGCCCTTCCTTAGGAAGGCTTGTTCTGCACAGCCACAGTAGCCAGATTCTAGTGAAGTTGGAATCTTAGAAGCATGATAACTGTTCACTCCTGACCTGACTGCTGTTTTCTAACTTCCCATTAAATGTGGGCACTTATCCATTGTACATATCCACCAAGCGGACTACGGCTTATTCTGGACCCAGATAGAGAAAATTTATTGCTTCTTCTGTGTACTATTGCAGAAATCCACAGCATTTATTGTTTCCTCTACTATCAACTTCTTTTTTCTTGCTACAGTTTGACATTTTTCTTTTCATGGGTTTCTCATTGGTTCAAATTACAATCTTCTACTGATTGTATGTACATAGCTGATTATTATCAGATATATTGTTTTTTAAATGTGTATCTAAATATAGATTTTATTTATGGATTCTTTTTATTCTTTAGTTTAGAAAGAAAGCCAGCCTGCTTGCCTCATGGCCTAAGTAGTGCTGTTTTGGTTTTAAGGCTTAGTCTTTCCTGTGCACATGCTGTTGGCACTGGGCACTATGTCTAGATCAGAAGGACAAGGAAGGTCCCTGGTAGAGTTTAAAGAAGTGGTCATGAACAAGATGGACTCCATGCTCCTGGCCTGAAAAACTCTCTGCTTAGGAGACAGCTTGCCTGGTATTTGTTTCTCATGAGGCCACCTAACCAATGACTGTTTTATGGCCTGAAGGAAAAGGTCAGAAGTCTGGCATTTCAGGTGGTTTATGACTGGCAAGGATGATGGTCTGGCAGAAAGGTTCAGCCCTCTTGGAGCTGCTCTAGAGAGTCTGCTATTATATATAGTCCTCAAGGTGGACCCGGCAGGTGGAGAGGGACATGCCAAGGAAGAAAGGGAGGACAGTTTGGTTTGCCTGAGCAGGGGCCTGGCCAAGAGTGGAGGAAATTTCTAGTTGCAAGGATTGTTGTATTCAGCTTGGGAAGACCAGGCAAACTTACTTGTTTGCATAGAGACTGGGTTTATTTGTAGACTCAGATCATTTGACAGTGTAAGTAAAGAAGTTGGTTATGGTAAGAAATGTATACTGGGGGTAGGGGTGGGCTGGAGAGATGGCACAGTGGTTAAGAGCACTGACTGCTCTTCCATGGGACCCTGGTTCAATTCCAGGCACCCAGATGGCAGTTCACAACTGTCTGTAACTCCACTTCCAGGGTATCTGACACCTTCACACAGACATACATGCAGGTGAAACACTAATGCTCACAAAATATAAGTAAATATTTTTTTTAAAAAGGAAATGTATACTGGAGCAGGACAGTGGTTATACATGCCTTTAATCTCACAGCACTTAGGAGGCAGCGGCAGGTTGATCTCTGAGGTCGAGGCCAGCCTGATCTACAGAGTGAGTTCCAGGACAGCCAGGAATACACAGAGAAACCCTGTCTCTAAAGACTCCTTCTCCCACCAAAAAAAAAAAAAAAAAAAAAAAAAAAAAAATCATAATTGAGGCTGGAGAGATGGTTCAGCAATTAAGAGCACTAGATGTTTCCCAGAGGACCCAGGTTCAATATTCAGCCAAATACTTATGTGTAAAATAAAAAAATAAAGTGAAAAAATTATATTAAGCCTGGTATAGTAGTTCATGCCTTTAATCCCAGTTCTCTGGAGATAGGACTCTGAGTTGGAGGCTAGTTTGGGCTACACTGAGAGATTCTACAAAAAGAAAAATTCATACTAAACTTTTTTTCTTTTTCAAGTATATTATTTTCTTTCAGTAGTTCTATATTCAAATTAGTTGTTAAGTATTGAAAGTGTTTTCAAGTTCTATAAATTTGTGCAAAACTATCAGGATACTTTCCACATAAAGTCATTATTTTAATTTTAAATTACATATTTTTTGCATGCCTGTTTGATTCCCTGAACAATATGTAAAGGTTGAAGGTGAGAACAGACTCCACAAAGTTGTTCTCTGATCTTCAAATGTATTGTGGCATGTCCCTTTTGCTGCACACACATGCCACATAAATAGAAATTAAAAATATGTAGGGATGGGCATTGAGGTCCATGTCCTTAATCCCAGCAAGGAAGTAGAGGCAGATAGATCTCTGTAGGTTCAAGGCCAGCCTGGACTACACATACCAAGTTTCAGGACAGCTACAGCTACAGAGAGACCCTATCTTAAAAAATAAATGAATATACTTTATTTTGAAATACTTAAGAGTTACAATAAACACCACTCGCTCAGCTTGTCTAATGTGAACACTTTTTTAAACCCTGAGGTTAGCACAGGACAACACTACTGATGGAACTTAGAACATATTTGGGATCTCTTTACTTTCCTCTATAACATTGTTTTCTGTCCCAGGTTACCATACTGCATGTAGCTGTGATGCTTCCTCTACCCCTACCCTATAACTTATCCTTTAACTTTACTTATTTTTCATGACCTTTTATTTTTTGGGGGGAAAATACTGGTCAGGTATTTTATAAAATATCTCATAATTTGGTTTGTCTGATGCTGTCTTTCTTTCTTCCTTCCTTCCTTTCTTTCTTTCTTTCTTTCTCTCTCTCTTTCTTTCTTTCTTTTTCTTATGTTTATGTATGAGTATTTTGTCTGCATGTATGCCTGTACACCAGAAGAGGGCATCAGGTGCACTACAGATGGTCATAAGCCACCATGTGGTTATTTGGAATTTAACTCAGGTTCTCTAGAAGAACAGAGCAAACAGTGCTGTTAAACACAGCTATCTTTCCAGCCCCTTGTCTGATATTTTCTTGTGATGGTTATAAGGAACCTTGTGGAACTGAAATGCCTGTTGGGGTTCATGATGACTGATGATCTGAAGTTCATATGTAGTACTTTACTAAAATTAGGCTTGTGGTCAGTGATGCTGTGTGTCATTTATTAAAATTTGTTCTATTTATTTATTTGTTTACTTTATGTGGATGTGAGCACATGTTGGCCACAGTACATAAGGAGAGGGCAAAGGACAATATCTGAGAGTCATCTCTCCTACCAAATGTATCCCGGGAATTGAACTCAGTTGAAAGGAACAGTTAGAGTGCCTTTACCTGCTGACCCATCTCACTAGCCTGAGAGCCAGTATTTGGAGAGGACACTTTGTATGGATTTACTTGTGCACACTTGAGTTCTTGCTGCTGTCTCAGCTAGGAGTCTCTGTCCTGGCTCTTGTGATCACTATGGGTAGCTTTAAGACTTCCTCAGGTTTATCTTCAGGAAAAAGTGTAGTACTGTATGGTGTGACCTTTGCTTTGACTCATATAAATCTGGGGGCAAGTTGAGGCTTTTAATTAAAAAAAATATATTTTTAAAGGCAGTTTTGCTAAGTAGAGCAGGTTAACTTAGACTCACTCTTGTAGTTTAAGTTGGTGTGAGCTTAAGAACCCCCTTCCTCAGCCTCCTGAATGTGTGTGCCACCATGCCTGACTTAGATTTTTGTTTTCAGACTTTAATCTTTCTATGTTGTCCATATTGGCCCTAAAATCACAGTTGTGCTGCCTCAACCTTTCAGTAGCTGGAATTATAGTCATATGCACTAGGATATCCCCTTTTTGTAGTTTTTTTTCTTTCTTAAGATTGAACCAAGTGTGCATTTTCTTCAGGTGCAAAACTTGGAAGATAGGCATATCAGAAAAACCAGGAGTTTGCCTCAGTCTGCAGCTCTGGTTCTCAGCCTTCCTAATGCTGGGACCCTTTAATATAGTTCCTCATGTGGTGACCTCCAACCATAAACTTATTTTTGTTGCTATTTCATAGCTGTAATTTTGCTACTATTATGAATTGTAATGTAAACATGTGATCTGAGACCCCTGTATCAAGGTCATTCAACCTCTAAAGTGGTCATGACTCACAGGTTGAGAAACATTACTCTACAACCTTTTCTCCACATGGCATCAGTAGATGGTAGGAAGGTAGAAATTAGGAGTTGGGGTGATGGCTCAGTCAGGAAAGTGCCTGGCACTCAAGCATGAAGACTTGAGTTCTGATCCCTAGATCCACGTAAAAGTCAGGTAAGTATCTGTGACCCCAGTGCTGGGAACATGGAGACAGGCCAATCTCTGTTACTCTCTGATCAGCCAGTAACCTGTTGGTGAGCTTCAGGTTTAGTGAGAGACTGAGGAAGACACCTGGTGACAACATCTGGCTTTCATATATACCACATGCACTCACAACACACACACACAAAAGGTAAGATGGGTAAGAGGATAAACCAGCACTGCATATAATGGGGAGGTCCTTTGAGGGAAGGGTGACATTGTTTTCTGCATGCTGATAATTAGGGCCTCTACAACAGTGGCTCATAGGTGGAGGGCCAAAGGACCGCTGGCCTGTTGAAACCTGTGGTTAGGTGCTCAAAAATTAGCTACAAGAATGTGGAATCCCAGGCTGGCTCAGTACCTTCCTTTTTCTTCCTGGCAATAATTCTAAATTGGTTAGACATGTGAATGTCATGCTTATACAGAAGGACATATAGAAAGATGAACAGATCTTTCTGTACATGTTTAGGATGTTTTGAAATTCTCTTTTTGAGTTAGCCGTGAGTAGTGGTAGAGTCTCTGTATTTTAGTTGGTCATTATTGATTTCAGTAAGAGGCTCTTTATTAAGAATGTGTATCTAAGGAGCCCAGCAAGACAGGAATAAACTGAGCTCTTGAGCCTGCTGAAGGGGAGTCCTGTTACTCAAGCAGTATCCTAGGGACTGGTTTTGTTATTCTCTTACTTCAAGCAGAGAATAGTTTCTAAGCATTAAAAACAATTAAAAGTTTGACCCATGAATCCAACATTTTCCTTTATGGTCTCTCAATTGTAATAGTCATTATTGTAATTATACATTAATATATGGAAAATATTGGGTAAACACAGTGTCTTCAGGACTCTGGAACTTTCTGATAGGCCCCTGTTCAGCTCCCAAGGGATATTGCATCTTTCCTGGAGAGATGCTGTTGACCTGCATAATGCATAAGCCAGGCCTTGCCAGGATAGAGTTGAAGGACAGTGGGAGGGGAGGACACAGTTTGTTACTGAGTAAGTATGGCTGGAGGAGCAGAGAGACCCAAGCTTGTCATATCACAGACTTCCATGGAGGGGAGTGGTTTGATAAGGTTGGAACTCTAGAGGAATGCCCACCCTTGGGAGTGTGTGTATGTACCTTCTCTCTGCTCTCTCTTCCTTTCACTTCCCCCCGCCCCCATGCAGCCCTGGAAGAAGGTTCTTTCTGAATGGCAAATATTTATATGTAAGAGTTCATCTCAGCATTTGACTTGGAGTCCTGGAGGCCAAGGTTCTCATAAGGAGCTAGCACTGAAGCTGGAAGCTGATTACAAGGTGCCAGGGTCAGAGCTCTAGTCTAGAAGGGATACTCTGCCTGCAGGCTCTGAAACATCTAAATTCTCAGACTAGATTGTGGGAAAAACATCTGTTGAATGAATTTAATTCCCAAGGAAAGATTTATGGTTAAGTGGTGTATAACATAATTTCAGATTAGAAACATAATTATTCTTACTTGTCAACTTTAATATGTTTAATTAATTTTAGCAAAGCAAAAGCAAAAACCTATTGTTACTGTTTGCTGGCTAAGACTAGATTACACCTAGTAAAGCTTTTAATAGATATTCTAAGTTTTACCCAAGAGTTTTTGTCAGTAAGATGGAATATTTTTTGCTTTTTTTTAAATATTTATTTTTATTTTATGTGAACTGGTGTTTTGCTTGCACATATAACTGTTTAAAAGTGTCAGATCTTGGAATTACAGACAATTGTTAGCTACCTTGTGGATGCTGGGAATTGAACTCAGATCCTCCAGAGCAGTCAGTGTACAGACAATTATTAGCTACCATGTGGATGCTGGGAATTGAACTCAGATCCTCCAGAGCAATCAGTGTTCTCAACCACTGAGCCATCTCTCCAGCCCCAAATGGAATTTTTGTAAAAGCTTATTTTATATATTTGCTTGCATATGTGTATACGTACCACAAGTGGGCCTGCCTCTTGCCTACAGAGGCCAGAAGAATGCTTTGGATTCTTTGGAACTGATGTTGCAGATGATTATGAGCCATCATGTTCATGCTGGGAACTGAATATAGGTTCTCAGCAAGAGCAAGTATGCCCTAAGTCACTGATTTATCTCGCCTGACCTTGAAATGGAATTAGTCTATGGATGAATTAGCCCATGGATTGAATTATCTTCAAGGATCATGCTATTTCTAAGATCTATTTATTTTATATATGTGGTACTTCATTTGCATGTACATATGCATTCCAGAAGAGGGCATCAACTGCCATTATACATGGTTGTGAGCCACCATGTGGTTGCTGGGAATTGAACTCAGGACTTCTGGAAGAACAGTTAGTGCTCTTAACCTCTGAGCCATCTCTCCAGCCCCATCATGCTGTTTCTTTTTTTTTTTTATTTTTTTTATTTTTTTTTAAACTTTATTTTATTTATTTATTTGCCTTGGTGTTTTGCCTGGAACTGGAACTACAGACAGTTGTTAGCTGCCATGTGGGTGCTGGGAATCGAACTTGGGTCCTCTGGAAGAGCAGACGGTGCTCTTAACCACTGAGCCATCTCTCCAGCCCCCTATCATGCTGTTTCTAATACAGCTCTTGTAGTTACTGATTTTTTTCTTATCCTATACACAAATCTGCATTCTGAAGTAATCGTTGATTTTTCTGTTCTTTAGCAAATATCCCTTAGTATTTAATCAGTCATTATGAAGGAAATTAATGAACAAATGAGTGAATTAATGAACATGGACATCCAAATGGCTTTAGGGATCTACCTCATGTGGTCTCATTGTTAAGGTTCTTCAGAAACTCATGCCTGTTCCCCACCAAGACCTCCTGCCCCTATCCTTTCCTTTCCAGAGCTTGCCCTATTGCTGCTCCTGCTACTTTAGTCCAGAACTCTTTGTCCTTTGCAGTCTGTCCTGCCCTCAGAAGTCATTCCTGTTAACTCATTGGTGGATTCCTATTGTGTAGCAGATGTTTTGTTTTATTTTCCCCTAAAAATTACATGTGCATTTCTGTAAAATTCTCCTTATAGTCGCTCATAATTCATGTATTCTCCCTCCTTCTTTTGAGAAAGGGCCTCATGATGTATGTAATCCTTGGCTTGCCTGGAACTCTCTAGTTAGACCAGGTTGGTCTTGAACTCAGAGATTTACCTGCCTCTGCCTTCTGAATGCTGGGATTAAAGGTGTGGACTATCATGGTGAACCTGATTTTGCTTTTTTTTTTTTTTTTTTTAATATACCTGAGAACCATCTTGGACAGGAGCATCACTGTTTAGCTGGATAGACCAAACCGCCCCACCACAAGCTATAAACTTATAAACTAAACCAGTTGTATCATCTTCTATTTTATCCTTAGCTCCATTCATTGCAAGATCAGCTTGCTACCAGATAGTTAGGGAATGTGTGGTTTTAAAAATGTATGGCTCCAGGGGCTGAAGAGATGGCTCAGAGGTTAAGGGCACTGACTGCTCTTCCAGAGGTCCTGAGTTCAATTCCCAGCAACCACATGGTGGCTCACAACCATCTATAATGAGATCTGATGCCCTTTTCTGTACACTGTATTCTAATAAATAAATAAATATTTAAAAAAATGTATGGCTCCATATTTAACAAAAGTCTCTATGTACCTATAACCTCCTGAGGGTTAATGAAGCTATTGTTTGTAGTTTTGGAAGGCTTGGATAGTTAGGGAATGTGTGGTTTTAACAATGTATGGCTCCTTATTTAACAAAAGTCTCTATGTATCTATAACCTCCTGAGGGTTAATGAAGCTATTGTTTGTAGTTTTGGAAGGCTCAAGATATCTGATATGGGACTTGAGAGAAAGTACTGCTCCATGGTGTGCTTCTACATGGAGTGCCATCCTCTTGTTCTTGGAGCCACTCCATTGTATTCTGCATCTCATTAGTATTTTCCTGCCTCTGACTGTCTGAGCTTCCTACTTCATGCCTATAAAACTGAAGCCAGAGCTGGATGGTGGTGGCAACATACCTTTAGTCCCAGCACTCTGGAGGCAGAGGCAGGTTGGGTGTGTGTGTGTGTATAGAGTTTCTCTGTGTAGCTGTGGCTATATTTTGGATCTCACAATGTAGACCAAGCTGGCCTAGAATTCAGACATGTATCTGTTTGTCCTTCCCAAGTGCACTACCATGCCTGGCTGAAGCTTCTAGTCTTAATCACAAGTTGAGAGTGACTAGGATTTAGGGTATATATGTGTATGTAGGAAAGGTTAGTGGTCAGTTTTGACAGGGGGAGAGAATGTAGTTCTTGAAATAACAAGGTATCTATAGGACAGGTAGAGTTAAAATTTTTTTTGATTTATTGTTATGTGTTTAAATGTTTTGCCTGCATGCATATGTGCCCAATGTCTGTTGGATTCCTTAGAACTGGGGTTGCATATCATTGTGAGCCACTATATGGATGTTGGGAATCAAGCTGTGGTCCTCTGGAAGAGCAACCAGCCTGAAGCAGAGGTGTTTTTTGTTTTGTTTGTTTTTGATGAGATCTTGCCAAATGGCCTTGGATGGCCTGGAAATGTGTATGTAGACCAGACTGGCCCTGGTTCATCTGCCCCTTTCTCCTGAATGCTGAGATTAGTCAGAGGTTTGTTGCTGCTAGTTTTTGAGATGCAGTTTAAGATCCAGGCTGAACTTAGTATATAGCCCAGGCAGCCATCCTCAAACTCCTGGTGATCCTATTAAAGTGTTGGGGGTCATATGTATGTGTCACTATACCCAGCCTTAGTGAATTAAGTGAATGAGGTGCTCTGACTTCTAGAGAGAAGAGGGATGGTAGACTGACTTTTTTTTTTTTTTTTTAAGTTTTTTTTTTAAATTATGGTGTTCTACCTGCAGGCCAGAAGAGGGTGCCAGATATCATTGTAAATAGTTGTGAGCCACCATGTGGTTGCTGGAAATTGAACTCAAGACCTCTGGAAGAGCAGGCAGTGCTCTTAACCTTTGGGCCATCACTCCAGCCCCGGTAGACTGGCTTTTTGTTGCTTTAAATTTCTTCAGAAATTTAAATTCCAGAATCTGTTGAGTAACCAAAAACGTTTGCTTACCATAATTTTGGGTTACTATGTGGGTGGCCAAGTGATGGGACTGTGCCTCAAAGGGATGGCTCACCCCCAGACCCAAATCAGCCGAGTTCTTTGGCTGTGGGGCCTCTTTAGAGCCATAGGCTAAAAGAGACAGCAGGGCCCTTCTTGGCATGTTTTCCTCTGGACAGTGTGTATCTTGCAGAATAGCTTAATCCCCACAAGATTTGTTTTTTCTAATAACAGCTGTAGAACAATACAAAAGTAGACTTTACACCTGAGGGCTTTTTTTCTCAGGCATTTCATTTCACAATTGATGCTTCAAAAGATAAGATTGCAACTATTATTGCCTTTTACTACATAAGTAAAATCAGTCATTAAATCATAGTGATGGTTGCAAGTTAGGACTGCACTGAGGGAGGCACAACCATATTCACCTTGTAAACAAACATCACTCAGCTGGGGAGAAGCCCTGAGAAGTGTTTGGCTAGTGCACTATAGTCAAGGCAGGAAGAAATTACAGAATTCCACATAAGTGGGCTGGAGAGATGGCTCAGTGGTTGAGAGCACTGACTGTTCTTCTGGAGTTCAATTCTCAGCATCTACATGGCAGCTAACAACTGTCTGTAATTGCAAGATCTGACACCCTTACACAGTTATACATGCAGGCAGAACACCAATTCACATAAAATAAAAATAAATATAAAAAAAGAATTTCACATAAGCATTGGGTTGCCAAGAGATGATGTTCTCATGCTCATATGAGTGGCATTTCTGGTGGTTAGTGTCAGGAGCTCAGGGTTCTTGCATGACTATGTAGGCCTAGCCAGTAGTTAGACTGTTATCAGGAGCCACTTGGGTTCTTGAGGTTCTTGATATATCTTATGCTTATCTCTTCAGGATTTTAGAGGGTACCTGAAGTTACTCCAAAAAGGATTCTAAGGTGTTGAGGTCCCTATTTGGTACCCCAAGGGCTCTGTTTGAAGTGCCTATCTAGTGGCTATGCCTAGACTGCTGAGTTGAGAACTGCCTCTGCCTCCAAGACGTTACACTGACAGGTCCTTTGTTGGAAAACAGCTATCTTTTGAGCCTTTGCATTCCTGGAGTCTTTGGTTAGATGTCACCATCCTAGTAAGAACCTGTATGAGTGTTTTTCCTGCATGTATGTATGTTCATCACATGCATGTCTTGTGCAAATGGAGGTCGGGGAAAAGCATCAGATTGCCTGAAACCAGAGTTATAGATGTTATGAACCAAATCCCAGGTCCTCTACAAGAGCAACAAGTACTTTGAACTGCTGAACCATCTCTCCATCCCCTAGTAAGAGCTTCATGTCTGGAAGTATACTATTCCCCATCTGTATTTTTGGGGTCCTCGGTATTCTCTCTCTCTCTCTCTCTCTCTCTCTCTCTCTCTCTCTCTCTCTCTCTCTCTCTCTCTCTCTCTGTTCTATCAAAGTGCTGCAATAATGCAGAGTAGATACCAGGTCCTTAGTGGGTAGAGTTGCCTTAAGGGGCTTTGGATCTTTGGTAGCTGAAATTGGTTTAGAGTACTAGACCAGATTCTTCAGTATTATTACACAGTGCTTGTGTTGAACAAGCTGGGCTATGAGACTATATTTTATCTATTGTTACAGCTTCAGAAATCTAGTGTTCATTAGCTGTATGGCTTTGGTGTTGATTTCCAAATGAAGTTTCTTTTTTCTTTAAGCTTGTTATATTTAGATTTTAAACCTTAGAAAAACTTTAAAATGTGTGAGCTGTGTTTTGCTATTAACATGTCACATTCTGAATATGTCCATTACAGTACTGTCTTAAGTTGTTTCACCCTGGATCCCTCTTTTACTCTGTCCAAACACTTGCCCAAACATAGTTTAGTCACGTAGTAGCCACATCTACCCCAGCTCTTCCTGCACTCTTCACATCCTATTTAGTCACCCCATTACTGTAACTGGGTGGTCCTAGAACATCTTGTCTGTTAGCATGGCCACAGAGCCTTGCTAGCACAGCAGTCATGTTTGCTGAGTAATAGGATGAATGATACAGTTAATTTATAGTTCTTAGAGAAACTAATAAACAAAATGAGTGAATATGTGCTTATGAAGTCATAGAAGAGCCTGGGAGGAATGTGGCATACTTGGAGAAGTCACTTCTTGCCCTGTGCAGTGGGATATGTTAAAGATCCTGGCTCTTCAGTTTTCTGGGACTGTGAAGTTGGTGATATGCTGTGAGCCGTGCAAACTGAGAGATTCTCAATGGTTAGGGCAGCATAATTCTGGAGTTCTTAGATTGAAGGTAGGTGATAGTGTGTGCAGAAGGTGCTTGCTTCTACATGGAGTGTCATCTCCCGGTTCTTTGAGGGCCTCTCCATTGTAATCTGCATCTCATTAATATGTACTCCGCCTCTTGCTTTGCTTGGGCCTCCTACTTAATGCCTGTAAAACTTGAAGCTAGAGCTGGTGCATGCCTTTAATCCCAGCACTTGGGAGGTAGAGGCACACTGATCTCTGTGAGTTTGAGGCCATCCTGGTCTACAAAACAGTATTCTGGACAGCTAGGTTTGTTACATAGAGAAACGTTGTCTTGAAAAAAATAGAAAAACAAAACAAAAAACCTGAAGCCAGGTTCGTTTAGCTCAGGCTCCAGAGCATTTTGTACCTGCCCATGACATGCTAATTGCTTCAGATAGCTTTTAGCAGCAGAGAGAGCCATCTAGTTTGTGTTAGTGCTAAATAATGTACCTTCAAAGAAAAGCTTATTTTTACTTTGATCATTTTCTGTTTTTTTTTAAACTTTTTTAATATTTATTTTTGTTTTATGTGAATTGGTGTTTTGCCTGCATGTATAACTGTGTAAAAGGATGTCAGATCTTGGAATTACAGACAGTTGTTAGCTGCCATGTGGATGCTGGGAATTGAACTCAGGTCTTCCAGAAGACCAGTCAGTGCTCTTAACCACTGAGCCATCTCTCCAACCCTTGTTTTGGTTTTTTTAAAGACATGGTTTCACTATGTATTGCTGACTGACTTGAAAATTGCTATGTAGAACAGGCTGGCCTTGAACTCAAACAGAGATCTGCCTGCCTCTGTCTCCCAAGTAGCTTTAATCTTAAAAAATGAGGAGGGGCTGGACATATGGCTCAGCAATTTAAGAGGCTCACTGGTTGATCTTCTAGAGGATCTGAGTTTGGCTCCCAGAACCCACATGGCTGCTCACAATAGTTTGTAGCAACAGTTCAGAGGATCTGGCATTCTTTTTTGACCTCCACAGGTACTGCATGCATGTGGAATACAAACATGCAGGCAAAACACCCATACACATAAAAATAGTTTTTAAATTAAAATTTGCTATTTTATGAATATGGGTGTTTTTCCTACATATATCTGTGTACCATATGTGTGCCTCGTGCCAGTGAAAGCCAGAAGATCCCCTGGAACTGAATTTATAGACTATTGTAAACTGTCAAATGGATACTAAAAATTAAACCAAGGTCCTCTGGAAGAGCAGCCAGTGCTCTTAACTATTGTGCCATATCTCCAGTCTTCTGAACTTTTCAATGGCATTTTATTTTAGGCTTGAGTGATACTGTCAGATATCTTATAGGAAAATACCAGCATTAAGTGTCTTGTGTCAAAGCTAGGAAAGACTTGGATTGAAATCTCTCTGTCTCTCTGGGAAGTATATGGATAATAACTGGACAGCCAAGACTTGTTCTGTTCAGGTTTTGTCTGTATTTTGGAGTGGTTTGCTGTACCATAGAGAAACAGAGTGTTTTTCATAGCAACTAAATACAAATTTCTAGATGCTTCTCAGTTTTATCCTAATAGTTCACTCTACTAGTAATAAATAAAATTTTAAATTGGAGAAATATTGGACATGATCTTACAGAAAACAAAATGCCAAAGACTGGCATTTGGAAACAGCATTGTCAAGCAGAATTACAGCCAAAATCTGAGCTGGGGTACAAGAGAAGCTGGACCAGAAAGTGAGGAATAATGCTTAGGTTGCACTTCCTTAGGCATGAGCCTGGATGTCTTCCTGAATTCATTGCTGGAGAGTCGCAGTTGAAAATGAGATGGCAGGTAGCTCTTTGGCAGGAGGATTGTTTCTGTCCAGACATTTGGGCTTGTGGCATTCTTTGCCAAGTGTGCTTCACCCTCTGTTGCTAAGAAAATGGTATTACTACCTCATCTTGAGCTAGTGTACCCGTTCTTTTCCTCTTTGCTCTGGCATCCCTCACCCTGAGGCTTGTACTTTCTTTTGCTCTGAGAGGAGGCTACACAGTGCCCAGTCCCACAGGAGCCATGAATTACTGAAAACTTGGGTATCATTGCCTCTGAGACCAAAGACAACAGGGATTGTTGACTTTGGGCCTGGTCTTTCTTTGTTGTCGGGCATCCTCTTCATTCTAGGCTGTTTAACAGGGTCACTGCCTCTGTTCTCTTGGTAACACTTTGTCCCAGATGTGAGAACACCAAATGTCCCTAGTACTTGCCAAGTTTTACCATAGTTCAGAGCCTCTGGGAGAGATTCTTTGCCAGGGTTTTTGAGGTTTAATTTGTGATAGTAGCATCTGTGTCCCTCTTGGACTTTAGATGTGGTCCTGCACCTGATAGCTCTTATAATGGGCCCTGGGAGAGGCAGCCTCAAAACTGTATCTGTGTTTGGCCAGCCAATTGCTTATAGACTAGACATGTGCACGCTTCTTGTGAAAGTAGCTTTGGTGGCACATTGGAGCTGACCAATGTGTTTTGGAGGTGAAGTTTAATGTCTTTTGCATTGGCCCATATCAAGAATACATCAGATGTTATATTCGGCAGTCAAAAATGGGTGCTCTGAAATGTTCTATCAGTGACTTTCTCACTCTGTTTTTGAGTTTCACTCTTGACCCCCCCCCCAAACACTACCAGTAATAACAAACATTCAATTCCTGTCCTTCAAATGTCAGCTCTCATGCACGTCCTAATCTCTCATACTTGCTTTAGGTGATCTAGATGTTTTCTATGTAATTTGCTGTTTCTTGTATGGATGGGTGTTATAAAGGAAGTTGGCAGAATTTGTGCCCGGTGATGTTCTGCCTTTTTCTGAATTCATTCTGCCTGGTGTTTTGGAGTCTGCTGGAGCAGGTTAAGCTCTGTCAAGTGAGCCCTGTGATTTCTAACGATCCCAACTCAGGCCAGAAGTTGCCATAGAGACCAAGAGCCATTGGCTTTAGATAGATGCTTGGACAAGGGGTCAGTAGAAACAAGTTTAGATACAATCTCATCTTGGGATACCAGTGCTCTTCTCTGAGCTTCTGTTCTGGAGGCTTTTATTGTAACCATGGTAACCACTCAACTGGGAAGAAAAGGCTCTCTAGACACATGCCTTAAAACCATGGGCTCGGGACTGGAGAGATGGCTCAGGGGTTAAGAGCACTGGCTGTTCTTCCAAAGGTCTTAAGTTCAATTACCTGCAACCACATGGTGGCTCTTAACCATCTGTAATGAGACCTCTTCCGGCCTGTAGGTAGAACGCTGCATACATAATAAATAAATAAATAGCCAAAACAAAACACAAAAATCTATGGACTCACACACCTGTTCCTAGTGGGCTCTCTAAGGATCAAAACTGTAAAATTAGCAGTCAGGAAGCATGAGCTGAAGATAACTTTTCTTAGTAAATGTTTCTGAGGGCATTATAAGCATTTATTATTTGTGTATTTCTAAGGGTGTTTGATATCAAGGTCATCTATTGGATGGGGACTGTCAGGCTCAGGAGAATGCCCACAGCTTGTGATATTGTCTGTACAGCCATTGTATTGTGGTAGGTTCTCTGAAATTTTTCGTTCTTTTTTTTTTAAAGATTTATTTATTATGTATACAGTAAAGGGTACTAGATGTCATTATAGATGGTTGTGAGCCACCATGTGGTTGCTGGGAATTGAACTCAGGACCTCTGGAAGAACAGTCAATGATCTTAACCTCTGAGCCATCTCTCCAGCCCTTCTTTGTTGTTCTTGCATGCCACTCAGAACTTATGGGGCTTGGTCCTGATGAACAATGTTGCCCCCTATTTGGGCTCCGTGTGGGCTGGACTGTAACTCAGTGGTAGAGAGTGCATGTCTAGCATGTGTTTGTTCTCTGGGTTTGATCCATTGTCTCCTTTCCTGGATTTTTTGGGTCAAGAAATGTGTTGGTGAACAGTTAGGTCTTCCAGGTCCTGAGTCAGCTTGTCACAATCTATTTCTTAAGAATTTATATTTTGGGTCAGGTGTGATGGCACACACCTTTAATCCCAGCACTTGGGAAACAGAGATAGGTGGAACTTACTGAGTTTGAGGCCAGCTTGTTCTATCTAGAAAATTTCAGGCCAACCAGGACTACACAGACCTTGTCTCTCAAAGAAAACTATGTCTTGCCAGTGTGGTGGTTCACATTTATAATCTCAGTAATTTAGGCAATGGAGGCAGCACGATTAGGAGATCAAGACCATCCCAGGCCATATCAAATCCTTTCTCAAAAACAACACCAAAAGTGAGGTTTTTCTTACATAGCACACTGCATCTTTATTATTTATTTATTCATTCATTCATTTGTTTGTTCGTTCATTTTTAGACAGGGGTTCTCTGTGTAGTCCTGGCTGTCCTGGAACTCACTCTGTAGACCAGACTTGCCTACTTCTGCCTCTGGAACTAAAGGTGTGCACCATCATACCTGGTGTGCACACTAACGTTTTGAGTAAGAATTTCACAATGTATGCCTGGCTGGGCTGGAATTTGATGTAGACTGGACTGATTACAGAAATCTACCTGTTTCTGCTTCTTGGGAACTGGGACTAAAGGTTGTATATCACCATACATATCTAAGTCTAGCTTCTGGAGCACATGGAATTTCACCCCAGAAAACCACCTGCCTCCTTTTTCACCAGCACAAACCTTGGAACCATTAGGCTCAAGTTATATTTATTTAACTTGGTTTTTGTTGTTCTATTAAAATGTGATAAGTAATATTCTACAATTTAACACCTTGTTTTATTTTTATTTAGCCAGTTATGTTTTCTCTTATACATATATTTCACTTTACACACATATATGCAGAGAGAGAGAGAGAGAGGAGAGAGAGAGAGGGGGTTGGGGATCCATATGCTAGACATCCAGGCAGTGGTGGCTCACACCTTTAATCCCAGCACTCTGGAGGTAGAGTTCAAGGCCAGCCTGGTCTACAGAGTGAGCTCCAGGACAGCCAGGACTGCTACACAGAGAAATCCTATCATGTGTCATTGTGTTGTCATCCCCCCCTTGCCAAATTCCAGAAGGGTACAGATGGTCCTAATAGAACCATAACCAGTTCCTCCTGTTGTATAACCATGTTTCTACACCTTTTATATCTATTTCTAAGGGATATGTAGTGTTCCCCTAAATGTGCATACCTTGGCTTATCTATCATATCTTTGTCTTGAACATCTAAGCAGGTCTCAGCTTTTGTTGAAATATCTATCCAAAGCTACAGTAGATTTTAAATTTTTTCCCTAGTGGTGCTGTATCTTGTATATCCTAGGCAAGTGTGTTACCATAGGGCTGTACCCCTGGTCACTATAGTTTTCTTTTGTAATACTTTGTGAATCTGCTCTTAAAATACTGTTATTTCATTTTCTTAGGCTGGAAAGAAGAATTATGTTCATTTTTTTAATATTTATTTTTTTGTGTTCATATGTAGTATGTGTATAAATGTTCATGTGTGAGGGTTGTGTTGTATTGAGGACACCCTCAGTATCCGTATTCATTTTCTACCTTGTTTGAAGCAGAGTTTTGCTACTGAGCTACATACTCCAGGCTAGCTGGTCCTAGGGCTTCTGGAGAATTTTCTGTCTACCTCTCATCTATCCATAAAATCACAAAGATTATAATGCATCATAGACACAAGGGTAAGCATCTGGTTTTTACTTGAGTTCCAAGAGTTTGGACTCAGATTGTCAGGCTTGAACAGTATAAGCTTTTACTCACTAAGCCAAGGACATCCCTTGTCTAAACGGTTTTATGAATGGGAAATACTTGGCTAGTATTGTTGTGTTTCTTTTTATTTAGTTTACTAAACTCTACATTTGCTGACCATTTCACTGAGATTTTTGAATACTGCTCTATATACAGAAAGGTGAAAACTTAATTTCCTGCTGAAATTCTTAGACTTTTATTGCAGTCAGGTGGTCAGATTTCATTGGTAATGTGTTTGGCTAGCTCCTTCATATTTTTATATATATCATATTTTACCTGGCATGATGATAGGTTCAACAGATGCACCTGAAAGAAAAAGTTGTTTCCTCCTGCCACAGAGCAGGTACAAGGTTACTAGATGGTGGTTGCTTCGCTAGAACCCTTGGGAGTGTGCTTCTCTTGCCTTGACCTTTTGAGGAGGCTGCTCATAGGAGCCTAGGCTCACACATGCATGTAGGAGTAGCCAACACACCCTCTTGTGTTACCATCTGCTGCTCTATTGTGTTTGGGTCATAAGTTGTTTTTTCTAGATTTGTTACGCATTTTGCAATCTCAGATGAACATTTCCTTTAGCTCTTCTTGATGGCTGAGCTTTCCTTTGCTCACTCTTGACTACTGTAAGCCACCTGTCCTACTGTGTTTCCAGAGCCCTGGCTTCTTTTTTTTTTTTTTTTTTTTTTTTTAAATTTATTTATTTATTTATTTATTATGCATACAGTTTTTACAGAAGAGGGCGCCAGACCTCATCATAGATGGTTGTGAGCCACCATGTGGTTTTGCTGGGAATTGAACTCAGGACCTCTGGAAGAACAGTCAGTGCTCTTAACCTCTGAGCCATTTCTCCAGCCCCCAGCCCTGGCTTCTTTAAGGTTCCATATTTCCTTTCTTGTTTATCTAGAAAGCAATCACCCTTGTCTGTCCTAATTAACTCATACACTGACATACTGCCTTGTTTACATAAATTAACAATTAACTATTCAATCTGCTTAGCTCATAGAGTTAAAACAAAACGAAACAAAACAAAACCAATCTATATTTGTATTTTTGTGGACTCATGGCCTTTTCTGAGGTTCAACTTATTCTTTCTGAGCAGATAGCATCCAATTTCTGAATAGATCATGTTTGGTCAGTCCCTGATCTGCTGCTGTCTTATAGAACAGGCAGGTGGGTTTAAACATACTTTGATTTTAGAACCCGACTCCATCTAGCTGTGTATTCTTAAATTTTCTTTTGGGTAGTTCTGAGAATTGATCCTAGGGCTCCATTTATGCTAGGTGAGTACTCTAGAGTTGAGTTATGTAAGTTTTCTGGAGTTCTTGAGTGAGGAGGACTGTTACAGACCAGCACCTAAGTAACTTGGGTGTGCTGAGATCATTTCATGATGGCTGGGTGGGATATGTGTTGTGTGTACTTGAACTCTTTTCCTCCTCAAATTTCTCTCTCTCTCTCTTCCTCCTCCTCCTCCTTCTTTTTTGAGACAGAATTTCTCTGTGTAGCCCTGGCTATCCTGGAGCTTACTCTGTAGACCAGGTTGGCCTCAAACTCACAGAGATCCATCCATCTGCCTTTGTCCCCAGAGTGCTGGGATTAAAAGCATGTACCATCTCTGCTTGACTCTATCCTTCTCTTTTAGCTTTTAGTTTTTAATTTTTAAATTTTTATTTATATTTTTTAAGTAATAAGGTCTTACTAGCCTGGGACTTGACAGTTAGTCTTAAGCTGGCTGGCCAGTTAGTACCCTAGCAATTGCTTATCTCCATTTTACCAGAGCTGAGATTAAAAGTGGGCTACCAGGTTTGGTTTTTGGATGTCGTTTTTATTTATTTTTTGAGGGGGGGAGCAGGGCTACTAGTAATTAAACCCAGAGCTTTATGCTCACTAAGCACCTGCTCTACTACTGAGCTAGCTGTATCCCCAGTTCACATTGGTTTGTTTGTTTTAATTCTGCATATTAAATTTAGGTCCTATGTTTACAAATCACGTAGTTTACTGACTGAGCTATATCTTCCCAGTCTTTTATAGTCAGGATAGTGTTACCACTATGAGGCTATACCAAGGGTGTAGCTGAAGAGAAGGCTTTTTAATGGGTGTGGGTACAATTTTTTACTGCAAGTTTAGCTCTGAGCACTTAATTCCTTCCTTTCTCAGTGTGCCTCTTTCCCAACCCTACCTCACTTCTTTTTTTGAGTGCAGGATCTTGCTATGTAATCCAGGCTGGCCTGGAAGCCATGGTTTTTCTGCATACTAGGGTAAAGATGTGCACCATCACACCTTGGTTATGCTTCCATTTTTAACTATGTGTTTCCTCTCATTTTTCATATTTCATATTTCTCATTGACAATTGTTCTATCATTTTGTTAACAATTGCCAAATTGCTTTCCAAAAGCATTTGAACAGTAACACTAGTTTGGGGTACTAACCATAATTGTATGACTATTCTTGCTTTATCATAAATCTTACCAGCATTGGGTGTCTCTGTATAAAGTAAGCATACTCCAGAGTTGCAGATGTACTATATTTTGTCTGCTTACCTTAGCCTGGCCTTGGGGATAGTTGGAGTAGTGCTGAGGGAGATGTGAGGACATGCTTGGATGTGAGCAAGGGACCCCCAGAGTCAGATAGGTGTGCTGTCCTGCCTTCAGCAGTATCATAAGAAAGTGCTTGTACTTGGGCTAATCTGCTCAGGACAAGAGAGCCACTTGACTCTTACCTTTTTCCTCTGTGTTTGCAGTATGATGCTGTTCCCATTCAGTCCAGTGTGGTGCTATGTTCCTGCCCTTCTCCATCAATGGTGAGGTCCCAGACTGAATCCAGCTCGGCTCCTGGCATTCCTAGTGGTGTTAGCAGGCAGGGACCCACCATGGATGGCACCACAACTGAAGCCAGACCAAGTACCAACCCCTTGCAGCAGCACCCTGCCCAGCTGCCACCACAGCCTCGCAAGAAACGGCCTGAAGACTTCAAGTTTGGAAAAATTCTTGGCGAGGGCTCTTTTTCGACAGTGAGTATGTGCCTCTGCTGCTGTTGCTTCTTGAGTACAGGGTTCTCTTGGGATCACTGACTATTGAGAACACCTGACCAGACATTGGCATTGTTCTCCTCAGGAGATGGCTTCATGCCCTTATGGGTTGTCTTCCTCTGTGAATGCCACTATAGAGTCTTGGAGGGAGTGGACTCCCCCAGCGGACCACCTAAAGAAAGTGTGGTTAAATTTTTTTTTTCCTTGTTTTGGTCCATACCTTTACTCCATATGCTCAGGAGGCAGAAGAGTTTAAACCTGAAAGTTTCAAGGCATCTTGGTAGCATATTGAATGCTTATCTCAGAAACAAAAGCAGCTGTTGACTTATGTTGCTTTAAAACTACAGTTAACACAGCATGGACCATGTCTATTGTATCTGCCTGTCTTATTGGACAGGTCAAAGGAAGCTTTTAGTTCCTTAAGTTGAAAATTAGTATCTTTTTGGAGACTTTTGGTAACATTTGGTGGCCTTTTTTAAAAATGTCCTTTTGTTGTTATTTGCTTTAGAGTATAAATGATACAAAGTATTTGCTGGAGTGTTGACCTCCAGATTTTTTTTTTCTAACTCCCAGGCTAAGTGGGTATTTCTGCAGGTGGGTCGTTCAATTCCAAACAGCCTCTAATGAAACAGATTTCTGTGTTCCATCTGCAGTTTGAAATAGGCACTTTGGGGTAGTTCAAGAGGGACCTAACTTTTTTAGAGAGCTTCTAAACAACCAGTCTTCCCATACCTGACTTTGTTCAGAATCTATATGTGCAGTTTGTTTTCTCTTTTTATTTTTTAAATATTTATTTATTATGTATACAGTGTACAGAAGAGGGTACCAGATCTCATTATAGATGGTTGCTAGCTACATGTGGTTGCTGGGAATTGAACTCAAGACCTCTGGAAGAACAGCCAGTGCCCTTAACCTCTGAGCCCTGTCTTTACTTTTTTGAGATAAAGTCTCACTACCTAGCCTTAAGTAGCCCAGAATTTCCTATGTAGATCAAGCTGACCTTGAACTCAGAGATTTTCCTGCCTCTGCCTCCTGAGTGTGCACATTAAAGATGAATGCCACCATGACTGGCTGAATTTTTTTTCTTTTTTAAAAAATATATTTATGAAATATTCTAAAATACAAAGAATGTAAAATATAGCTTGCTTATATTGGATCATCTCATCTTAAATTAACTTTGATGGCTCTTACACTGTAAGGTTTAGATCTTAAGTAGCAACTCTGGTGAAGCAACTTTGTTTATAGAAAGATTGTGGCCTTATGAAAAAAGCCTTCAACCATGAACATTGCTCCCTGTGCCTCTGGAACTCACCATGCCTTGCAGGAAGAGGAAACTGCTTTGAGATCCCTGGGTGTTTCACTCAGCTACAGATGATATTCTAGTGAAATTCTTTCTTTTTTCAGTTTGCTCCTTTATATTTTTCTTCACAGGGATGTAAATTAAGCACATCCTTCCTGGGTGGCACAGTCATTCTTCTTATTCAGTGCCATTTTGAACTCATGCCATGAGGTACCTGGGAAAGCACTGCAAGCCGGAGGCTCCTTCTGGCTATTTGAAATCTGTAGTCCTGGATCTCAAATGAGGTGTTATATTTATTCATCTCTCTATCCCTGAAATAGTGAGCACTTAAATTAGATTTCCAGGGGAGGAATAAAGGGCGTACAGTTAACCAGATTGAATGGGATATTCACTTGGCAGGGCTTGAAACTAATGCTAGAGAGCAGACAGGCTCCAAAGTACACTCTCACATCCAAGATAGTAATGACATCATCCCTGGTGACATGGAGCAACATGTCCCATGCAGTTCTCTAGAAGACTCTTTCTGTTCTGTGGGAAACCCGTTTATGAAATGCTAAGTTTAGAAATCAGCTCACAAGCTGGGCATGATGGCACATGCTTTTAATCCTAGCACTCAGCAGGCTAAGACAGGTGGATCTCTATGAGTTCAAGGCCAATCTGGTCTACATAGTGAGCTCCAGGCCAGCCTAGGCTATGTAATGAAACCTTGACCCCCCAAAAAAACAAATAACTCCCTCCTCAGAAGAGATTTCAGTAAACCAAAGTACCCTCTAACAGCTCTTCCTTCCTTTTTCATATATAGGAGGCTAAGCATGCATGCTCATGAAAGAATTTCCCGAGGGGAAATGTACTACTCCAGCCTGCTCACTTCACCTTAATGGCTGTTAGTTATGTATTTACAGCGTGTTTCTTCAGAAAAGTTTTTGAGATCTTTTTACTTAAATATATTCAATCCTACCTTGTTCCTGGTGGCTATTGGTATCTCATAGTGCTTTTCCAGGACTATGTTTAGGGATTTTTGTCCCAGGATATAACTAACAACCAGGAGCCAGGTGACCCTATCCTGTACCTTCTAAAGGTTTTTCTACTAGGCCCAGTGATTTCTTGGGACATATTTCATTTGCTCTTTGATTCCAGGTCTATCATCAGAAGTATCTAAAAACTACATTAATTTGCATTTATCAGCCTTGTTAGGGCAAAACATTTTTGGCAAAGCTTTCCCTCTGCAGGCTGTGGCTAAACCTTGGACCTGTCAGTTTCTTTCAGTCTTGTGGTATTTGGACTTGTCAGTCATAAATTCTTTTTTGTTAGTAATAGATAGTAATGAGAGAGAGTCTTATTGTGTAACACAGTTGCCTGGAACTTGGAATCCTCCTGCCTCTGGCTTCCAAGTGTTAAGATTATAGGTATGCACTATTGGTTCTTAAATTTATACTTTGTACCATGAGAACTTCTGGTAGCTAACTGATTATGAACTTTTGAAAATGATGGAGCAATTACTGTTTACCATTTAATGTTTGCTATTATGTTGTTAACTATTAGAACATATTAAGACAAGCAGTGGCTTTCTGATGTGTTTGTTAGTACAGGATCCAGTGTAACTTCAAAGTATGTGTATGGATTGGGCAGCCTGTGCAGAGTAACAGTGATTTATCAGACTCATCTCATTATTGCACTGTGTTTTTTCCCCCCCCAAACCAGGTTGTTCTGGCCCGAGAACTGGCCACTTCCAGAGAATATGCTAGTAAGTACTAACTCCAGTGAGCTGTGTATCTGGGATTCAGGGGCAGTGCCATTTTTGTACATATGGCAGCCTGGGTAGTGGTAGGGCCTATGCTGATTTTTTTCTGTGACAAAGGTCTTCTAGACCATGAAAGCTTGAGTGGGTGGGTGGTTTTGGTAAAAAACTACAGTTTATGTCAGTTACCTTTATAAATTTACTATTTTTCACATTTTCTAATGTTAGTAAACTCACTTCTCTCTTAAGTTAAAATTCTGGAGAAACGTCATATTATAAAAGAGAACAAAGTCCCATATGTAACTAGAGAGAGAGATGTGATGTCACGCCTGGATCACCCATTCTTTGTGAAACTTTACTTTACATTTCAGGACGACGAAAAGTTGTGTATCCTTTGCATGATCAGTGCTGTCTGAAAACCACCTTGTGTTTTAGATTAGTGATTACATTGTTTGGAAAGGAAAACATGCATGGATCCCTGTGGAGACTGATATCCTTGGAGGCAACAAACAGTACCAGCACATGACTGAGGCTCTTTCAAATGTGCAGTCTCTGAATAGGAAATCGTCCCACAGTGTTGGTATTTATTGATAAATACTGTACCTAATGGATGGTTGCTTTAGCTGTGGTTGCTGTGCTGGACGTTGGTGCAGAAATGTCCCTTTAGTCCTTTAGCAAATTTTCTGGAGTATCTGTTAGGCATTATTGGCTTCTGCTTTTGAAAAGTGAGGGCCTGAGAGGAAAAATTATTTTAGGCCTCCTCAGATTCCTAGAGTTGTCATCAACTTCTCTGTACCTTCTTCCATGCTGAGGTAGTGAGTTTGGTGGGAAGGAGACCTTGATTGGGCATTTGAGAAGTTCAGGAACCCAGTGTGCTGTCCCTCCTGCAGCTCTGTCTGTTCACCTTGCTCAGCCCCTGTAACTCTGTAGGGCTGTCTAGACACCTCTTTAGCAAATTCACTTTGCAGTGTGTTCATCGTTGTTTGTCCACATTCCTCTTCTTTTTTCTACTTCTTATTTACATATTTATTGGTTGTTTTTGTTTGTTTGTTTGTTTTTGAGACAAAGTTTCTCTAAATAGTGCTGGCTGTCCTGGAACTAATTATGCAGATCAGATTGGCTTCAAGATCACCAAGGTCCCTCTGTTTCTGCCTCCCTGGTGCTGGGATTAAAGGTGTGTTTCACATACCCACCATCTTCTTTCACTTTTAATGATACCTCTGGCTTCTTCTGCTGGATGCATCTGCTAGTGCTCCCCCCTTTCCATTGGAAGTTCTTATTTTCAGGGAGAGGGAAAAAAATGTTGATAAGAAAGGAAGGCTCTACCTTCTTCATGGAATTGATTATACATTGAGAGAGCTTATGCATAGACTATTAAAAACTATGTTACAGATGTTCAGGTAGTAGGACAAGTTGGAAGGACAGGTGTGGGTGTCTTTGAGCCCTGTAGATGTATGAGGACAGAAGCATGTGTGGCCCTCACTGGGCCAAGTTTATGGCACCAATTCTGGGTTTTCTCCAAGTGTGGAGGAGTATGAGGTTTGCTCTGACTCTGGCTGTGGTCCAGACTGGGAAAGCAAAGTTAGGTGTCTTGTGGTGTTTGCCTTCAGAGCCTGGTCAATGTAGACTCTGTTACTGAGCCTAGAGAGGGTGGGCAGTAGCTAGATAGAAATAGGTTGTCATTTGATGTGTATTCTGGTGCTTGTCTGAGGTCTCAGTGGGCCAATGGGTGGCTGCTAGCGAAGATTGTCAGCTAGATGACCAGCTAGTCAGGAAGACTCTGGGAACATGGAAACCCAGAGGCCATAGATCACATAGGTTCCGATGAGGGAGGCTGCCCAATTGCCAATCCTAGCAATCTAGTGAGTGATCTTGTGCCTAGCCAGAGGATTAGCCCATGAGCAAGTTGTTGACAGTTGGACAGGCAGTTCCTTGTGGGCAAAGTTCATAACAGAGGTGAGGCAGTAGAGACAGACCAAATGGGCTCTTTTTTTGGAGGGCTTGTTTAAAGAGCACTAGTGGAAGGTCTAGTAAGTTCCAGGAGAACAGATGTATTGATGGGGGTGGTTTATATCCCATTATCATCCCTGGTCTTCTATCTGCTGGCATTGCTCACACAGCAGTCATCACTGGCCTCTTATATTTCATTACATATCTCTCTGATCCTATCTTAATTCATCTTTCATGTTCCTAGTGCATGAGAGTACCCCTTTTTGAGTTTATGAAATCTGTAGTTGCTAGATACATGGAGGGCCAGTTGAGGCCTGAATTTTTCTGTCAGTTCTCAGAACAATGCTTTTTATTGACCCTGAAGCTCTGTTTCTAGTAAGCTTTGTGTCACTGCTACAAAATGCCTAAGGCAGCTAGTTCTTTGAAGGGAAGAGATTGGTTTGGTTCACAGTTCACAGGAGGCTGAGCATTCAGATGGCATGTATGGTGCATGGTGTATCTTTATAGTATCTAGTGGATGGTGGACCATGTATGAAGGAAGGATTACATCTCAAGCTAGGAGGCAGAGTAAGTAGATGTGGTTCTTTTATGACATTCTTTTTTGTGGGGGTGGGGTAAGAATTTCCAATTACCGGTGAGTTTCAGGAGCCCGATGACAAAAAGATACATAATAAACCCTGCTTCTTAAAGATCCCCCCACCTCAACAGTCCTACCATCTAGAGGTTAAGCATCTAGTCATATACATCCTTGAGGAGAGAGACATCAGATCGTATC
This sequence comes from Sigmodon hispidus, assembly GCA_004025045.1. Classification (NCBI taxonomy): domain Eukaryota; kingdom Metazoa; phylum Chordata; class Mammalia; order Rodentia; family Cricetidae; genus Sigmodon; species Sigmodon hispidus. The sequence continues at coordinate 152,849 of PVIH01002092.1, forward strand.
AAGACTGTGAATAGCCAAGACAGAATCACACATGCTTCTGTCAGGGTCACAGTGATAAGATAAGAGCTCAGAAGCTAGACCAGAGTGTTCTTGCTATATGATTTCTAGATGAGACGCGTCAGTTCAGGTGGAAAGAGCTCTAGGTCTTTGTCTAATGGTACATACTATTCTTGGTCTAAGACTCAGAAGGTCATAATGGCTCCCACCTCCCTGACAATGAGATGCAGTGGCTTGTGTCTCATAATTCTCACTATACTTTATATTGAGAAAGAAAAAATGAAATTTTTTGCATGAAGAAATACCCAGATATGACATTGTCCTTCATTTAGTCATAATTTCAAGCAGAGGAGAGGGACCAGTCCTTGTGTATTCACTTTTTATTACTCTCAAGAGACTCAGGATGAACCCTCCCTCATTCAGGATAGATGAGATGAGGCTGAGCCTGGGGACACCTCTACCATAGACTGAAAACAGATAGATGGGTCACACAGACTATTGAGAGATCTTTATATAGGGGCCTGGGAAAGTGAGTCCAGAGGCTTGGTCAAGCATAAGGTTTTCCTATCTTGATGTAGTCTGGCTTAATCAGAGCCAGTGGGGAACTTTCCTCTTCATGCGTAGATGACTGAAAAGTTCTCAGGCATAGGTGCTTCCCACCCCATCATCTTTAAGCTCCCACCAGACTAGTCTGCACCTCCTTGTCTTCTTGATGCCTCATTTGCAGCATAGAGTCACAACCACAGGACTAAGTTCTGGTCCTGTCTATTGTTTGCTTTGTAAACTTGAGTCAGTTGCTTAATCTCTTGATCAGGTTTCTCTGCTGCAAATTGCACACTTTGAGCTCCTAGGCTCCCTGGCTCTGTTAAGGCATTTGGTTTGTGACTGTTCTCTTAGGGGCTCACCCAGTCTGTGATAGGACTGCCCTAGAGCACTGACTATGGTCAAAGGGGTGAAGGATGTTCTTAGGATACACACTAAACTGATGAAGTCTAACATTCTGGAATGGCTAAGGATGTGATTGCAGAGAACCAGCAGGCTGAGAAATAATCCCAGGCTATGTTTAAACAATTTGCCTCTACTTCCCTCCTGAGCAGAGACCTATAGGTCTCTCTCTCTCACAGAACCAGGAACCAATGAAGGGTCAGATAAAGGGTAAAAGCCATGAAGCCAGAAAGAGAAGTTACTCTCTGTTCTCCTGATCCCATGGCTGTGGCCTTATACCTGGGCTCCTAACTGGTGAGGCTCTGCTGCCAGCCTATGTCAGGTTGGAATTGGTGGCTCCATAGCATGTCCTAGAGCTTCTATTGACGTGATTAAACACCATGACTATTAACACCTTGGGAGGAAGAGGGTTTATTTCAGCTTAGAGTTCCACATTGTAGTCTGTCACAGAGGGTTGTCAGGGCAATAAGTCAGAGCAGGAATCTCAAGATAAGAACTGTTACAGAAGTCATGGAGGAGCACTGCTTACTGGCTTGCTCCCTGTGGCTTTTTCAGCCAGATTTATTGTACACCCTGGGATCACCTTTCCAGAGATGGTACTACCACAATGAGCTGGGCCTTCCCACACTAATTACTAATTAAGAAAATGCATTAAAGTCTTCCTACAAATAAATTCTAGGAATATAGTTTCTTAATTGAGAGCCTCTTTTCCCAGATGACTCTGACTTGTATCAAGTTGACATAAAACTAGTTAAAACATGACATCAGTCTCCCTTTTGAGGGAGCAGACAGGATACAGCTGGGCCTGCAGGTCTCTTGTCAGACTTTGTCTAAGTTGAGAGGCATAGATGGTCAGAGATGGGCCTGGCCAGGAGCATCTCTACCAGCTTTGGTTGTGGTCTTGTTGCTTGTATGTTTGTACCCTCCCCCAGAGCCTCTGGCTCCCCCATTGGTGCTTGACAGGAATGCCTTGGCAGACAAAAGCCAGAATGGAGCAAGAAGTCCACCGTCTTCCTATATGAACTTCAAACTCATCTTCGGAACTACTGCACACTTTAGTCAGCATTTGGGCCCTTGTGACCCAGACTGCCAGGGAGGTATAGTACCAGGAGATTTCCAGTAAGAAGTACAAGTGTTTAGTGCTTTGGAGAAAAACACACATTTGGAGCGATTTCTTGCCAAGTATTCAGTCTCTTTTGAAGAAGAAAGCAGAGCAGAATGGGAGTAAAGGGTGTGTGGCAAGGTGAGGCTATTTCTCATCTCCCCAGCAGGTATTTCTCAAATAGAACAAATGAATGGGAAAATTAAAATTGTTATTAAGCATGTCACTTCTGTGCACAGGACAGGACTATTAGCACAGCCCGTGGAATGCAGCAAGTTCAGGCAAGGGTCATGGTGGTAGTCACTCAGGGATCTGTTAGAACTCTGCCTTCAGAACTGTGTTCTCCTGTACTTTAAAGCTGTCCACATGTTGTTAGTGCTTTGGCCATGGACTATTGGTCCAACAGCCATCTAGAGGCTTTCTTTCATACGCCACAGAGGCTTCTGAGGACCAAGAAGGGCACCTGGGCTGAGAGGTGCTGTTTATAATTTTTTAAGGACTGTGTCATAGTCATCTTAGAAATTCTGTACTGGTACCCAGCCTTGGAGCTGGGGCCTGGATTTGGCCCCCAAAAGGGCAACTATCTTGGAGCATAATAGGTACCTTTAATTTGCATTTGATGAAAAGAAAGTATTTATGGGGCTTTAAAAGTTAATTTTTAGAATAAAGCATTTTTCCATTCTTCCTTAACCATAAATGTTCAGATTTTGGCCTTAGTTATGCCAAAAATGGAGAGTTACTTAAATACATCCGCAAAATTGGTTCATTTGATGAGACTTGTACCCGGTTTTACACGGCTGAGATTGTGTCTGCTTTAGAGTACTTGCACGGCAAAGGCATCATTCACAGGTAATGGATACTGTACTAGATGGTGTGTACAGCATAGTCCCTGTAATGATTAGGGACACAAATAATCCACACCAGCTCTCTGGGATCAGCATTGGCTGGCCTTGTACAAGTTATGGCGTAGGTATTTCCAGGTGATGGCCCACTGAGAAACCTGAAAACAGACTGTTAGTGAAGAAACTTGCACTTTAATAGCTCATGTCTAAGGCATCAGTTCACTTTGGGGGAGGTGTCCTCCTGTGACACTCGCAGATCAGATATCTGGTGCTTTTTATTTTGTCAGTTATAATTTTTGCATATATTTAATTCTGGTCACATGTTTTATTTCTTCATTTTGACAAAGGTAAATTAGAACTATGATTTGTGAACTAAAAAGAAAATAAGTTCAATAAAATATTATTAAAAGTGCTAACCCTCTGCTTCATCTAGCAAAGGGTGGCCATAGAAGCCAGAGGTATTAAGATGCTTGTAACAACTCACTTGCTTAAAGACAAGTGAGTTTATACAGTGATAAAATGATTTTGGGATGCCTATATCCTATACTGTAGATACTTGTTTGATGTGAACTTTGGGCTTGTGTTCTTGGTCTTTAGTCTGTAAAGGATGATTCATCGCTTTATTGTGTTTCCATCAAAATGTGCAGTATGATAATGCTGCTACTTTTAAACATTTCATCTCAAAGGTAAAATTCTACTTTTACAGAGACCTTAAGCCAGAAAACATCTTATTAAATGAAGACATGCACATCCAGATCACAGATTTTGGAACAGCAAAAGTGTTATCCCCAGAGAGCAAACAAGGTATGTTTGCTTGATTTCAGTAGAGTCTTGTTATGGGATTAAGACTAAGAGCAACTTTGAGCAACTTATTGCATTGTATGGTTATTATCACTAACACAGAGATTCCTTTTGGCTCTTTATAGTGTGTGAAGTCTTAGTAATAGGGGAAGGACCAAAGATAGCTCTGCTAGTTCTTGCTGTATAGACCATGTGTCAGGTCACTCATAAAGAAAGGGTAGAGTAGTTGGCATCTATATACACTGCAGCTGGTGTCTTGAAAGCACATGCCTGGACTTCATTGCCTTCCTATCACCTCACCTGTTTTTCCATCTGATGTATAGAGTTGCCTGTCATGGCCTGTGCATCCTGAGGAAGATGCTAGGAAAATTATATGAGCAAGGGCCACTTTTGCCTATTTATTCCAAATTCTGTTCAGAGTTAGCACATAGACTTGGATCATATTGTGATACCTTTACTGTCAGGGGAGGTGTTTCTGAGAGTCCATTTGGACCAGAAAAGTATAATGGCTTGTTGCCCTTCTGTCACTAACATTCTCAGTGGATAGAAACTGCCCACTCTGGAGATATAAAAAAAGAAAAATTAGTCTCCTGAGGACTCAGCTACAGCAATGAGTATAGAGACAATAACCCACTGATGATGCTGTGAGGGGGCGGCTGCCTGGTAGGTTAACAAATGACCTTTCAAAGATCTTTTGATCCTTGATTCTGAGATGCATGTGATTCTTCTGAACTGCCTGGCCCTTATACTTGGGGTCTCTGTGTGAGAGAGAGACCATTAAGTAAGGCACAATGGGGTATGGTTGGTCCCACAGGCTTGGAGCACAGTTGTATTAGTGGAAGAAGAGTTTATAAGCACTTTGCAGTATGTGATTTAATGGCTGTAGTCACTTTTTTGAAAAGAACATACAAGAGCACAGTGCTGTAGGCTTTGGCCTATCTCCACAAACAGCCAGTACATGGGAGCCAGTGAGGATTAAAGCTGGGGCTGAAATAGAGAGTCTAGGTAATAAAACAAGTTGTGCTCCATAATGCTGTAGGAGATGGCCTGCTGCTGGTTTCCTTTCATGGAACCTTGCATTTCCTTCTGTGTGCTGTTCCCAGACATGTTCTTTGTCAGATTTTATCTTTTCTTTGCCTCTGTACAGTCTTCCTGTACTGGTAACATTATCTACAGTGCTCTTTGGGGATAGCAAACCTTGCCTTTGAGGAAAGAGGCTTCTTCAGGTGGTGTAGTGTTGGGCCCTTGCTGTCCCTTCTGTTGCTGCTAGAATGCCCCATACCAGCATCTGGTTGGTTCATTCCTAGTATGTAGTAGTCATCTTTCTGTCCAACATTGCTGATTTTATAGACTTAGTATAACCTCATATTATAGCCTTGAACATTTTCCACTGTAAAGTTGAACCAAATGCCACTATGTCTCTTAACTCTTCCTTGTGGAGAGAGTCTGTTTTCCCATCATGCCTGTGCTGACTTTCCTGCCTGAAACTGGAACTAGGATGTGGCTGTGATCCTGAATTCATCTTAAGAGCTGTTCAGCTAGGCTATGCTTTGGACATTTCTTCCTTTGTGTAGATTTTCTTCAAGATCTGATAATTCAGCACAGGTCTAACCTTACTGCTCTGTAGCTATGAAAATATAACCCTTCTCTGACACATGGAAGTTGAGTTCTCTTGCTTTTTAGGAGCCTAGAGTGAGCAGGAAGTGAACCCCTAATGTGGATTCAAAGCATCTGTGTCCACCCAAAGATAATTATCACATGGGCCAAGACTATAGGCAGAATGTGGATGGTCCTTGGGCTGGAAGCCTAAGTCTTTTTGCCCTGTATATCCAAGCTAGTGATGACTGAAAAGAGGATAGTCCTTGATCTGTGGCTGTTTATTTGTGCCTGCTGTGTGTTCAGCGTATGTTCAGGAGCTGCAGGTTCAACAATGAACACCACAGACAGGACTTCTGTCCTTACATTGCTTTCCTTGACTGTGATATTCACCTCCTACAGTTGAGTGTTAGGTAGGAGATGCCAGGTAGATAGGTTGTGGAGATATCCTTAGTAGAGTCCTTTGGTTGCTCAGTCTAGTGCAGGTGACCAGCTGAACAGACAACCAGCTTCCTCCTGCTATAGTTACATGTTGACACTCTGAAGAATACACAAAGGGCCAGTGTGGTTGGGGGCCAAGGATTGCATTTTCAAGTGTGACCTTTTATTTTTTTCCCCCACTTCTTAGCCAGAGCCAACTCATTTGTAGGAACAGCACAGTATGTTTCTCCAGAACTGCTCACAGAGAAGTCTGCGTGTAAGAGGTAACCTGTTTTTAATACAAATGCCCCTCTCTTCTCTCTGTGATACCTACTAGCTTTAGTTATGAGGAATTACTATTTGAAAGTGAGACCTTAGTAGGTCTTAAGTAGTTAGCTTGGTACATTGATTCATCCCTTATAATCCCAAAGGATAAATTAGGAGAATCACGAGAGTACAAATCCAGTCAGGAATGCATGGTGAAACTTGGCCTCAAAACAATCAAAAAATGGTTGTGCATGGTGGTGCATGCCTTTACTCCTAATATTCAGAGTCAGAGAAAGATAGATCTCTGAATTCAAAGCCATCTTAGTCTATATAACAAGTTCCCAGACCATCTAGGTTATGTAGGAGACCCAAAGAAGTTAGTCTTTTGCTTATTTTTTAAAACATATTCTTTCCCCTTGATGTGTATGCATCCTACTTTTATAATTTATAATTCCATGCTAGCTTTTGCTTTTTGGGTAGAAAGCTAGTCATCTTCATTTAGGAAACCTGTCCAGTGGATAAGTGCGGCTACCATGCCACTGGATTACAGCAGGCTTGTGTAGTGTCATGGATTCTTTTTTTTTTTTTTTAAACTTTATTTATTTATTTATTTATTTGCCTGGAACTGGAACTGGAACTACAGACAGTTGTTAGCTGCCATGTGGGTGCTGGGAATCGAACCCGGGTCCTCTTGAAGAGCAGACGGTGCTCTTAACCGCTGAGCCATCTCTCCAGCCCTGTGTCATGGATTCTTTGGAGTTAGACTCCCTGAACAGACAGAAGAAAGACATTTCTAGCTCAGGGCATATAGTCCTGGGGTAGGTTTGGCAATGATCATAGCACTGAGGTTGTTTGAGAGATGCAGGTGAATTTAGTGGTGGCTACAGTTATGGATATCAGAAGCATGGAGTGTGTAAAGTGATGTAGAGACTGGGACAGTTTTTTTTTTATTGTTTTTTTTGTTTGTTTTTAATGTGTGTGGGTATTTTGCCTATGTGTATGTCTGTATACTATGTGCATGTGTGGTATCCCTGGAGACTAGAAGAGAATGTCAGATACCCTGGAACTGGAGTTATGAATGGTTGTAAACTACCATGTAGGTTCTAGGAATGGAGCCTAGGTCCTCTGGAAGAACAATCAGTGATTTTTTTTTAACCACTGAGCCAACTCTCCAGCTTCCAAGGGGTAGGGATTCACTTACTTTTTATTTATTCATCTATCTGTCTGTCTGTCTGTCTGTCTGTCTGTCTGTCTGTCTGTCTGTCTGTCTGTCTACCTATCTGAGGTTAGAGAGTAAAGAAGAGCCATTCTGGAGGGAGACAATGGCCTGAGGCTAAAGGCACTGTCTTTAGAGACTAAAGAACCATATTAGGATGTGGAGTCAAGGTTTGGAGAGAGATGGCTGAGTGCTTCTTGTCTTAGGCTAAATTGCTTTGTATCTGGTTTAGTCCCAGCTGATTGGCCTCTCCTGAATTCTGAACATAGATAGCCTACTCTAACAGTCACCTGTGTAAATGAGTGTGGGAATCTGGTTAGGTAGCTCTGAGATTGACTGCTTTGGAAAATCTAGGAGTGAACCCAGGGGGACAAACAATGGCATCAGAATTTGAGTTTTTACCCTGGGTCAGACATTGTTCTAGGTTAAATCTTTTGGTTTTGTTTGTTTTTTAGTGTGTATAAATATTTGCCTCTATGTATATATGTTTACCACATGTATGCCTAGTGCTTGAAAAAGGCCAGAAAAGGCATCAGATTTCCTCAAACTGAAATCACAGTTGTGAGCTGCCATTGTGGCTACTGAGAACTGAACCTGGGTCTTATGCAAGAATAGCAAGTGCTCTTAACCACTGAGCAATCCTCTCTAATCCCTGAAGCTTTTTAACTATTGTAACTTGGGGTGAGATGTGTTGGCCTATAGAGGATAAAGAAGATGGTCTGGCCATTGTCAGCTGTGCCAAATGATGGGTGCTATTTTCCAGTTTTTCAGTGTATATTGTTGCTGAAGAACAAGGCTTTTCCTACTGTCAGCTCTTCCTAGTATGGTGAGGGTACCAGCACTGATAGGAAAAGAACTCCAGGCTCTATGGAGTCAGACACATGAGCTGTAAGCATGCAGGGAGATGTACATACATGTTTGTTCTGTGTAGTTCATGTTCTCTAGGATATATATAATGTGAGTGGAAGAAATTGTGAGTCAGAACAGTGTTTTGAGGGAACCATCATGGTGTCTCTCTTGATTTTCAATTTTAAATGTTGTGACATTACTAAAATATTGAGGTTTTTTTTAATGGACTATTCATAAATTGTGATGAGCTGTAGAAAATTAGTCTCTATTTGCATGTTTCCAGATAATTTGTATTTTTCTTGTCATTTTTTTGGTGCATTTATGAATGTTTAAGTTTTCACACACGTTCAGTCATTCGGTATATCCAATATGAGTTCTCTTGGTTTCATGATGATTACATCACTTTATTCATTAAAAGTATTTGCATACATTTTTTTTCTGTTGCATGAGAATATCATAATTTAGTGAGCTGTCCTGTTCCATGGGTGGTGCTGGTTTGCCTATATGTACTCTGGGGATGATACAGGCGCTTGGCCTCAGGGTTACCCCCTCATCTCTCTATAAAACAGAGCTGGGGCTCTGGAGTTCTGCTTCAAAGTTTCAAGGCTTGCCCCATTTGAGACTTTAGAAAGCCTTGATATGCTGCTTCCAGAGCCAAAATGCAAATGACAACATGCTAAGGTAGTTCACAGAGAAGCTACCTAAGCCTTACTGCTTAGTGCCCATATTCTAGAGGGGACCCCAGAGGCTCTGTTGGTTTGACCTTACCATGGCTCCTTTACTTCTCTGTAGCTACTTGGCTACTTGACTTTTTGTTTGTTTGTTTGTTTGTTTCACTCCCTATTTTACCTAGACAAAGCACTAAAGAACCAGGTACAGAAAATAGTAACCTAGATGTTAGAGAGATGGCTCAGTGGTTAGGAGCACTGGTTGTTCTTCCAGAGAGTCCATGTTCAATTCTTAGTACCCACATGGTGGCTCACAACCATTTGTTAACTCCAGTCTTGGGGTAGGAAGCCCTCTTCTGGCCTATAAGGGCACTGCATATACCTAGTGCACATGTATACATACACACAGTCAAAACACTCATATACAGAAAATAAAATATATTAAAAAGATAAAATAGTGAGGTGGGCATGATAGCATGCCTCTTACTTGTAGCAGCTGAGGTAGAAGCAGGACGACCAGAAGTCTTTGGCTCTAGATGTGGTTCTAGGCTGTTCTGACTTGTATAAGACTTTGTCTCAAAATCTAAATGCAAATAAATCCCCAAAGTAGTTACCAGTTATATGTAAAGCAATATTTTTTATTTTGTGACACTGTCAAATCTCTAAATCTAATTTCTAATTTTAAGAATTATACCTAATCTTTAATCTCAATATTTTTCTTTTTTTTAACCTGTCCCTCGCCTATAGGTGCTAGTGACATCAGGGCAAAAAGACAAAGCTTAGCTATAAGGTTTGCCTCTGTGGCTGCACTGTTGTATTGAGAGGTGGTTATTATTCATATCTGATAATGACAAATTACCGCTGGCATCCCACAAAACCTACCTGTACCTAGTGCTGGGGACAGCTGGAAATGGAAAGCAAAATCAAATGTATCAGTGATCCCAGAGATCGCAGGAAGCCAGATGTGCCAGGAGAGTGTTGTGACAGAGGAGGAGCTGACCTGAAGGCCCCTGATGCTGGGCACCTGGGACATGGAGTTGCACTGTAGACACTAAAGAAATTCAGAATGGTGCACATTTGGGGCTGAGACAGGAAGATGGATTGGGAATTTTGTGAGTTTAGGGTCAGCTTGGGCAGCACAGTGAGACCCTGTCTCAAAGGAAAAAATAATAATTACAAATAAAAAGAATAGTCTAAATGTTTTTTAAAAGAGGGGCAGGACTTTCTTTACAGAGTCCAAAAAGGGAAGAGCAGAGGGCAGAACATGTATTGGGTACATCCTGGGAAGGTCCTTTTGAGCTCCACATGCATGTGGCTTTTGAATCTTTTCTGAGGCGAGCATAAGTCATGTCCAGAGAGCATTTGAGTTAATGTTAGCAGTGTCACCCTACAGTGGCAGAGCTGTCTCTCCTAGTCCACCCCCTAGCACTGGGAGCTTCTTCCTCAGACCTCCTTAAATTCCAGCTAGAAGTTGTGAGCACTGGTTAGCATTCTTGAACTCCCACCTAACCTGATATGCAGCAGCCTGGTGTGGCATTATGTTGGCAGTAAAACTATGTTCTCCTTCCAGAACGAGACAAGGACATGTATAGAAGTTGTTAACCCACAATAGACATCTTGAGGGAAGCTGAACTGCATGGTAGTAGTTCCTGCCAAGCATAGTACCATTTGATTTAGGTCACAGGGAAATGCCCAGAGGAACGAATTTAAATTTCCCACATACCTGCTCTTAAGGAATAGGAGTACATTGGAGGCTAAAGGTAGAATGGTATAGACAGAGATTGTAAAATGAACTTTATTATACCAATGACATTTTTTCTTTGTGTTTTTCCTACCTTAAAGTTCAGACCTTTGGGCTCTTGGATGTATAATCTATCAGCTTGTGGCAGGACTCCCACCGTTCAGAGCTGGGTAAGAGGGATTCTGTACATTTCAGGCTTCTGAGCCTATCACAACATATTTCACAGCCAACAGCTTCTGGGAGGTCTGGACCAAGGCTGTGCCCAGTGGGGAGGAACTTCTACCACAACTTGTGAATATGTGATGCTTGGGGACTTAGGAGCTAGCTTGGGAGGTGAGGGTGACATTGGGCTGTTCTATAAAAGTACACCTCATACTAGAGATTTGAAAAACCCTGCCCAAATAACAGCTTTTTTTTTTTTTTAATTCACAGAAATGAATATCTTATATTTCAGAAGATTATTAAGCTGGAATATGATTTCCCAGAGAAATTCTTTCCTAAGGCAAGAGATCTTGTGGAAAAGCTCTTGGTAAGTATTTTGAATTTTCTGTGGTGAGGATTCATCATAGCTACCTCTTCTGACTTCTCTCGAACTCATGGGCATCCTTTTGAAAGATGTGTTTAAGGTAGTTAGTGATTATAGATAAATATTTTTAATCTTATCTCATTGTAATCCCTTTCACTTTCTCAGTACCTAATTCTTGACTTTAATAAGAGAGGAAGTTATTGTATTATTTTGCATGTGTTCATTAACATCGTATTACATGTAAGTGATTACCACTGAGTGGCTGGGTTTATCACAGTGGCATTCAGTGATGTCTGCCAATGACAACTTTAGAGTGTAAGCTACATGAAGACTTTAAAGATCAATTTCGGTAGCAAGGCAAACAGAAACAGATTCACCCAAGAAAGATATGCTATCATATGCTCCAAAACTGGGGATCTCAGCCCTGTTGCTTTGTACCCTGACGGCCTTCTTCCCTAATTCCTTAGGGTCAGGGCCAGTGCTATATTCATGGGTAGGCCCAGGGCTGGCTCTTCCTAGCCATCCTTTTGGACTCTTTTCTGGAGTGGGCTTGATTCAGCCTTGCAGGCACGGGAGTGACTGTGCCACAGTCTTTGAGAGGCATGATATTCCATCCAGTAGGGGCTTGATTGTTCATTTGCTTTCTTCTTAGAGGCAATCATCTAATTTTTTTCTTTGTGTTAGAATTTTTACATTTATTTATCTCTGAGACAGTCTCCCTGTGTACCCCAGGTTATCCTAAAATGCATGACAGCCCTCCTGCTCAGCCTGAGTGCTAGTATTATACCTGGCTTTTTTCAGTTCAGTGTCCCCCCACCACACCCACACACCCACACAGAGTTTTTCTCTGTAATAGCCCTGACTGTCCTAGAACTTGTTTTGTAGACCAAATTGGCCTTAACTTACCAATATCTGCCTGTCTCTGCTTCCCAAGTGCTGGGATTAAAGCTGTAGGCCACTATGCCCACCTGGCAGCAGTTTTGTTTTCAAAGATATTTTTACTCTTTGAGAATTTCAGACATTGTGTTTCTCCAGCCCCTTTCACTCTTACCCTCCCGTCCCTTCTCAGCTTGTGTTGCCCTGGGGTGTGCGGTCAGCCTACCAAGGCTCATAGCATTTTATAACATTTTTAGCTGTAGGCTTTAAAAAGATGCTTGCTGCTGCCCTTTGTATTGTGAGGTTGATATTTGTTTTACCTGGGAAGAAATGGGCAGAGCCTTGGGTTGAGGTAAGAATCCTGGTCAGTCATTGGCTTTTTCTACTATAGCATAGGCAGACCTGGGTATGGACCACAGTGTTCCTACTCTTCCAGGTCTCAGAACTTAAAAACACTTCACAAAATAAATAATTACATTTCAACTCTGACAGTGACATGTCTTGGCTATCATTTAAGGTTTTAGATGCCACAAAGCGTCTAGGCTGTGAAGAGATGGAAGGGTACGAGCCTCTCAAAGCTCATCCGTTCTTTGAGTCCATCACATGGGAGAATCTGCACCAGCAGATACCCCCGAAGCTCACAGCTTACTTGCCAGCCATGTCAGAGGATGATGAAGACTGCTATGGCAATGTAAGCTGGCACCCATGGGGAGTAGTTCATGCTTGTCATTCTGTATGAATATGATTCCTTGAGACTGTAATTTGTGTGAGTACTGTTAAAATGTGTCTCAGTGAATATGGTGGACTTGGTGGTGGTTGAATGCTTTGCACACCTTGTGTGGGCTGGTTCCTGTTCATATTTCCTCAGCTGATGAACTTTTACCTGTTTAGGGAATAGGGATGGGAGGGAGACAGGATGTGGTCTGTATCTGTGGATGTGAGGTCGGTGCCCTGCCCTTCCTCACCTGACGCCGAGTCTCCTGGAAGCTCATCATTGGCAGCTTTTGGCTCAGAGCCTTCTCATTGTTGTTATTATTATTTTTTATGTTTTGGAATGCTTCTTATTATTTTAAGAGAATCCAGAATGCTACTGATTTGAATTTCCAGGGATATGGTGTGGGAGGGCAGACTCTAGGCCCTGTAGCTTGATGCTCAGCAGCAGGTGCCTTCTCTGTTCCAGGGCTGCCACCCCTTACATTTGTGGGCAGTTGCTGTCACTGGCTTCAAAGCAGCTTGTCTCTGAAGAATTGACAACAGACACAAGACCTTAAATATACTTTGTTTTTAAAACCTTCTATATTGAAAAATGGGAAACACCAGCAAAAGAGAAAAATAAGAAACCATAATGAGCCTCCATGAGTTCAGTCTTATTCAGACTCTGCTCCCATTGTGACTTCAATATTTATTTTTTAACAGTTCGTTGATCCAAGTCAATTTTTTTCATTTGATTTTTGTTTTCTTGACTTATTATTATTCATGGAGTTCTGTTCAATTTACTGTTCAGAATTTAGGCAATTCTGACATTTACCTAAAAGCCTTTCAGAGCAGCCAGGCTTGTGGGGTTGGGAGTGATCTCAACATTCAGAAAACTGAGGCAAGAAGATTGAAAGTTGGGGCTGGAGAGATGAAGAGAACTTTCTGTCCTTACATAGGTTGTGGGTTCAATTCTCAGCACCCACGTATTGGCTCACAACTGTCTGTAATTCTGTAAAGGGGATCTGACACCTTTTCTGGCCTCTGAGATCACTAAGTACACACATGGTGCCTGTATGCCCCTGTGTGTGCGCACGCAAACGCGCAAAAGTCCTATATACATAAAATAATAAATACAAAGATTTGAAGTTCATGGTCAGTCTGACTACAAAGTTAGGCACTGTCTCAAAACAAAACAAACAAAAAAACCCCTAGCAAAGGGTTTCCTAAAGTTAAATGAAAACCATTTCTGGTTTTGCCTTTTAGAGATCAAGGAATTCTCTCTGTCTTTTACTTGCTGTTTGGCATATCCCCATTGTCTCCTAAAATGCTCTTTGTGCCCAGAGTTATAGGGAATGAAACTCAAGTGCATCTATGCTGACATTGGCCAGTTTTTGCATATGCCTACTGCAGAGCACTCAGGCCCTGAGCCAGGAGTTCCTGCCTACCCCATTTGCCTCCTATATGCTCACGAGTGGTATCCTTTTGGGTCATGTCAGAGGGTGCTGGTGGACGCCTTGGTATCTTCTTTACTAGAACTGTCCTTCCTGCAGAAGTTAACCAGGACTGCAGGCAGCCCTTCAGCCTACGGGTTCTGCCCTTCATGTATATTTATACAGGCATTTACACCTAGCATCTCTGAAGATTTGTTCTTCACTGTTGAGGACAGGGTTTTTTTTTTTTTTTTAATTTTTAATGGAAAGCTTTGACTTATACTTGTATAATCTGGCTCTGAGTGGCAGCAATTTTGCTTTGTTGGGTGGCTGCTTAGCTGTTTTAAGGGTTTTGTAAGCATTTAGGCAGAGAGCTTCCTGTGTCAAATTCACCTTTAGAGAGACTGGGCCTGGGGAATGCAGGGGCAGTGGAAGTCTGCTCTGCTCCTTTTTTCCTGGATGGAACAGCTCAGTGATACAGCTCAGTGATGTGGAGAGGCAGCTTTGTGCTGTTTTTAAATTCACTGTTAGTCAGGGGAATATGACTCAGAGCTTCAATTCTTATGTCAAAAACTGAAGCCACCGTACTGGCTCTGAAAGTTTTTGTGGGGACCTCTCCCCCAAGTAGAAGTATAGTAGTAAATTTCTAGCTCTGTCTCCATTTCCTTCCTAGAGGTCCCCCAGTGAGAGGAAATGGAGTCAGTGCTAGGGCATGAGTCTGAAGTCAAAAAGATGGAGTTGTGACTGCTGTGGGGCTGTGCAAGCATAAATTCTGCAGAGTGCCACTCTGCAGCTATGCTGGCTGCTCAAGGTGGGTCATACCTACCTTCACCTATGCTCAAAGATTTTTGCCTGGAAGTGTGCTACAACTGTCTATGTGGTATGTTGTGAATAGTTTTGTTTTCTGTGTCAACACTGGCTTGTAATTTTTTCTATAATCATTCCTAAGATTAAAGAATATTTTAAAAAAGGAAATTTAAGCTAAATCAAACTATGCAATAACTCTGAAACCTAAGATCCCAAGAGTAAAAGAAAAGTGTGCCCAAGGCATTGAGTTCTATGCTGGAGGGTAGCTGCTCTAGAGGTTACTGCCTTGGGTTGCTGTGCTGGGTAAGAGTCCCAGGTGCCTTCTCTCTGGAAATGAAGGATTTCCTGTAGCTCCTCTCTA
The DNA here is from genome assembly GCA_004025045.1 of Sigmodon hispidus. Lineage (NCBI taxonomy): Eukaryota > Metazoa > Chordata > Mammalia > Rodentia > Cricetidae > Sigmodon > Sigmodon hispidus. The sequence goes on from PVIH01002092.1 coordinate 167,989, forward strand.
GCCTCTGTTTCTATCAGAAGAAGAACCTGTAGCAGGAAGGTTCAGCCATTGGAGGAGAATCTGTCTGTATACACCAAAAAGGACAGGTAGTTCATCTGCCTTTGAAGTGTGTGTGTAAACTTACCAGGTTGTGAGTGGCTATGGGAGCCCTGCAATGTGGGAGGGAGTCTTTGACCTTACAGACAAATGAAGATACATCTCTCCTTTCCTTTTTCCTTGCAGTATGACAATCTACTGAGTCAGTTTGGCTGCATGCAGGTGTCATCCTCCTCCTCTTCCCACTCCCTGTCTGCAGTGGATACCAGCCTGCCCCAGAGGTCGGGCAGCAACATAGAGCAGTACATCCATGATTTGGACACTAACTCTTTTGAACTAGACTTACAGTTTTCAGAAGATGAAAAAAGGTTGTTATTGGAAAAGCAAGCCAGTGGAAACCCTTGGTAAGAATTACAGGCATCAGCACCCCATCTAGAAATACGGAGTGCATGAAAGCAGACATGGGCTGGTTGCTAGTCCTTGTCTCACTTCTGCAGTGCTCTTCAGTGGAACATGTTCCCAGAGGTTATTAGAAGACCTCAGGCTGGGGCTTGAATTACATTGTATTCTTAGGTTTTTATGTCTTTATAAACTGATTTTAAGACTCATATATATGAAAGCTGTTCTCTGTATTTTCATCAGCTTACCTCTCAGTCTAATAGTTATAACTTTTTATGATGTCCATGTAACCTGTTCCTGTCCTAATCTTGTTTTCCATCCAACTCTACTGAAAGGCCTTTAGTGTTTTTACCTGGCTCCTCACCCTCTTTTTGTTGTTGTTTTTGAGATAAGATCTTACCTTGGCCTGGAACTTGCCACATAGACTTCAGTGGCCTCAAACTGATAATAGATCTACTTGCCTCTGCCTCCTAAGTGGTAGGATTTAAAGATATGTGTCACAACACCTGACAACCTTTAATTTTCTTCTAGTATTTTTATGCTTTTACTTTAAAAATTTATTTTTTTGACAACTTTATACATGTATATATTTTGAGCATATCTCCTCTCATTACACTTAGACTTTTTTTTTTTTAAGCAGAGGGGTTTCTCAGGAATATGTGTTTGGGTGCAACAGTATGGGGAAAATTGAGCACTGACTGTTCTTCCAGAGGACCTGAGTTTGATTCCCAGCATCCACATGGCAGCTAACAACTGTCTGTAATTCCAAGATCTGACACCCTTACACAGTTATACATGCAGGCAAAAGCACCATTTCACATAAAATAAAAATAAATAAATATATTTTTAAAAAATTTATTTTATGTATATGGTTCTCTGTCTGCATGTATGCCTACAGGCCAGAAAAGGGCATCAGATCCCATTATGGATTTTTGTGAGTCACCAAGTGGTTGTTGGGAACTGAACTCAGGACTACTGGAAGAGCTGCCAGTACTCTTAACCCCTAAGCATCTCTCTAGCTCCCAGGGTTATTATTTTTAATTAAATAAGTATTTGAAGCTGGGAATGGTGATACATGCCTGTAATCCTAGCACATAGAAGGCAGAGGCAAGAAGGTTGAGGCCAGCCAACTCTATGAAAGTTCGAGGCAAAACAAAACAATAAAACAAAGGTGAATAAGTACTTGAAAGCATGTGTTAAAAATTTCCTGGACTTTGTATTGGTGGTTATAGTCCAGAGACAGTAATGCTAATGAGGGCTTCCTTGAATGTTGGAGTGGAGTATAAAGTTCATGTGGCCTAGGCTGGAGGGATGACCTAGTGGCTAAGAGCACTGGCTGCTTTTGCAGAGGACACAGGTTCAATTTCCAGCAAGTGGTGGTTCACAGTTCCAGAACTAATTGGACTAATTCGAGGAGATTCAGTGTCTCTTCTGACTTTCATGGCACCAAACACACAGGGTTGTGCACATACATACACGAAGACAAAACATTCATGCATAAAATGAATAAGCCTAATAAAAAATAAGGTAAAATGAGCCCTGAAGACTAGATTGCTGACATTTGAAACAGATTAGTGCCTGCTGTCCTGGCACAGGTGTCCTTACCCAAATACAGCCAGCTCTATAGAGACATCTAAAGTGTCAGGGGCTATTCCCAGTTCTACAGCTGGACTCCAGGATACAGTGCAGCTGTCCTGGGGCCTTAGGCTCAGGTCATTGGAGATAGTCTTGAGGTCTGTGTGAACAGGAGAGGAGAGAACCAGGCTTTGGAGTTTTTTTGCATTGCTATCATTGTAAGTTGACCATGGGTGGAACATGAACTTTTCAGCCTCTATGTCTTTATCTCTTTGGTATCAATGACAGAATTTGCCTGTTTGGGGAGAGCCACATTGCTATGTGTGTATGGTAAGCTGTCCATGAATTGAGTTATCTGTGGCTCTATTACAGATATAATTCTAGTTATGAATCTTCCAGAGAGAAATGTGTTTAAGGTGTTCCTGGGGCTTCTCCAAGAATGGGGATTGACTTTGCAGTAAAATGTCAAAAGGGCTGGAGAGATGGCGAGGGTTTGATTCTAGCACCCACATGACAGTTCACAACTATCTATAACTTGAGTTCCATTGGATTCGTCATTCCTTTCTGGCCTCTGCACCTCTGCAGCCACAACATCCTCTAACACACACACACACACACACACACACACACACACACACACACACACACACACACGTATTTTTCTCTTCTTTTCTTTTTCTTTCTTTTTTTTTTTTTTTTTAAGACAGGCTTTCTCAGTATAACAGGGTTTACTGCCTGTCCTGAAACTTGCTTTGTTGACTAGACTGGCCTAGAATTTACCGAGATCTGCCTGCTTCAACCTCTCAAGTGCTGAGATTAAAGGCATGTGCCACCACTGTCTTATACTTTTTTTTTTAAAGTCTTGATAAGTCTTTGAAGTAATCTTTTAAAAGTAGATAAACAGAATTGGGGGTATGGCTCAGTGATAGAATGCTTACCTAGGTTTAACCCCTAGTACCACCAGAAAGAAGAAAGGAAGAAAGCAGGCAGATAAATAAGCAGTAACCTGCTGCAAATGGCTAGTTAAGTAGTGGATTGTGGTGTTGCTGTTGCTAATGGAACTTCCTTGGCCTCTGTTTCCTGTTCCTCTGAATCCTGGGCTGTAGGCAAGTGTTCTCTCTGTCTGCCTCTCCCTCTCCCCCTTCCCCACATAAAGACTTATAAGCCGTTGAAGTTTGAGTGTGTTCTCTGTGTACAGGGTGAACAAGGGACAGGCTGGTTGTTGCTTGTCTATAGAATCATGTTTGCTTCCTTGGCTGCTGACCCTTTGCTTCCTGTATTGTTTGCTCCCCCTCCAATAATTTAATTAGTAAGTCCTTCCTTTCTTTACTTGTAAATCTTTGCCTATGTTAAAATATTATAGGGTCTGATTGTTAGGTGTACTTACTGGCAGGTCTTGCGTTGTTACCTGCACATCTTTGTGCTTTATATCTTCTGTGTGACAGTGGGTCTTCCTCACTAGTGTCCTTTTCAGAACCAGCCATTTACCCCTGATTTTAAGTTGGGCATTTGGTTAGTAAATACTTCTTAGAGAATGCATATTTTATTCCTTCTTGTGGATCACTGTCCTATCTTTGTTCAGAATCTTAGTTGCCCTCAAAGTCTGCATAGTACTATATTGTGTGTGACTTGAGATCAAGATTCTGGTTATGCAGCATGCCTTGGAAAGGCAGTCTGGTCTGTTGTATGTGGGTCAGATAGTGGGGCCTAGAAGGTTTATAGTGCTCTGGCTCCTCAGGGAGCTATCAGAGTATCTATCTACATGCTTGACTTAGACAATATTTAGACAGGAAAATGTGTGTGTGTGTGTGTGTGTGTGTGTGTGTGTGTGTGTGTGTATAGTAGTAGTGGCATCAGGATATAGGGCTGAGCTATAGCTCAGGTGGGTAGAGTTGCACAAAGCAATGGGTTCTGTCATAGTGTCTCAAATAAAAAAGGAACCTTAACCCAATAAAGTAACCTTAGATGTTGAACCATCTTTGATTATGAGGAAACAAAAATGAAGTATACATGTCATTCTATTTGGTATTATAATAAAAACTTGGAGCCAGATGTTGGGAAAATGCTGAGAGACAGAGGAACAAGCCACAGCCAGTTCTTATCCAGCCAACTTTTCTGGCCTGTCAGTCTCTAAGCCTCTTCCCTCCTCAACTGAAAAAGGGAAGTGTCAGGGGAAGCTGAACTCCTCCCTGTCCCCACCCAGCTATCTCATTTCCTGGTTCAACTTTCTTAGAGCTAGGATTAAAGGTTCAGGTCACCTGAGGCCTTGAACTCACAGAGATCCAGGTGGGTCTCTGTCTCAAAAGTGATGGATTAAAGCCCCCCCCTCACCCCTTTACGCCTTGGCTCTGTTGGTGGCTCTGTCCTCTGATATTCTATGCTGTTTTTATTAAACATACAATATATCACCACACACATGCTGCTCGTATAGTAAGTCAAGCCAAATTCTTAAGAAAAAAATTTTTTTTAACATTATTGTTTGTGCACATGGAAGTCAGAGGGCAGCTTGGAGGAGTTTAGTTTTGTTCTTCCATGTGTTCATGCCGTAGTTCCCTTCACATCTTCTTTCCACCCCTGCCTACCCACCTCCCAAGAAAATAAAATGAGAATTTTTTTTTAAAAAAATGATTTGTTTTTGTTTTTTTTTTTTAAAAAGGGAAGGATAACCCTAACCTTAATGTCATAGAAGCTAGCTACAGTGTTACCCAGCAAGTTACACTGTATTCTCCATGGTCTATATATCTCTTTTTGGAAGTGTTTATTGTAAAGAGTCATTGGTCTGATTTGAGACCCCTGGTCAGACCAAATTTTTGAGATATCTGTATAAGTGTCATTTATCAATATGGTAGAAATATTGGAAAAGACAGACCTCCACCCCCATCACCATCTTGGGACTAAAACCCCAGGGCCTTAGAGCCTAGTGCATGTTAAATACCCCCTGTGCCACTAAGTAATACACCTCAACCTAGAAAAGTTACTCTGAAGCCATGTCTTAAGAATTTGTGCCTCTATAGAACTCTGAATTTTAGGCACTGTTAGGTGTCCTGGCTTGGGAAGTTTTACAGATTCTAATATGGATTCACAGTGTCATGCAAAGTTCTGTGAGGTCTTCCTGCCTCTGTCTTCTAGGTGCTGGGATTAAAGTTGTGCACCACCACACCCAGCCCCAACTGTAGCTTTTTTAAAAAAACATGATGAGGGGCTGAAGAGATGGCTTAGTGGTTAAGAGCACTGACTGCTCTTCCAGAGGACCTGAGTTCCATTCCCAGCACCCACATGGCAGCTCACAACTGTCTGTAGTTCCAGTTCCCAGTTCCAGGCAAACACCAAGACAAATAAATAAAGTTAAAAAAGAAAAAAACATGATGATAATTTTGATGATGTTGATGCTATGTATTACCTTGTTTCTGTGGCATTGTCCTCCAACCTTCCTCTACTATGCAGATATCTCCAACTGGAAGATGACCCCAGGAATGCAGATTCTGACCCACATGTATAGATAAAATCTGTACACATTGTATCACTGCATCTGGGGTCTCTCCTGGACTTGAAGAGAGGCTGCATCTGTGAGGCATGGTTTGGGGGGCAGACTTGATTAATAGAAAATCTACAGAGGCCCTGTGGAGTTTGTCTAAAGAGCAGAATTTGGGGAATTGCTGTCTCATTCTTTCTTTCTTTTTTAGGCACCAGTTTGTAGAAAATAATCTAATATTAAAAATGGGCCCAGTGGATAAGCGAAAGGTAAGTCAAGTCCCTGATGCTCCTTATCCTATGACTTCCTACTTCCAGCTTAGATCAGTTCTTCATCCTTGGGTCCTACCATGATTTGTTGGATATGGCATTTTATCATGATCTTTGGAGATCATTTCTAGATTTTACGACTGGAAACACTCAGGCCCTCAGGGAAGCAGTGGGGGCATGTGGGCAACCAACTTTATGCTCTGGCCACAGGGCATGCTTTCTCACAGTCACACAAAGCCTATCTCACAATACTAAGGTTTCTGTCATGTTGAGGAGGATGTATCATTTCTGAGAGCTCAGCAAGTAGTCTTTCATTAGATTTGAAAATGCAGTAGTTATTTATTACATTTATTTGTTTGTTTGTTTCTGAGACAGGGTTTCTCTGTGTAACAGCCTGGCTGTCCTGGATCTGGCTCTGTAGACCAGGCTGGACTTGAAATCACAGAGATCTACCTGCCTCTGCCTCCAGAGTGCTGGGATTAAAGGTTTGGACCATCACTTTTGTGCTGTTTATTACGTTTTATGGGCAACAGATAGTACAGCATACACCAGATTGCTAACAGGAGCTTCCTAATATCCTTCTTGGCTGTGTATACTCTGGAAGTGAGAATCTCCATGAAGGTGGGCTGAGGCCTGCCCTGCCAAGGGCAAACTCTCTGCCTTACAAAAGCTGAGGGACCAGGGAACTACCATTTAGCTACTGATGGGGCACATAGTAGGCTAAACAACAGAGGCCTGTACTTATGTTTTCTTGATGTAAGATGCTGGGTCTGTGATGAACCTGAGGTGTCTTAGGTGAATAGATAGCAGGCAGTCACAATGCCCTCAACTATTTACAAGTTAGTTCCCTCTGTGCCTTGATCAAACAGTTTGCTTGTTTATTTATTTATACCAGGGTTTATTTGCAAGACGGCGGCAGTTATTACTCACAGAAGGGCCACATTTATATTACGTTGATCCTGTCAACAAAGTCTTGAAAGGTGAAATTCCATGGTCACAAGAACTCCGACCAGAGGCCAAGAATTTTAAAACTTTCTTTGTCCACACGGTGAGTCTGTCCCTATAAGGCTTCTGATTGTAGTGTCACCACAGGCTTCTACATCTCTGTTGGAGTGTCCCTTGCTTTGGCCAAGAAAGCATCTAGTGTTATGTCAGCTTCTTGTGCCTCAGAGACCTGTATGAACAACTTAGGTCTGAACTTGGCCAGGAGATGCTCTGCTTGATTTTTGCTTCTGGTAGGTCACCTACCCATGTACTTAGTTTCTGTGCTTGTAGAATGAAGAAGCCTCTATGCCCACAGGCTTCGAAAGTTACTGGCAGCATTGACAGCAAGATAGGCTGGGTGGGGATGGGATTCCCTGGAGGACATCAGATGCTCTATTTTTGCAGCCTAACAGGACGTATTACCTGATGGATCCAAGCGGGAATGCTCACAAGTGGTGCAGAAAGATCCAAGAGGTTTGGAGGCAGCGGTACCAGAGCCATCCAGATGCTGCTGTGCAGTGACGCGGCCTATGGCCGGGCTGCCTATAGCTGCCAGGACACCTGCCCCAGTGCGGCTCGGCCGCCACCTAGGACGCTTCCAGACCATCTGCCAGCCATCTCAAGGAGAACATGGATGGCGGAAACCTTGCAGCTTTTTTTATTTAAAAGAAAAAAAAAAAAAAAGAACCCAGCCACACAAAGAACAAAACAAATAACCAACAAAAAACAGGAATTCAGGGTCGCTTTGCTTGCTCTCTGTGCTTTGTGGTGGCTTCCATGCACTGCTGTGGCCATGGAGACCCAGCTCCTTGCACGGTAGCCCAGCTTCTGCTCAGACCAGTGGCCAGATTGGTATCACCAGCCCCTCCTAGCATCCACAGGAACTGCATGCCTGCTTCTCCCCTTCCCTACCTGATAAACACAGCTCCAGCTGTGACTGAGGGACCGGGTGTATCTGGCTCTCCTTCACCAGGGAGCCTCTTCACTCCTCTACTGTGGCTGGTCACCAGCTCACTGTAGGTACAGAGTTCTTAGCTTATGTGTGTTCTCCCTCCCTTGAGTCACTTCTATGGCCCTAGAGATGTGGTCAGATGTGTTTCTGGTGTCAGGATTTCTCTGGTTCCTGCTTTACAGTAGGCAGGTTGCATGGTGAGACATACGCAGGCTGCTGTAGTTGCAGCTGCCCTCATTGGGCTCTGTTTCAGTATTCCACCTCCTAGCAGTTCATCAAGGGAATTAGACACCAAGCCAAGCACATGTCCAGGAGGGGTGCTGTCATACCAGCACCTAGATAACACCAACTAGATCACTGTCAGATACAGAATCCTGTACTGTACTGGGCAAGGCTGGAGATAATATGAAGAATCCAGCCTGGGCCACAGCTTCCATGTGGAGGAGCAGGGCAGCAGGCCTTCCTGGGAGTTTCTGCAGGAAACTGGAAAATCCCAGGGTGTGTGCCAATCTCCTGCCCAGCCTCACATGTACCTGTTGGTTCTGTGGGTAAATATTTCTCAGCTAGCTCAGTCTTTACATCTTTGTTAAAAATCTGAAAGCCTTCTCATGTTACCTGGTCACCTAGTACCATAAAGCATAGACGTTGTCTGGAAAGAATGTTACCATGGTTGAGCTCATAGGAATAGCCCACTTAACCCTGAGTCTATCTGTGCTGGCATTCTTGGCTAATATTGGGAGACTTCTCTGATGCTGAGCTGACAGTGCTTTGTTCTTAGTACAGATAGCCTGAGATATTTTGGCACTCTTGCACAATGCTTCTGAGGGACTTGGTTTTACCTCTCTGACTAGGATGTCCCTGAAAGGTGGCCCTTGGTCCCTAATGGGGAAAAGTAGGCACCTGCCTTCATAGATTGCTCACAGCAACACCTCTGACTCCCATGTCCTGAAGGCAGCAACAATTTTGCCATTTCTTTTGACTTTTCACAAAGGCGCTCCAAAAATGTCCACACAGCAATTACCCCAGATCTGTCCTCAGTGATCACCTGTGCGCCAGGCCACCCAAACTGAGAGGGGAAAGTTCTCAAACTTAAACCAAAGAACAATAAGAGTCGTTCTTTTAAACTGGGGTGGAGTGTAGATGAAAAGCCTGGCATCATTCCTTGGCAGGAGTGCTTGATGGGAGCAGAAGTTTTCTTCAGATTTTGCTAGATTGTGTGATAAGAGCTTCAGGTGACCAAGGAGCAGGTGTCAGGACCTCATTTGTCTCTAGCACGCAGGGAACAGATAGCTCAGCTCGATGTTAGCCTGTGAGTGAAAATGGGCACTCTTTCTCTTGGTTTTTGAAGGACTCGTGTTAGCTACACTTGGCTGTCTCCTCAGAGTCCTCTTCTCACTCATGCCTTGTGGCTATTTAGCCCTCAGAGAGTCCTGTACCTTGTGTTTGCATGTATGAGAGTGGCTTCCTGGCTGTCCTATACATGCAGACACAGGGAAGGCATCTCTGAGGGCATTTAACTACAGGGGACCACATGGGGCTGAGCTGAGGCTTGAATTAGAATACCTGGCTGGCTTATGGGAGAGTCCTCTGTTGCTTTCTCCCCTGGAGAGCAACACTACCTCCTGGGCTTTACCAATGCCATCCTAACCTCCAAAATCAGACTTTAGCTAAGCTGGTGGGAATGGGCAGCCATGATGACTGCCCTATGCCAGGTCACCTTTATCCTTACTGTGCCCTTTTCCTTTTTTTTTTTTCCTTCATGAGCCATGCATATTCTTTTTCTGACCCTGACTTAGATCACTTTCAGTTTTTTCCAATCATCCTTAGAGCCGTCACTCAGTGTGCAGGTGCCTTACATGTAGGACAGGATGTGAATGTTTGTTTGTACAGCTCTGTGTGTGTGTGTGTGTGTGTGTGTGTGTGTGTGTGTGTGAGAGAGAGAGAGAGAGAGAGAGAGAGAGAGAGAGAGAGGGAGGGAGGGAGGGAGGAGAGAGAGAGAGAGAGAGCAGTAAATTGAGTTATCTAAGGAGAGAAGGAATGCCCCATTAGTAGTTTCAGAAGTCATGTGTCCTAAGAATGGCCAGAATGAACAGAAAGTTGAAGACTGTCCTCTGGTTTCTCCTGCCTAGGTATAGTGGACTGTATCTTCACAGCCCACTAGCCCTACCTTTTCTTAGCATCACAGATGAAGCTGAGCTTGAATGGTTCATTTTCACCTGATTTTCTGAGCTTCAGCTGGGCAGTGGACATCCCCATGTAGCTGAGTCTCAGCACTTCAGGGAGTGGCATCATGGCTCAGCTATCACTTTAAGCTCTAACCTGGTAGATGCAGTAAAAACCACTTTGAGAAAGATGGCTTGTGTTAGCTGGTAGAAACTTCACCTGCTGCAGCCCTCTTTGGGTCACCTTAGTGCTTATGACCTGTGATTGAAATAACCTTGCAGAGATAGTCGAGTGTGGCACAGACTCCCATTGCCAGCAAGGGGGTCATAGGTATTGTGTGTTTTCTTAAAAGTAATATCTGTTTTTTGAAAGTAAAGGAAAAAAGAAAGGTCCACCATTCAGAGACCACTGTGAGTATTTTGATGTAGATCTTGCTCTTCCCTCCCCAGTCTTTTGTTGCCATAGTCCCAGTGTTGGGAACTGAATCAGGGCACTCAGCAGTGCTAAACAAGTGCTCTATCACTGAGCTACATCCTTAGCCCTTGTTTGCTTTTTAAACCAAACTGAGAACATACGACATACACCATTTTGCATCCAGCCTTTTCACTTGACATTTTTTTCCTTTAAGCATATCTCCATACCACAAGCAGTTCTTCAAAAGCATGTTTTAATAATTGTGGACTCAAATGGTTGTAAATTTACAAGTTATCCAGCTGTTTCCCTGTTGTAAAACATTCAGATGGTTTGGGGGTTTTTGTTTGTTTTTTTGCTATTTAAATAATGCTGTGGTGAATATACTTATAAGTCTTTGATTTTTACTCTGATTTTCTTTCTCTCCTTCATAAGTCTGCAAGTGGTATTTTTAGGTCAAAGAATTTGTTCATTTCACAGCTGTTCCTCCTCGGTCTGATATTTAGATGCTCTGAGTTCCCGTAACAAACCCTCCTTTCTCATGTCCTACAGATTTTTTGAACACATCAGTTCCTGCTAAGCTGTGTATTCCCAAGAAAGTTTGACTATGACCGATCTTTTTTTTTTTTTTTTTTTTTAAAGCTAACATGTCTTTACTGCAGATGTATTTGTGACAGATTTTCCCAAAAGCCAGTTTCTTCATTCTCATTGCAAGAATCTGGTCATGCATGTTACTTCCCTTCCATCCTTGCTGCTATGGCTTCCAAGTGCTTGGTGATGTTTTCAGAATCTTGTACTTTGTGTCCACAATGGTACTGAATCTGCTTCTGCACAGTCAGCAAAGTGTTGAACTGACCTTGCCACATTTTTAATGGGTAATTCATAATTAAGTTTATAGACTCAGAACGAGCATTTGGGCCATTTTGGGATCAGTAGCAAAGCAGAGTAGCAAAGCTCTAATTGAAAAAGAAACCACATAGATGTTTGAGCTTTATAAAAGTATGGTTGTGAGTGTCCTTGCTCCACCCCTCCTCAAGTTAGCAGTTCAGGACAGCATAGTGGCCAGACATTTTTGTTGCAGAGGGTGGGTATCCCAGCGGATATTTTTGTAAACCTTCCTGTGTGCTGTGTGATTATGATCTTTAAATACAGCCCACCACCCAAACTAGGTTGTATCTTTATCTGTGTTGGGTGGGGCTTATACATCCCACTTGGAAACTTGCAGCAGAGATTTTCTGGGCGCCATACTCAGTGTTACTCAACTCCACCTAGGAGCCTTAGGGCTCGAGATGTGCAGAAACCAGCTCTCTGTTTTCTGGTGCCTTAAGGCTTCTTCCTACTGCCCCATAGACCCAGGTGCTCATAGCTGAGACTTGGGAGGCTGTAGCACCTCTGAGTATGGTGAAGATATCTTCCAAAAGATGCTGTCTTTCCCATTTTGTTGTTATATTGCAATACCCAACAAAAACTGACTCCAGTAGGTATAGCGCCTCTTAAGTAGAATGTATGACAAGGGCCCTGACAGATTAGATGGGGCTGGGACCACTCTCAAAGTCCCTGAAGATGACTGGCTTCTAGCCTAACACTTAAGAGTTATAAATCAGAATGTTTGTGTAAAAGTGGCCTAGGAAGGAAGCTGTTCCTGTCAAAGCACCTGAATTAACCAATGTGAATACCTGAAAATTCCCTGTAATTCTTTGCTTTTGTCTAAAGAATTTAAACTGTACAGAAGGTTTTACAAAAGGTAAATTTTCCTTCCTTATGTAGTCTACCCTAGTAATCATCTGGGTTCATGACTACAAGTAAGTCATTGTGCAGGTGAAAGCCTCCATTATGACCACAGTTTGATTGGACATTGGCAAATTAAACTGTTACAGTATTTAGAGCTGCTGCATCTGTTCCATAGCCACGTAGGATGAATCAATAGTCTATTGCTGTCCTTCAGGTTGGTGGCAGTCAGAACATGTGTAATATTCTCTACCTGGTTTGTAGCTGTAACTGTGATGTACAGGCAAAGCAAAAATTAAAAATACTTATGAAAACAGATAATGCAATGATACTAGGATATACACTTTTGTATTTTTATTCTTATATAAGGTTATTTGCTGGCTATTGTCGGCCTCTAGTTCAGTCTGTTATTTAAATTCTAATATATGAATTATTTGGATTGAATTCATGTTTGGGGCCACGTTGTTGTATGTATTGATGTACAGCCTTGAATGTGAATAATTATTGTAAACTATATTTTACAACTTTTTTCCTGGCTTTATTATATAAATTTTCTATTTGGTCATGGTTTAATCATATAATTTAATGAAACAATTTTTTCTCTTTTTTTCAAATATCTGTGCTTTAGATGTAATTACCGGATGATGGATTTCCCTCGAATGCTCGGTAGTCTTGTAATAAAAGCATGTAGAGTGTACACGTTCGTGGTCCTTGTTCCTCTTTTGGCCCGGGCTGAAGCGGGGGTGGAGCTGGAGCTCAGGATCCTTGACAGAACTTGAGGCTTGCTCTGGCCGGAAGCGGTTGTCGCCGGCATGCTTTTCGAGCCGGAACTTCCGTCTTGCACATCATGCCTGGGCGGGCAATTTACTGGGGTGGACCTATGGGCGGGACAATTCGGAGGACTATATTAAAGGACGGACGTTTCCGGCGAAGGGACTCTGGCGGGGCTTGTTGGGATCATGGCGGAGAATCACTGCGAGCTGCTGCCGCCGGCTCCGAGCGGCCTCGGGGCGGGGCTGGGGGGTAGCTTGTGCCGTCGCTGCAGCGCTGAGCTCGGCGCCCTGGCACACCGCCCCATTGGCGTGTCCAAGTGGGTCCGACTCAACGTCGGCGGCACATACTTCCTTACCACCCGGCAGACGCTTTGCCGGGACCCGAAGTCTTTCCTGTACCGCTTGTGCCAGGCGGACCCCGACCTAGACTCAGACAAGGTGAGGGCCTCGTGGGTCAGCGGGGGGCGGGGGCCGCCCTGGTCGCCATCCGCGGCACACACCGAGGACACTCTGAGCCCAGCGTCCTGGGCCAGAGGGAGGGTGGCACCCTTGTGCCCATCTGCCTTAGCCCTCTGATTAACAGTGCCTCTCCCTCGCCTTTCCTTTTATGTTCTTCGGTCGAGAAGGACCGGCCTTGCTGTGGCTCTAGTTTGTTCTCCCTAGATTCTTCTGACCAAGGCGTGTGAACATAACCTCCCCAGCTATTTGCTAGTTTTCGAATCTGAGAACCCTTTGCATTCATTCTGGTTTTTTCACATTCCAGACGTTGAAATTAACATAGGCCATGGGGTTTGACACAGTGGCTGGCCTTTTCCCAGTGACTTGCAGAGTTTGTGCTCCATCCTTCTTATCCATAATATGAACGGTCTCTGAAGTTGTTAGAAGGTACTCCCTGAGTACAAATGCCCAGAGGTGTCATTTTACTTCTAATATATGAATTATTTGTATTGAATTCATGTTCGGGGCCAGATGCAGAAAAATCTTAAGTGTTATCTGACAGACCAGGCATAAAATCCTTTTCTATCTGCTTTTCAAACTTGGTTTCCCCACCGTCTTTGCAAAAGGGTAGGAATTTCCAGGTTAGTTTGTAGCTTATCTTACATTTATTTAAATATTAATACTACTATATCTGTCGTAATAGAAAGTATTTCGATTACAAGAGTTGTGTGGCATAGTGCATAAATGGTATCTCAGAGCTGTGTGCAGTATTGAGATTTAGGGAGGGAAAAAAAGCAGTTTTCTCCCTTTTTTTCCATACACGGTTTATAAGCCTTATCCTAACTTTGTGAGTTTTCATGATGGTGTTTGACTTTCTGCCTTGCCAGCCTGAAAATTGCTGCTCAAGAGGCTTCTAGAAAGATTGGGAGCCCATTTCACTTCTAAAGGCCTGACAGAACACCTTCTCCGTGTCTCTGGCATTATGACCAGGAAATAAGAATTCTTGAATTACTGCAAAATAACCAAGAAATTAGGGTTTGAGATAATAGCGTGTTAGTCCCTCACAACCTTTCTCCAAGCTTTTTTCATTTCTGAGTTAACCAGATCTCTTTACTCTTAGAGAACTGACCTTCCAGGCAAGGACAAAAGTCTCCAGGATAGAAATAGACTTTTGTCTGCTGGGTTTACTTTTTATAGTTGAGGGTGTATATTTTATTGTTGGTTTTCCAAACAATGAGTGTTTATAACCATTCTTGTCTTTCTACTCAAGCATCTCTGTTTTGTCTATTAAATCAGATTTTAAATCTGCCTTATCATTGACTTCTAGTGTTTGCCCAATTTTAGCACTGGAATAATGGATTTAGAACTGTTTCACTTGAAATACATCTCTTCATTTTACTGCCTCTTACAATTGCTTTACAAATGGCCCTTTATTGGGCTGTTGAAATGGCACCTGCTACCAGGCCTGACAGTTTGAGTTGAGTCTCTGAGATCCACATGGTGAAAGGAAAAAATTGGTTCTTGAAAGTTGTTCTTTGAACTGGGCGGTGGGGGAGGGGCAGAGGCAGGCAGGTCTTTGAATTTGAGACTAATCTATCTGGTCTACAGAGTGAGTTCCAGGACATCGAGGGCTACACAGAAAACCTGTCTCAAATTAATAACAACAAAAAAAGGTTGGAGAGATAGCTCAGTGGCTAGAAGCATTGGCTACTTTTACAGAGGACCCAGGATCAATTCCCAGCACCCACATGGCAGGTCACAGCTGTCTGTAACTTCAGTTTCAAGAGATCTAACACCCTCAACAGACATGTATGCAAGCAAAACACCAATACACATAAAATAAAAAGTCATTACAAATGTGCTCTGACCTCCAAGTGCACATTATGGTGCTTAGGTGCCCACACACATATACATATAGATAAATCAATGTAAATGTGGGTGTATGGGTGTTTGTGTTTTCTTTATTGCAGTGGGAGATTCTCTGTCAGATTATGTTTTAGATGATTTTTAAAAATTTATTATTTCAGAGCTAGAGAATTGACCCAATGGTTAAGGAACACTCATTGCTCTTACAGAGGACCCAGATCAGGTTCCTGGAACCCCTCATGTTTTCTCACAACCATCTCTAACTCCTGTTCTAGGGAGCCTGACACCCTCTTTTGACCTCTTTGGATATTAGGCATGCATGTGATGCACATACATATGTACATGTAAAGCACTCATACACATAATGTAAAATCTAAAATTTGTTTTAAAGTACATTTGACTTCTAAATTATAAAAACACAACTTAAAACATAAAACTAATATGACAGCACTAGGCATGATTGAAAGCAACTGTAATCCCAGCATTTTGGAAGGTAGAAGTAGAATTGGGAGCTTGAGGTCATCCTCAGCTACATAATGATTTGAGGCTATCCTAGGCTACAAGGTTCCTATCTCTAGAAAAATATAGTGGGCACAGTCTTGGTACCACAGTTGATAGTGTTTGTTTTATTCATAGATTGCTAGAAAGAGTAATTTTAGTTCGTATTAGTCATGTTACTAGAGTAGTCAAGTAAAATTTATAAATGTTTTATATTCCCCCCCCATACCAGGTTCTGATGAGAGAGTATCCCAAGAGATTCCACCTTAATTAAATCCTACGGAGGAGGAGGTTAGAAGGGAAGGGGTGTTAACAGATGGAGGCCATTAATTACATGATGTAGATAAACAGGATGTTGATTCACGTGGAAAGATCTCAAAGCTCTGACCTCATACTTAAGATCAAGGAAAGGATACCTGGCAAATACTCCTGGAGTGGACTTTAACAGGGACCTGGTAGAAGATTCCCTTTCTGGTTTTGACCGGTGTTTATTAAGTGCTTAGCTTTGCAGAATGTGATGCCAAGATGGGACTTGGGATAGGAAATTTAAGGGAAGAAGTTCCCAAGAAATCTTTGAGAAACCTTCTGGGCTATATGATTATGAGAGAGCACCAAAGACAGACTGTTGTCTAGGGTGCCAGGGCTGTGAGTTACTTACTACAGGGAAGTAAGTTTTTGGAAGACACATCCCAAAGTTGTTGACAGCCAGATTGCTAGGGATTGTAGAGAATGCAAACTCATTCAAGGCTTGATTGTCCTCCCAGCCTTATAGCCAATCCTCTAGGTAGGCTATACCTGATCTCCCCCCACCGTGTTCTTAAAGTCCAGGGTAGGACTTAACTACCCACCATGCCTTGTATCCCTAGACATTTGACCTCTTATTTCAGGGGCCAACTTTGAGCCACTGCTGCCATAAAAGTCCTTTTTCTAGACAGCCGGAGTGAATTCTCACTTCCTCTTGGGACATCCTCCAGTGGGACTATGGCTGTGTTGTGCATTTGAGCATCTGCCATTGTGTGTCATTTTCTATCCAGTCTTGTCTTCTAAGCTACCCATGGGAAATGTTTTGCAAATGCTTGATATCTGATCCATCTTGATCATTTCTGCATCCCACTCTATGTTGAAAACAAAGTTGCTATTTGTCACTCATCTGGCCCCTGATTTAGTGTGATGATGCTTCAGGGGGAAAAGGGAAACAGCAAAGGATAGATAGCTCTGGAAGCTATCCTGAACTAGGGTGCTCTGTCTCTGACTGAGCCAGATCTAGAGAAAACTACTTGCACATGAACTTCTGCCCTTGGAACAGGGCTAATGTCCCAACTTTGGGGTTGTAGTTACACAAGGTGGGTCTTGGAAATGATGTTTACTACAACCAGGCCTCTACAGTTCTTTGTATCCACTTTGGTGCTAGTGAGTGTTAGGGTTAGAAAGATAGGAAAGGAATTTTAAGCCAGGACTAAGGGATGGGATGTAGGTGGGAGAACTGTCTTCGAATTAGTTTCTTGGCAAGAGAATTGGGAATTACTTAGTGTATATATGGCAGATTTTGTTCTGTAAAACTAAATCAGACAAACTAGCCATGAGCATCTTGTGTGCTGGGGGCAGAGCTGCATCGGCCACAGCCTGTGAATGGGTGTCTAAGGCACAGGTGTGTTTTACTTCTATAGTGCATTATGGATGTGGCTCTTAGTGTATTCTTGGCCCTGGTGTTGTGCCCTTGCCCCCTTTGCAGTGGGTGCTTGTCTTTATCTCTGGTCACCTCTGTCAGTTTGTCTCATTCAGAAGCCCCTTAGTCTTGGGCACATCATGTGGACTTGTCCTCACACAAGGAGTTAGATCTTTCTGAGGAGAGCTTGTCTCGGGGTACCCTCTGAGGCAGCAAGGAGGTGGCTGGCAGGCTCAAAGCCATTCTTTGCCTTCACTGCTAGTATATGTAGTTCATTTGTGCTTGTTCAGTATGGCAGTACGTGGCTTTGATTTTGCACAGGGGTCAGTTTTTCCACGTCACACGTTCTTGGCATTTGGAGGGAGCTATTTGTTCCCCTGTGGATGGGGTTTGGATGCTTTGAAAGTTCAGAAGAAGAAACCAATAAGGCCAGAGTACTTACCAACCAGCCCTTCTTAGAGTGTGTGTGCCGCCTGGTCCAGGAGCAGAGGCTTAGGGGTGGGAGGTGACCACTGCTTCCCTGGCGTCACAGTGCTCCCTTCCCAGAACTCTAGCTGCACTTTGTTTATTCAGTGATTCCCTCTGCATAGTCTGGGCTACTGGCCAATGAGAGGGTCTAAATGCCAACAGGCTGCCCCTGTTCAGGTGCAAGCTGACGCTCATTAGGCCTTGATTGGGGACAGCTTGCTTTTGGCTTGCTGTGGGAAGGAGCAGAGCTGCCTGGTTAGGCACTACATTTTCTTATATGCTTGATGCCCTCAAGCTTAGGAAACACAGCTATGGAGCTTTGGTGCAGTATCCAGTACCCATGGAGATGGCTTTGAGGAAACCCCGCATTTCCACTGCCCTTGCTCTGCTGAGTTTTGCTTCCTTGGCAGTTGGGTTCTACACTTTGTGTTCTAGTTTTTAAATTAGGCCTGGATAGCTAGCTCCTCACTGTCTGTGGGCTGAAGTAGATTTTTCCAAGCCAATGAGGAAAGATAAGTGCCACTGGGTGCTGGATAATCTTTAATGAGGGAAGAAGAGGAGAAGCCGAGGGCCTGCTCTCGAGCCTAACAAGAAAGTAAAGAAGAGTTTTATACTGTTTACTATATGGCCATGTGTGAGGAGGGTAGAGGCCACTTTAAGCTGCTGGGATTTTTGTAGCCTTGGAGATTGCTGAGGGGATTTCGTAGGTGAGGAGTGAACCCCTGGTTGGGCTGTCCTGGTCAGAATGCCCTGGACTGCCAACCTATTAGCTAAAATGGAGAGGCTGGTACTGAGGCCTTGGAGACTATGAAGCTGGGAAAGCTTCCCTTTTAGGTCCACCTCCTTCTCGACGCTTACGTGTTCTATTTCTCTTTCCTCTGTCTAGCTGGTGACAGCAGCAGCCTCACTGTCAGAAAGGAGGCAGTATGTATGTACTGCAGATTGTGTGGGGTCTTCTGTATCCTGAGAACCTGGGGGATGGATGATCCCTTCTGTGGTGATGCGGATGTTCATGGCCATTTCATTTAGACAGATGGTGGGCACTGGTGCAGTTGGAAAGTGTCTCTCCCTAGAAAGACTCCTGTCTACTAAATCAGTAGACACTACAGTAGACCTCAGCTCAAGGAAGCTGCCCTGGGTGAAATCCAAGCATTCTGGTTCCATGAGAAGATTCAGGAGCCTCATTTGTGGGGTCCAGTCCATAAAGCTCACATCTTGCAAGCTTTACTGGTGTCCTCAATTCTATTCTCCAACTAATGGCAGGGGTAACGAATGCATCATCTGTGGCAAGGAGTCATGAGTCAGAGCTCTAGTGTGTGTGTGTCGGGGGTCAAGGCGCCGAACACACCCCTCACCCCACAATCTCACTAGAGCCGTGGTCCCTGTCTGTGTTTTCCCTGTTCTGGGGTGGTTTGGGTGCTCAGGTGACCTGGCAGCATGGGTATGATAAGAAACGTGAAATGAATGCTCAGCTCTCTTAAACTCCAGTTCTCCAGCAGGGAGAGGTTGAGGTGTGTGGGAAAGGGCAGGAGTACAAAGGATAAACCTTAGAAGCAGGAAGGAGTCTGGGATCCAGCCTCAACCTGCAAATCTCTATGTCTCTTAGAAGCCACCTTGGTCTCTGGGTCTCAGTCTCCTCATTGCAGTTGGTGAGGTCTAAGACCTCTTCTGGATCAAAGATGTGATAGATAAGTATAGAACAAAGCAAGAAAGTAGAAATAAAGGTTTGTATATGGACTTGTCACATAAAATGGGTAATTTTGGAGTAAAATCTAAGTGTCTGTGTTTAGCTTGATTGTGCATATTGGTGCACACAAATGCATTTGTCTTTTAGTGGGGACAGTTGATGGACTAGTCTTCCAGATTCAGCTCACAACACTCTGCTCTTAATTCTAACTCTCTTCCAGGGGCTGTGCCTTTTCCCTGCTATGAGGATAGGTGCACGTGCACCTGAACCTTGAGGGTGACATGCTCTAGCTGATTCTTCAACGTAGAGTCTTGCCTGAGGCATAGTGATTTTGACCCTTGTCTGTGTGCTCTTTCCAGAATCATGAGGCTGTGTTAGGGCCATTCCCTAGAGAGCAGCAGCAGAACCAGCACGGGACTGTGTTATGATTGGATAACTAATGACCAGCCTCTTGCTAGGTCTTTCCCCACCAGAGACGCAGGCTTGATACAAGTTTGCTTCTGGAGGTTGTCCCCTACTCCTTTGAAAACAGATTTGTTGAGTTAGGCCTCCCGGGAGCATGACTTGGGCCTGGCCTGACCTTTGCCCATTTGCTCCTGAGGAAGATGTTCTGGCAGGGACAGGGCAACCTCAGAGGCCTGAAAGCTGCCCTGGCTGGCTCAGTGGCCAGTAGCTGAGGCTCAGGGTTCTTTCCTGCTGCAGGCTTGGGGCTCAGCCTCCACATTATGCCCACTCAGTGCCAACTTGGGTATCAGCAACCTGTCTCGCATATGTGGATTGGTGTGTATGCATGGGGGAGTTGGCTTTCATGTAACGTTTAAAGCTAAATCTGGGGGCTGGAGAGAGGGCTCAGCGGTTAAGAGCACTGTCTGCTCTTCCAGAGGACCCGGGTTCGATTCCCAGCACCCACATGGCAGCTAACAACTGTCTGTAGTTCCAGTTCCAGGCAAATAAATAAATAAAATTTAAAAAAAAAAAAAAAAGCTAAGTCTAGTTATTCCTTTTTTTTAATGCCTTTGGAGAGAAATGTACATATTTCCAGCCAGTGCTGCCTGCCACAAGTAGGTCAGACACAGATTCACTGAGAAGTGGGGAAGGAACGGTTGGTGGAGACAAACGATTGTCGAGAAAGCAGTCTTAATTCTGGTGCTTTTATGGAAAAACAAAACCTTCCCACCATACCAATACAGCACAGGCTTTTCCCCAGACATGATAGGACTGAAGGGGAGAAGAGAAACGGAAGGCCCTAGTGCTGGGTCTTGGCTGCTCTTTGAATCTGCTGGGTTTCAGAAGTGATTTTTTTTTTTTTTTTTTTCCTACATCTCGAGAGCTCTTGGCATAGGTGACATTGCGGGCCCAGCTTCATTTGGCCCCAGTTGCTGTAGTCAACATCTTGATAGGCCTCTTGGGGACCTGACATGGAGGTGCATGCTTTTAATCCCAGCACTCAGGAGGCATAGATAGGTGGATCTCCGTGAATTCAAGACCTGCTAGGCCTTTATTAAAAAAAAGATAGTGTCTCAAATAAATAAATAAAAAGTCATCTTGCTGATTTTATGAGTTAGTTGAGGCTTGCATTTGTATTTTTTGTTTTTGAAGCTAGGGTTTCTGTGTGTAACAACCCTGGCTGTCCTGGAACTCACTTTGTAGACCAGGCTGGCCCCAAACTCACAGAGATCCACCTGCCTTACTATGCTGTGATTAAAGGTTGGAGCTGCCACCGTCTGGCTTGTGTTTGGTTTGTGTTTGGTTTTCCATTTCTGTGTTAGGATGAAGCCCTGTGCTGCATTACTAACACTGGACATGCAGTGCTGGAGGCTCATTCTTGTCAGTCTTCTAACATACCCTTGCAGACATGAGTACAGCCTGGAATGCTCCCACCCTAGACCATAAGCAGCACTGTCATGTGTATCCTGGTGGAAACATGTGGGTTATAGGGCTTAGCCTTGACCCTGGCCATTACTATGGAGTTGAGATCTCCCACAAACAGCTTCTAAAGAATTCGATGTGGCTGGAGCTCATACTCCACTACCTCTTTCTCCAGACTCTGGGCTCCATGACTTCCCAGGCCGCTGATCTGCTTTTAAAGAAAGCCACCAGAAGAAGCTGGCTAGAGAGCTGTGAGATGATGCATAGAGGAAATGGTCCTCTGCTTCTCATTGATTCCTCTGTGTGTCTGTGTGAGCCCTGGAGAGATTTCTTTTTTCATCTCTGAGACAAGGTTTCTCTGTGTAACAGCCATAATTGTCCTGGAACTTTGCGTTATAGGACCAGGCTGGCCTCGAACTCAAAAGAGATCTGCCTACCTCTGCCTCCTGAGTTCTGGAGTCTGGACTTTTAAAGTCTGAATTTTTAAAGACTGGGACTTTCAAAGTTTGGAATATATTTTATATTTTGATATTGATATCAAAGACATCTTGGAGACAATAAGAAAAGAAAGGTTATGGCTTAATAGTGATGTTCGTGTGTCAAATTGACTACTGGTCAATTGTGCTAATTAATTTTGTATCAGCTTGCCACAATCTAGACTCATTTGGGAAGAGGGAACCTCAATTGAGAAAACACCCCCACCAGATTGGCCTGTGGGCTAGCCTATAGTTCATTTTCTTAGTCGATGAATGGTATGAGAGAGCCCAGCTCACAATGTGGTGCTACTCCTGGGCTAGTGGTCCAGGGTGCGTAAGAAGGAGGTGAAGGGTGGCTGGACTGGAGAGATGGTTCAGAGGTTGAGAACACTGACTGTTCTTCCAGAGGTCCTGAGTTCAATTCAGGTGGCTCATAACCATCTATGATGACATCTGGTGCCATGGGAGCAAGCAAGTCAGCAACACCTCTCCATAGCTTCTGCATCAATTCTTGCTTCCAGGTTCCTGTCCAGCTTGAGTTTCTTTGCTGACTTCCTCTAATGATAAACTGTGGTGTGAAACTGTAAGCTGAAATAAACTCCTTTCTCCCCAAGTTGCCTTTGGTTATGGTGTTTGTCACAGCAGTAGAAACTCACCTAAGACAAGGAAATTTACTCAACCACCTCTGGACATAGCACAGTGAGGATCACTGCCCTGCTTGGTGCTACAGCTTTGTTCTCCAGCCTGTGGCATTGCTATTCCTAGGTTTATGTGAACGACTTGCCTGTTAGCACCCTGTTTTCACTTCCAAGGTGTTCTGTCCTGCCATCTCAGCACATGCTACCTTCCCTGGGTGAGCAGGAGTCCTGATGTATGCTGGTTCTGTTATGCATCCTTACCTCCAACCTGGCTCAGCAAAATTTTTGAACTACTTTGGTCTTGTTTTTCTGAAAGTCTCCACATCTACAGTGCTTCTTTACTGGATGCAGATGAGGTTTCCCACAAAGTACGTCTTGCCTGCCCTTTATTCCTGTGTTTTAGGCAAACAGGACATTAGGCTTTGAGCACAGGATACTCCCTAGAAGAGTGTTAAGCTGAGAGAAACTCTTATCTCAAAACAAAACAAAAAATTTTTAAAGGGTTCCTTGGGATGCTGTGTCCATGTTGCCACTTGTGGAGCTTGTAGCTAAATCTTTAGCTTGTGGTAGTGAGCCCTCAGCTCTAAGTCAGAGAGACACTGGGCACAGTGAGCCCTTGGCTGTTAGATATTTACATTGTGGCCAGGATCTCACTTCAAGTACTCGAAGGAGTGTTACCATTCTAACTGCTCATTGGCCTGGAAGAGGCCACTGTTCAGGTGTGCTCTTTGTTGTTGTTTTGTTTTGTTTGTTTTTGTTTTTTGCGACAGGATTTCTCTGTGTAGCCCTGGCTGTCCTGGAACTCACTCTGTAGACCAGGCTGGCCTCAGACTTACAGAGATCCACCTGCCTCTGCCTCCTGAGTGTTGGGATTAAAGGCATCACTGCCTGCCCAGGTGTGTTCTTTTGCAGGTCAGAGGGGTCTCTGGGCTAGAGTGCAGATCCAGAGGGAAGTTCTTTCAGAGCATTTGTCAAAGGCTGCCTCCCACAGGGCATGGCTGCACCTAGTACATCAGCTGCCTCTGCCAGTGAGCCTGGCAGGGCTGAGCCTCAGTCCCTCACTACCTTCATGGTTTTCAGGCTAAGGGCCAAGGCCAGCTCACCCAGTGCTAACGGCTCCTCTGATCTGCCACAGTGGCCAGTGCCCTCATCTCTTAGGACTTGGAGGCCTCGGTCACTCTCATGTAGTCTTGCACCATTTGTCATGCTGACAGTCTTTAGGAGCCTCCCCGTTTCCTTCCTTCCCTCAGTACTCTGGAGGACTTAGTCTTTCTTGTTGCCAGGGGAGACTGGGTTCTGAAGCAGTGGGCATCATGACAAGAGAGGCCCAAGAGTACCCTGGGTAGGATGGAGCCCGTCCCTCTCTGATTCTTTATTCTTGACCAATCAGTGGTCTGTCAAGGAGGCATGGAGCCATGAATATTCCTGAGCGTGGTGATGTGGAAACGTCACACTCCAGCGGGAGAACTCTTGTGGTAGAACTCTTTTCCTGCTGCGGCTCCTTGTAATGTGAGAATAATTCCCACTGCCCTCCTTAATTTCTTGGCTTTGCTTGGATGGCTGGGGTCCAGAAGACTGAGAGACTGGAGGGCAGGGCCCCAGGTGGACCAGGTGACAGAATGGAGAACTGGGGGACAGTTTGACGTGTATGTTGTCCTTAGATGAAGTGATGAGGATGAAGTCAGGAGGGCTAGGGATTTAAACATTCAAGTTGGTGGAACCAAGACCACAGGAGGAGAAACGTCCTTAGGGTGAGCAGCTGGCTTCCCTCACCCCTCCCTCCCAGACCTTAGTGATTGGATGCCAGCTGTAGCTCAGTTTTCTCCCTTTGGTCCTGTACCTGTGGGTGTTGGGAAGGACCCTTGAACCCACCAGTTTTTTACTGCCCCAAAATATAGAAACAGATGTCTGTGAAGACAGCCTCTCAAAGCCTGTTGCTTTGTGGCTGAGGAGGCTTCTGTGAGCTCCACTACTCATGGGCAGGTATATCCAGCACATACTGCCCTAGGCCCCATGCTTTACCTCTGGGCCTAGACTGGTCAGTTCTCTCCCTGGGTAGCAAGTACAGCAGTTTTCAATGGTGTACACCTAAAGGAGCTTCATGGGAATCCTGTTGTGGTCAGGGAAGCCAGCGAACACTATTGATTTGTGGGGTTGTCTTCTTTCCTGGTACTTGACATAGCCTTGCTGATTGGAAAGCTGAGGTGATGACCTTGCCTCAGCAGAGACTTTGGAACCTACTACATCTGGGGCTGCTGTCCCTGGATAGTGGTAGAAGCAGGTATCAGATTGCATCAGTGAAGGAAGGCTCACCTTTTATCAGCTTGTGTGGGTCTACACTAGAAGGTCTGCATCCCTGTTGGATTTGACAACCCCTAAATTACATGCAGCCAATCTGTGGCAGGTCTGGAGGAGGTATAGCAGAAACTCACTAACCTACATCCTGAGTGAGGGAGAGTACATCCTTGTAGCTTCTGTGCATCGCCTTCTCCGTAGTCCTCAGTGCTGCATCTCCTCTGACCCCAGCCAGACCTGAGGCTCCCAGCTGGCCATGTGTCTCCAGCAGGCTGCCTGGAGTGAGATACCATGTGTGGCTGTATGCGCCCCATACTGGAGGAAGATCCTCCGTGGAGATAGCTATGGTCAGCATGTGAGGATATTAGTCGTGAATTGGGGCTATTGCCCTGTCAGAGTCAGCAGGTGGGTGTATAGATTATCCTAAGATGGATCAGATTTCACAAACCACTGACCACAGAGGACACTTCCTTTAGTGATTATAGTCACTGGGAAAGCCCAAGGGCTGTGGTTCAGCAGGAAATGAGAGTACCCTGTGTGGTCACTTCAGCATTACCACTGACCCAGGCTCACTTGTTGCCATAGGAGACTCCTGACTGTAGGCGTCAGGACTCAGCAGTGGAGGGCGCTTTCTCCGGTGAACTGCTACTTGACTCCCAGGACGCCCTGGAACAAGGAGGGTGGGCTGCCAAGGCCTGAGTCTCCAGAGTCCTAGATGTCGAACCATGGAGCAAGCTGTGGTGCACATCCTAGCATTCGGGAGGCTCAAGCAGGAGAATTATGAGTTTGAGGCCAGCCTAGGTTACATGGCAGGGTCTAAAGCCATCCTGGCCCACACAGCTGTCCTGCCCTATTATGGGGTGGGGGATTGACTTGTGGGCATGAAACCTTCTTATCTGTTTCTCAGAGTGTTTTGGAGCTGGAGTGGTACTTTGTTGGCTGAGAGCAGCAGACTCAGGAAGGTAGTCTTGATGACAGCTGAGACCCTGAGACATGTGCACGGGAGCCTCTGTGGAGCCTGCACACTGCAGTGCTGTTGCATATGGTCTGGCCTTAATCTGACTGTAGCACTGCTGGTTTCTTCACAAGAACTGATAGCATTTTGTTCTTTGTAGGATGAAACTGGTGCCTATTTAATCGACAGAGATCCCACCTACTTTGGACCTGTACTGAACTACTTGAGACATGGAAAGCTGGTTATTAACAAAGACCTTGCAGAGGAAGGTAAGGTGTTCCTTTTCAACACTCTGATAGGACCTGGTAGAAGTGCTGATTGGTTCCTTGAGGTTGCAAGTGCCTTGGGCCGGAGGGACTGCATTGCTAAAGAGCGTAGGTGGTGCACCAAGTGGCCAAAGGGCAACTGAGAGGCTGTGACTCGTGGATGTTCTTATAACAGCTCCTGGGAAGTGGGCTGTGGAGCCCCTCTCTGCCCACTTCCAGATCAGCTCAAGGACCCTGGACGTTTGCATAGTCTCCTTACTGGCCACCATTCTTATCTTGTCTGGTCTGAGAGTACAGCATCAGGCTGTCTTGTCTTGCCTCAGAAAAAGTAGGACCATTTCAAGAAGGCCCTAGTGCAGCGGTTCTCAACCTTCTAAAGCTGTGACCCTTTAATACAGTTCCTCATGTTATGGTGACCCCTCAGCCATAAAATTATTTTTATTATTGATTCATAACTTACTTTGCTGCTATTATAAATTGTAATATAAATATCTGATATGCAACTCCTATGGGGTTTGCAGCCTATGGGTAGAGAACTGCTGCCCTTGCGTCAGCTGGTCTGGGTTGGATTGTGGAGCTTCTTTTTGAAGCTCATATTATGTATCTTCTTTCTTTGGGGTCTCCTCAAGTCCCTGGTTACTGTCTTACCGTGTGGACTGTGCCATGGAGATGTAGTTCTGCTCTGGCCTTGTGAGACCCACGTTTGGCAGCCTTTCATATTTCATGCCCTGCACTCCACCCTTCCAGATTTCCCATGTTGCCATGTCATGTGTTATCTGGAGTTGTCCTGATCAAGCTTTGGCTTCCTTTTAGGAGTAGAAAGCTAAAGAAATGAAGGAGGTCTGTACAGATGAGGAAACCCAAAGGCAAGGCTCTTGTATCCTAGCTTTTAGTTCCGGGAAGTTTGAGTCTCTCGTGGGGCATTAGATAGCAGGCTGGGGGAAAGTGACTCCAGTCAGCTCTGGTCTTCATCTGAGCCAGGAAAATGTGGTGGATGCTACGGGACACATGCAAGAGTGGCGTCTATGGCTCCCACACTGATCTGCCACCTTCCGGTTCACAACAGAAAGAGCCATGGCACAGCTGGGGAGCTTCCAGGCTGCAGAGAAAAAAAATACCAGTTCTCTTCCACTATCCGTGGGCTAAGAGCAGGTGTTGTGCCTCCATGAGTCACTGTAGTGAAAGTGCCATAAGTATCTAGTAACCTGACCCTCATTTCCAATTCTCTGCTCCCCTGAGTGCTGAGAACTGAAAGAGGTCTGTGAGGATGTTGCGACAAGCTGAACACAAGGACTTCAGGCTAGGGAGAGGCGAGTGCAGGAATGAAATACTTGCTTTGATCTGATCTAGTAGAAATCACAGTTATTTGCTTCTATTTCAGGTGTGTTGGAGGAAGCGGAATTTTACAATATCACCTCACTAATAAAACTTGTAAAGGACAAAATTAGAGAACGAGACAGCAAAACGTCACAGGTGAGACGGGTAGCTGATCCTCCAGAGCTCCCGGGGCCTGAGGTGTGTAAGCAGGTTTGGCTTCTCTGTGTGGCCTTGAGCCAGAGCTCTCCTAGTGTCTCCCTGGTGCCCCAGGCTTTGCTCTCTCCTTCCTCATTTGCCATGAAGGCTCCACACAGCTTTGCTTGTTCCCTTGCCAGGGAGCCAACTGCAGTCAGTGGGGACAGGCAGTTGTGTGGAGGCTGTGTGGTGGCTACATGGAGGAGAGGGAGGCCTTGTGAGAGCAATGGGATGCTGGCGAGTAGAGCCCTCTGATGGGAGAGTATCAAGACCTAGTCTGCAAGTACACAGGCCTGTGGCCAGCATGGCAGAGAGCAGAGCATCAGTGCGTGGTACAGATACTGGAGATCTGCACAGTCACTGGGAGGGAGGGGTTGGGCTTCCTGGGCCCGTACTGCCCATCAAGTGTGTGTTGTGAGTGCTGTGCTAAGTAGGCAATGGCCCCACCTTCTCCGAGGAAGACCTCAATGGGTTTCAGCAATGGTCTTATCGGCAAGCTAGCTCCGCACTTGAGAGTGGTTACACCCTCACCCAGCTCATGGAGTGAATGCTGGCAACACCCTGACTTGGTCTACTTAGAACCTCTTCTCACTGCCTAACCCCAATGGTCAGCCTTCCTGATGAGCTTCTCCTGGGCACTTTCCACTGCACACCTTTATGCGATGGCACTCTGGCTCGCTGGTGGCTGGGAATAAAACCAATGCTCGCCTGGCCAAGCCTTCTGCCCTCCACTGGACCCAGTCAGTGACAGGGAGAGATCTGAGGAAGAGGCTTCTCATCGTCATTCCCCTCAGTGTGCCTGTTCTTTCCCTTTTATCTCAGTCCTACTTAAGACCATGTGATCTCTACTACTACAGTCTCTGTCCACATTGGGAGGTGAGAGATCCTCCTGGCAGAACCTGTCCTCATAGAGGCGTAGCAGCCATTGCCACTGGATGTCTTGCTGGTGAGGCACTTGGGTGATAGCCAGTGTGTAGCTGTTACCCATGTGCCACTAAGCATGAAACCCAACCCAGGTAACAGCAACTTGGGACCCTTCTGTCCTATACATATTGGTGGTTCTGGAAGGGCAAACTTGTCTCTTGGCTCTTCCGCATCTCACACTAAAGACCAAAGTCTACCTGGAAGTGCCCAAGGGAGTCTCTGTTGGGCAGGAAAGGTTAAGCAAAAGGTTATATAGTCCTGCATGGAACTGACCAGGTGTGATGGTGCATGCCATTAATCCTGGCACTTGGGAATCAGAGGCAGGTGGATCTCTGAGTTTGAGGCCAGCCTGATCTACAGAGCAAGTTCCAGGACAGCCAGGGCTACACAGAGAAACTCTGACTCAAAAAAAAACAAAACAAAACAGAAAAGATTTTTTGCATATTCATTTCTAGCCTCAGGCACTCTGAGGATTTCAGGAACATGACTCATTTTATTTTGGAATTTAGAAGTAGAAATATTTTTGAAGGTGAACAGGAAAGCTGCAACCACAGCTGTTGAGGCTATAGGTTGGATGTGTGGACATGTTCAAGGTTACTTTGGATACTGACTGAGCTGTGATGGTGTGATGGCCAGGGTTGCGTGATGGGGCCTGACTTCTTGGGGTATTTGTCCTTGTAGATGCCAGTGAAGCATGTGTACCGTGTACTGCAGTGCCAGGAGGAGGAGCTTACACAGATGGTCTCCACCATGTCAGACGGCTGGAAGTTTGAGCAGGTGATGAATGGGGGCCATGGAAATCTCTCAGATCACAGGGACCA
The DNA here is from genome assembly GCA_004025045.1 of Sigmodon hispidus. Lineage (NCBI taxonomy): Eukaryota > Metazoa > Chordata > Mammalia > Rodentia > Cricetidae > Sigmodon > Sigmodon hispidus. The sequence goes on from PVIH01002092.1 coordinate 197,130, forward strand.
TTCCCCAGTCCTTCTTCTCCCAGACTTTTTGTGGTGCTTTTCTCATGCCAGCTCTTCTCTTGGCAACTGTTTTGTGCTATGTTCAGCACTTCCTCTCTGTGCACAGCTCAACTCCTGAGTGCTTCCTGCCCTAACACACAGGTGCTGGCTGGGATCTGCCCTCCTATGGGCTGTATATGTGTGTCTCTTATGCCAGACCCTGTTAGAATCACACCAGAGGGTTGGGCAGGAGCAGATGTCACCATGGCAGAGCCTGCCCCTCATGTCCCTGGCATGTGGTCCAAGAAAGGCTGCACACTGGAAAGTGGCTGTCACCATTTCTGGATCTGTGAACTGGGTCGCCTCATTTGGAGCCAAGTGCCTTTTGTTCTGTTGTCTTGTGACTTGTGGCTGGAAGAGAGTAAGAGAGTACCCTTTCATATCCAGCCTGAAGACTTTGTCCTCAGCCGTCCTAGGTGATCCTAGATCTATAGCACAGACACTCCTCTCCCTCACCTAACCTTTGTGCAGTCACCCTGGGGACCTCTGATATCAGTTCTCTCTGGTGAAACCCAGGAGCCTGAGTCCTGCTGGCTTGTGAGGTGCACTCTGCTTCCCCTGGCCAGCCTAGGACTGGGGTGACAAGGCTTCAGAGAACTATGATGAGGCCCAGACCCTTGGATGTGGTCAGTTCAATCTAGGGCCTCCCAGGGCTCAGATACTAGGTCAGAATAGAGCAGTCTTGGGAGGATACAGAGTCTGTGGGAGACATGGGTCTATGTGTCCTCCTCAGGGGACCCCTCACAACCGCCTGATGGAGGCCAGCACTTCACTTGGTGGGGTCTGCCCCTTTCAACTACTGCCCCCCATTGCTGGAGGGAATGATAGCTTGCCCATGTAGTATGTGTCTCTCTTGACCTCTGTTTCTGATGTAGACACATGAGTAGGGACCACAGTGGGTAGTGCCCTTTGAGCTGCCACTGCTTTACCATTGGCATCCTTGCTATGGCTGCAGTGGTTTTCCTTGAGTTATTTTTGTGTTTAAAAGAACAAAAGTGCTTGATGTTTGTGTTCAGGTTTGTCTCAGACTTGTGGCTGGAGTAATGGACATGGTCTTGGCCCAAGTGGCATACGTGGTGACCTGGAGGCTTGGGAGACATGTTAGAACAGGCAAGGTGTGCAGAAGTACAAGACCTCACTGGTAGTACCTGTCAGGGTCAGGCTAGACTCCCTCTTAGTACTCCAGGCTTTTGTGCTGTTGGTCTCTGCTCCGCTTTGCTGAGCCCCCCAGGACAGCTCGGGGGTTCTCTGCCCTAAATGGGCACTAGAATTAGTCTGTAAAGGCCCTACTACCCCAGGAGGGTTTCTGGCTGCCATCAGAGACAAGGACAGCCAGCAGTAGATCTTCAAATGGAGCTTGCACATGAACTTTGGCCTTGGCTCACTCAGTTGCCTTAACCTTTGGACATCTACCCCTCCCCTCCGCAGGGTAGCCAGCCATCATCCCCTAGGGTCCATCCTGGAGCACAAGAGGAGCTCAAAGTCTTCAGAGAGAGCCTGTTCCGGCACGTTGTGCAATTATGTGGGCTGCAGGTGTGGGCTCCGACAGTGCTCTGGGAGTTTGCTTCCTGATAGTTCTATGGAAAAACCTCCTGGCTAAAGCTGCTCTCATGTCCCTGAGCTCCCATAGTTCGTGCCATGGTCTTCCTCCTGGGGAAGATACACCTGAGCCACTGCACACTCACGGGCTGTGTCTCCTTTTCAGCTGGTCAGCATTGGTTCCTCCTACAACTATGGCAATGAAGACCAGGCTGAGTTCCTCTGTGTGGTTTCCAAGGAGCTGCACAACACTCCATATGGCACGACCAGTGAGCCAAGTGAGAAGGCCAAGGTGAGTGCCAGCAGGATCCCTGACCCTTGGGGCAGACACTGGGGGGCTAGCTGTCTTCCTCTTTTTGCCTCACTGGTTTTTGCTGTTCTCTCTAGACTCTTAGTTGTTAGGTTTCTTGGCGACGAGAGATCGTCGAGAGATCGTCACGTGAGGCAAATGTGTCAGAACAGAGGCGCCTTCTTTGCAGCATGTTTCCACAGCCACCAGGCGGAGTTGTCCTTAGAAATGTCTAGACCTCAGGCCTGATCAGTTGGGCCTCAGGATTGTGGCTGCGTACTCAGGAGACAGCCTCAGCAATCGGGGGAAGTCTTTGGGCTCAGGTAGAGGGCAGCTCCCCTGAGCTCCCTCAGCTGCATAGGGTTGTTCTTTCCCATTTGGTTGAGTGTGTTCTTCAGTCCTAATCAACAAGACACTGGGTTCTTCTGTCTCCCATGGAAAGCAGTATTAGCCAAGGATGAAAGTGCTTCCTGTCTCGTTTACTTTTAGATTGCCCTCAAGTAGCCAACTTTGGTGACCTTTCCCCTGAATGCCTATGACATTAACCCTACATTGTGTTGTGACAGTGTCTTTGCCATTGGCAGATCTATTACACCTTCAGAACTCCCTTAGCCTCTGTGTGGTCCTGAGAGGTGAGGTGTGGGCAGACCATTGCCCCTGCTGCCCCTGCACAGGGTGGCATGAGTGTGCATGGGCTCAAACTCGGCAGCAGGTCAGAGGAAGCCAGAGGCCAACACTTGGCCTGGACAGACTTCCCCATGGGGGATCTAGCAGCCCTCTTTAGCCCAATCACAGAAGGACACTTCTGTCTTTGAGCAATGACAGGACTTTTATAGTTTATTTTTAGAAGCTCCCTCCCCCACCTTATGGTTTTCAGAATGAAGCTTCCAGAGTTCATCTTCCTCCATGGCTTTACAGCTGCCAAGAAGACTTACTCTATATTGTGAAGAAGCTTAGGTGTGGGCCCAAGTCTCTTTGCTATTGAAAATGTGTCCCTATTTCTGTTTTCAAAACTACCTGGCTCTGGGCCAGGTGGTGGTGGTGCATGCCTTTAATCCTGGCACTGGAGAGGCAGAGGCAGAGACAGAGTTTTACTGTTTGAGGCCAGCCTAGTCTACAGAGCTACTTCCAGGACAACCAAGGTTACACAGAAATTCTGTCTCGAAAAATCAAAACAAATAATCCCCCAAAACAAAAACAAAACAACAAAAACAAAAACCCACCTGGTTCTGAAGCCAAGCAGCCAGTACAGTTTCTGAAATCGCCTGGGAGCAGCAGGCTCCGTGGACTCCATGGGAACCAGCTCTAGAGGACAGGAGTGTGGAAGCACTACACTGGGCCACCCTTCTGTGAGCAGTGGATCCCCTTGAGACTGTGTCCTCTGGTCAGCAGCCACCATGTCACAGTGTTCCTCCAGCATCTGCCACAGTCTTGTCCTGTTTCTAGTGAGAATGGCAGGAATAAGGGCCGTTAGGGCCTGAGACTGTGGCTTAGAAGAGGAGTTAAGCCAACTGTGAGCAAGCAGGGCAATCCAGGGTGAACGGCTTGCTTCCAGAGCCAGCTGTAGGTGCGAAGCCAACCTAGCCCTGTCTCAGAGAAATACCAGAGGAGATTTCTGGGGCCAAAGAGCAAGAGAATCCTCTGTAATCAGATATAGTCCTTCCCTGTGTGACACAGTGTCACCTGTGAGGGAACCCTCGCTCCATTCTTGGGTCTAGTGTGACTCCGAGACCCCCTCCTACAGGCGTGTTAGTGTTGGGCTGGTCAACATCTGCCCACTGGCTGGTCAGTCTCAAGCCCTTCGTCCAAAGCCCTACCTCTGTCATGTAGTGGGCCATTGATGGAGCCAGGCCCCTTAGACAGGGCTAGGAACTGTCTGGGAACAGTGAGGACAGGTATCTGCTGCCAATGAAGGACTACACAGTTCAGCCAGACCTCGAGTTCCCCCAGGTTTTCTTCTGAGTGAAATGCTGGAGTCCTCCCGCAGGCCTGAATTGCCCAAGCTGGGCTGACAGCTGTCTTCCTTACTTCCTGCTGTTCACACCAGAGCGATGAAGAGGAGACAAGGCACCAAGGCAGTGACTCAGATTAAGTGTAAATGTCACGGTGAGCTCTGCAGCCCTTTAGGTAGACCCAGCACCCTAGTCTCTTTGCTTTGTGACCCCTAGAGACTCGCCTCCACCCCTCCTCTGCTCTGTACATCCTGTAGTTGACAGACTTAGAGTTGTGCCTCTGTGTCTGCAGTAGAGCTCCCTGGAGGAGGACCGGGACTGCTGCTTGAAGGCTGGGTGCTGCTCCGTTAGCTGTCCCTCCGCGGATGCCATGAGCAATTTGGGGCTTTGTTTCATATGAGATTGTGGGTGTAGACACAGGAGTGTTCTTGGGGCTGAGTTGTGACCACTCGCTCACTCAGCCTGTGGATGGCCTTCTTGACGGTCACAGGGTCACAGCCTCACATAAGTTACTGGGCCTTGATAGACCAACTATCAAAGCCTGTGGCTTTGTTCTCATCTCAGCTCCTCAGAGTCACACTCTCCTTTACCTGTCTCCTTAGGAGCAGACAGGCCCTCAGTTCCCATCCTCCTCCATCCAGACCCCTCAGTCTGTTCTTACCTACACCTTGGACCAGACCTGTGCTAAGCCCGAGTGCCTTGTCACCTCAGCAGGCTGACCTGTTGTCCACAATACAGGGAGCAGTGCAGTGAGCAGGTGGAAGAACTGGGTACATGAGTGTTGCAGAGGGGTGTTGCTCCTTGATAGTAGAGCTGCAGGCAGAGCAGCTCAGTGCCCAGGAAGATGGGGAGGCACCTGAGCAGTGGGCATCTAGGCTGGCATTCTGGGAGCAATGAGTATCCAGCAAGGAGTGCTCTGAGCCCTCAAACAACTGAGAAGGGTTTTCCATTTGAAGCTGTGCTTGCCTCCTGAGTCCTGGAATTAAAGACCTGGGCCACCATATCCAGCCATGTGCAGCTGTACCTTTAATCACTGTGTAAAGTGTGTGTGTCACAGCTACAGTTCTTGTTTCTTGACACTCAGTGTATTTATGATCTAGCCCTTCAGAAGAATCCACCATGAAGCAGTCATGGGGATTCACAGCTGGGACCCCAATATTCACAGCTAGAACCCCAATACTTAGGGTTAGGAGGCTGAGGCAAGAGGGTTCTGAGGACCAGGGGAGCTTCAGCTGCACAGTGAACCCTTCCTCCAGACAACAGAACAAGGCTCAGTGGGTAAAGCCACTTGCTTTACAAGCCTGGTGGCTCCACTGTGACTCCCCAGAACCCTTGTAGGGATGGAACTAATTCCTAAAAATTGTCTGTCCTCCACATGCTGCGGCTTGTACATACATGACATATACACTAATAATAATAACAAAATATGTGGTTAAACTTTTTTTTAAAGATAAGGGGCTCAGGTGACACACACTTTTAATTCTAGCACTTAGAGGCAGACGGAAGTAGATCTATGTGAGGTTCAGGCCAGCCAGGGCGATGCAGTGAGACCCTGTCGATAAATAAATCATTTAAAAGGCATGGCGGGACTGCCAGAAGCTCCAGAGCCATATCGCCTTCAGACGGTTGGAGAAGAAGGTCACCAGGAGGTGTCCAGGCTTTAGAGGCTTTGAAAGTGCCCTGCAGGGACGGAAGGTGTCTTTCAGTGTCCCCAGACTTTGTGAGAGTCCTTACGGGACATGTTTTAGTTGGTTCTAGCTCTGGGACTCTGGGCTTGTAGGAACAGAATAGTAGTACCACCCAGACCTGGAGCAGGCACCAGCTTTCAGAGGTCACAGCCTCCCCGGGAAAGGAGCCGCATGTGGAAGGTAGTCTCGTAGGTTCTGATGGAGCTCAGCCCCTTCAGGATTCCACAGTCTGCACGGTCACTCCCAGGCCCTCTTCTGCCAATGACACCTCACCTGTTCGGGCTCTGCTCTACTCAGGGCTGGTGGTGGCTGAGACCTTGGCTCCCTAGTAAGAGGGTGGCACCTAGAGAACGGTATCATCTCCTAGACCTGTGAGTTTCCCCTTGAGGTATGGCCCCCACAGCTCTTAGTGGGGCTGGCCTAGGGGCAGGCATGGTGTTTGGGGTGCTGGTGGGTATGCAGGAGCACTTACCTTTTCTTGAGCCTTTCTTCATCCTCCCAGAGCCAGCTTGTCCCACTGCACTGGACCTGCAGGGTTGGTAACAGTGACAGCTGATGGCAGAAGGCTACCTGTGAGGGGTCCTCAGCTCTCACTCAGCCTTCTGCCCAGAGCCATATCCTGTCCAGCCCTGTAGGCTGCTAGAGGCTCATTTGGTGGCTTGGTCTAGCAGCATGTGCCCAGCCCCAGCATGTTTTGAAGGCCTCCAGGGACTGCAGTGTGCTAGTTAAGGAGGCTGGGCAGTGTGCACCCTGTTTTTCAGCCAGAATGAGAGCAAAGGATGAGGAGGCAGCAGGTGAGCAGACGGAAAATGGAGGGCATCCACAGCATGCCTTCTCGGAAGGTTTTCTGAGGTCAGGCGGAGAGCTCGGACTAGTGCAAGGCTGCAGACCCCCTCATTAGTGGATGGGGTGTGGGGGTTGATCTACTGGACAGGAGGGGAGCTGGAGGCTCATATCAGCCGCCGCTGTACACGTCTCCCCTCCCTGTGAGCTAGCTGAGGTCCTGGCCTGAAGTTGAAGATTCCTTTGAGCTCTGCTTTATGAACCGGGCACTTTGTCAGGGCCTACCTCCTCACTCTACACTTTATTTTTTTCAGATTTTGCAAGAACGAGGCTCAAGGATGTGAGGAGTACTGACAGCTGAAGAAATGATTTTCTTTTCCCCAAGATAAAGTGAACCGCCATGTGCAGGAAGCATGGCTGTGAGAAGAAACCTGCTTTTGATCATTTTTCTAGAGATCTGGGTGTGGATCCTTTTTTGCCTCAGATGTGGGTGGCGAGAGACAGCCCAGCT
>PVIH01002093.1:0-154275 GCA_004025045.1 Sigmodon hispidus
AGGGCTACACCTGCAGACATCTACCATAGAGTAAGGGAGGACAGTGGAGGACAGGGCTACACCTGCAGACATCTACCATAGAGTAAGGGAGGACAGTGGAGGACAGGGCTACACTCAGAGTGCAAAGACCCTCCCTCAAGTTTGGCAACATGTGTACTCTTTAAAAGCAGCTCACAGACACAAAGGCTAAGCAGCAGCTAGCTGTCTTGTTTTGGCTACAGAAAGGTAAGATCCCACAAGGCTGTCTGTCGATCCTCAGTGGAGAATGTGATTACTGAGGGACTTAATAAGATAGAGATGTGTGGTGGGACTTTACTTAGGGTCTCTATAAAATCGACCACTGATCTGACAGGGAATCTGGTTGAGAAAACTCTGAAATAAACTAAAGAGAGGGAGAGAGGGGGACAGAGGGAAGGAGGAAAGAAGGAGAGAGAAGGAGAGGGGACAGAGGGAGGGAGAGGGAGAGAGGGAGAGAGGGAGAGAGGGAGGGAGGGAGAGAGAGAGAGAAAGAGAGAGAGAGAGAGAGAGAGAGAGAATGAGAATGAACCTAGAAAAGCCAAGGCTTTAGGGATAGCAAGAATGAGAACAAGCAGCCCAAAGTACTCTATTTTAGGATCAGATTCCCTTGAGGAAGACGCTTTCATTTTAATAATAACAGTGAATGCTTTTTTTTTTTGGTCTGCTTTAGGCACCAGCTGGCTCCAGGGGTTCCTGGGCAGGGATAGGAAGACAAGAAATTTAACTCTCAGCTTCTTCCTGGTCAAAGCAGGAACGTGCTGGTTCTGCTTTTTAGTATACCCCACTGATACTTCTGATTTACTTAATAAATGTACTTCCTTCAGCCTCACTCAGACATTTAGATTTTAAATAACTGAATGAAGAAAAGTGGTTAGTACCTAATTTTCTACAGGGCTGCTTACACTTAGTTCAGTAAGATCTTCCTTTATGTAATCTAGAATTAGAATGCTTACTCCAGAATCTTGGATTTCTATTTCTATATACAGCATTCTTCTAGAATCCAGGATCAAAAATCAAAAACAAAAAATTAATATATTTTGTGTATTTCCTAGGTACAAAACGTTACTAAGTAAAATAGATCTGGTAGTTTCATGGAGACATAACTGCCAACAAATATTTTATTCAGTCACAAGTTCACAAGGAACGATCATGTATCTTTTCATGAGATAACAGAAGAAAACAGAAATCTTTGGTTTTGGGTTTCTTAGTAGGTGATTTTGCATTTTATTCACAGAACAAGAGATCTTGGTGTTTTACATTCCCTACCCTGGCATAGAACCATAGTTGAAATCAACATGCTTATAAAGGAAGTTTGCATAGCTCAGCCTAGTGGTGGTGCAGGCCTGTAATCTCAGCTACACAGGAAATTAAAACATGAGTTTTGCAAGTTCAAGGTCAGTCTGGGCTACAGAGTGAGTTCACAGTCAGTCTGGGCAATTTAATAAGATCCTGTCTCCAAGTATAAAGTATGCTGAGGATATCTTTCAGAAGAGAGGTAAGGAGAAGCGGAAGGAAGGGGAGAAGAGAGAGAAGAGAGAAGAGAGAGGAGAGAGATTTTATGTAAAAAATGATCATTATTGAAGTCAGACTGCTTGGATGGCTCTGTAAACCTGGAATCTACTGCTGGCTTCGCTATCCTTCAATAAACAATGGTGCTATGGTTTGGGTATAGTCTTGTGTATCCCTTGCAGGGTCCACGGTGGTGAAAACTTTGGTCATCAGGAGGCTACAGATGGTAGGTGGTAGAACTCTGGGGAATGGGACCTAGTGAAGGTCCTAAGGCTACTGGTGGTGTAAGGTATTCCCTGTGATCTTCTGGTGGTTCTCATGAGGTTATTATAAAAGCAGCAAGCATGGCTGGCCTGTCCTCTTGCTTCTACATGGACACCCACTATGTACGCTGCTCTCTGTCATGCTCCCCAGAGACTAACCCAACAGGGCTCACTGGAAGTTGCACAGAGAACTTCAAGACTTCAAAGTAACTTTTTCCTTAGTAGCAGTGTCAGATACTCTGGCACAGAATTAAAAACTAGCCTGTATAATAAGAGGGAAGTGCCCTCTTTGGACTGTTGGGAGGGTCAGAGAAGACAGTAAGTATAACCTGCACAGAGCAGCAGACTGTCTGAGAAGCTCCAAAGCAAATAGCCGTCCTCCCAGTCTGCATAACTCAGGCCCTTAGCAAAGTAGGATCTAGAGCCAGATATCTCCGGTGGGGGACCCACGGGAGGGCTTTGTAATGAGCTCTAATTTGAGATGGAAAGAAACACAAAGTGTTTTGTTTTTTTCTTTTTTGTCTGTACTAGGGATTAAACTCACAACCTGTTATATACTAGGCAAGTGCTCTATAGCCTAGCTCAGGAGGGTCACTGAATACAAATTCTTAGGTTATGATGGACCTAAATGTTGTCATGTCTTTGTTTCTTTTCTTTTTTTAAAACAGGGTTTCTCTGTATATCCCTGGCTGTCCTGGAACTCGATCTGTAGACCAGGCTGGTCTCGAACTGAGAAATTCACCTGTCTCTGCCTCTCAGGCTCTGGAATTAAAGGTATGTGACACCATACCAGGCTCCTCTGTGTTTCTTATACACATATGCAAACAATTCTTGGGAGGAACACTGGTCAGAGCTGACCACAATCTCTCATTGAGCCTTAGCCTGTTAGGAGAGCTGCTGGTCAGGTGACTTTCAGGAGGAAGTAGACACCCACTCTGGGAGGGAGACATACAATACATTAATACCGATCCTTTCAAACAAAGAAATCTGACATACTTGCAGGGGAGAACCCGAACAACGTCATTCTGCTTATAACTCTCTATGCAGACCGCACAGTGATCGAAGTCTGGGTCTGTTTCCTGAAACAGAAAGCACAGGAGCTGAGCATGTGCACAGAGCTACAACTCAGCTAAGAACAGTCCTATGGTAAGCAGATGGCTACAAAGGGAAAGGAACTACAAATAGTAACCTTTCATTTGCTTAAGTAGGCTGACTCAAATTATACACGAGCCAATCATACAATCCATACCAATTCTATATATATCTTAGAAAAAGCCAGAATGCTATTTTACCACAATTCACAGATTAACTTGGATTATCATGTGTCTGTCACAATTCTTCTATTACTACCCACTCTCAATAGGTTTCACTGTTACAATCTAAAATATTGAGATTCTCATCAAGAGGCTCCTGTCAATTCCCAAAACATAGCTACAAATGATGGGGAGTTCTGAGTAGGTGCCTATGTTATCGTCCTAACTCAAGTATGGGAATTACACTCTGGCTACAGACTTGAGGCAGTTACTGGTTTAACTCAATATTGAGTATTTAGTAAGAACCAGGAAAGACCAACCAATTGTCTGGTCACCAGATTAATTGAATTTCTTCATCCTTTGGACTAAGGAGAATTCCCCCAGAGTTGTCATCAAACAAATATGCCAATAGCCTAAGGCATTGCCACATGGCTGGCAGGTACAGGGGGTACAAAAGTGTGCTAGCTTTTATAATTCTAGGAAAGACAGTTTAGTAGTAGGGAAGCCTAGAGGGCGATGGGTGCTGAGGAATCTTTCCTATAATGATCCAGGGAGCATTTGTACTGGGGACTGGTCAGGGTTAAGTGCAGCTGTCGTGATGCAGCCTCTATTTTACGCAATGCCCTTTCCTTCCTTAGTGCACAGTGACACCACTGAGAACGTCTCTATCTCTACTGCTGTGCCGAAGACAACTAGCTCCAGTATTTACAGGCAGAAGAATAAAAATGGTGTAAGAATGAAGCAAAACCCAGAAAACAAGAGAATCATAGAAAATCCTCCCTTCAGAGCTTTCTGCTAAAATTGGGTGTTGGGTGTCAGATAGTCTTGTGTTTTTGCCTTTTGAGGTTTCCTTTCTTTTCTTTTTTTAAAATTCTTGATAAAACGCTACTTAGCTTTTGGGCTCTGACTAGGGAATCTGATGAAAGGTTTCAGCTCTGCTCTTTGTTGCTGTCTCTGACCTGGTCCCTTCTAGGCACAACACTGACAAACTGTTCTTTTTACAAGTGTCAGCCTGTTGTAAAGCCTTTTTAAATTAAAATTCCCTAGAAATGAAGGTCTTTAGGCAGGTTTTAACTGAGAAAAAAGAAACCCAAAACAGATGTGGTAGTCCTAAGAAATAGAAGAAAATGTACCAACTGTCTCATTGGAAGTGCTGGAAGATGTGTGCTCAGCTTTAACAGTAGGAAAGTACAGGGTAGTCACTGGTGCTGCTATGGGCAAGAGCCCCTGAAGTTCAGGAACGCTGTGACTAGCTGAGGGCAAAGCATGAGAGGACGGGGAGCGGCTTCAGTACTGTACCTTGTCACCCTTTTTTACTGTCCTAGTTGTCAGTTTACTGATGGCTTTCTTGGCTGCATCTCCAAGACGTCGCTAAGAAAACAAAAATAAAGAGACATTAAATGGAAGATCTCTAAATAATGGTCATTTTAGTATGTGATGCTGAAGTGAGCACATACTTTTTATTTTAAATAATTAAAGATATAATGTCTCTATTATCCTAGACCACTTGTGTCATATTATTTCAGTAGATTCTGGAAAAAGCAATGTAAATTTAAAAAGGGGAAGCTACACCATAGATTCTTTATTCTAGCTGAAGAAAAAGTGTATTTGGTGAGAAGCGTGTGACAGTCGCTTCTGTTTCCGTGTCCTGTGTGCTGCCATGCTGTCAGTGCTGCTACATTCTGTGGCACTTCCACTCTAGTCCCCAGAGCTTTCCCAGTGTGCTCTACCAATAAGTACTGTTCGGGACATCAACTGTCTTAGGAAAAGAAACCCCTCCAAAGCCCCCACTGAGAACAGGCATGGTGACAAGTCTACTCCTGGTTCAGCTCTCACACTACTTATTCTCTGTGACCTTAGAAAAGGGTGTTTGCTTGTCTAGGTTTAAGTCAGGTAATTTCTAAAATTGTACCTCTCCAACACTGACAGGCACAAATAGCAATTCTGGATATCAACAACCCAAAGAAGCTATGACAGTGACCCTGTAGCCTTAGGAAATGACCAGAGAAAACACTTCATGTGGGGATGGGGATGAGTTAGGAATAGGTAAGAATGCCAGGGCAGGCTCTGAGGAAGTGATGCCAGAGCTAAGACTAAGAAAACTAAGCAAGGGAGACCTAGTAAAGAGCAAAGGGACAGGATGGGATTCTGGACAAAAGGATTAGAAGGCTTTGTGAGTCTGAGTTCACACTCAGATGAAAACTGAGACTGTCTCAGATAGCCATGCTAAATACAATTAGATTTTTTTTTAACAAGATCAATGTTTTCTTTTTATTATTATTATTATTATTTTTTTTTAAACTTTATTTATTTATTTATTTGTCCTGGTGTTTGCCTGGAACTGGAACTACAGACAGTTGTTAGCTGCCATGTGGGTGCTGGGAATCGAACCCAGGTCCTCTGGAAGAGCAGACGGTGCTCTTAACCGCTGAGCCATCTCTCCAGCCCCTACAATTAGATTTTAAATTGAGCAGAGGCAGATAAAAGATGAAGGAATAGGGAGGGAAAAAACAAGAGAGGCCTTACACCATGTTGTAAGGATTAAAAAAAAAAAAAAAAAACCTATAACAGGAGAGTATTAGGGGGAAATTAATAATCAAAGTAATTTATTTAAAATCTTTGTATCGGGCTGGAGGGATGGCTCAGCCGTTAAAGGCTTGGCTCACAACCATAAAATCTTTGTATCTATCATCCAGCTTTAACTATCAGTCTTTTGCTTGTAATCTCATCTAACAATCCCGTGTATTGTAAGGATGTCATCTGCTCTTCCTTTTCTATCTCTGACAGGGCTTTTGTTTGATGGTACTATTTATTCTACTAATAAATGCTCTTAACCACTGAACCATTATCACTGAGGGCCCAGAATGTCTTCTGGTGGCTGACTCGTATGAATCAGATATAAAGTACAAATATCATTTAGTTGCTATGTTTCTCAACTCTCTTTTAGCCTGAGCTTTATCTATCATACTTGAAAACAAAACAACAAAAACCCCAGCCTTATAGAGATATAAACTGCATACATTTGAGAGGTGCATGTGATACTCACTAAAAAACATGTTGAAATCCCATGGTTAGGGCTCACAGATTCTTTTCATATAGTGCTTCAGGGACATCATTTTTGTTAGGCTCTAAAGCCACACCCTCCTCTGAGTTCTGACGTCAAGCCCTGTTTAGGGAAGGGCTCTCGCCTCTGAATCTCTCTCTTCCTTTGTTCTCCTTCTCAGGAGCGCTCCTCATTTTTATCTCTTTATCTCTCTCGCTATCCCTCTATCTCCCCCCCTCCCTCCTCTGCTCCTCTGTTAATCATAACCATATTTCTCTATCATAATAATGAAGTCCTTTTACGTAGAAATAGTTCTAAGTATTGTCTGCTACCTGCCGCTGCTGCCCTCTGCATTCATAGGAATCCCGCTGCCAGATAACTGGGTAATTTCATATTCATAACATGCCAGATCTGCACAAAATCCTAACAATTCTAATTTTGATGAACTGTTTTATGTTTCATTCAGTTCAAATGGTTTACATTTTCTCTTTTGATTTCCTAAGACCATGTGTTAATTTTCATATATTTGGGGCTCCTGAGATTTAATTTCAAGTGGTCAGTGGGCACATTATATTTTGTGTAACCTGACTTCATTTTATGGCCTAGAATGTATATTCTGCTTCTGTTGGATGAAGTTATCTACAAAATTTTAACCAGGCTAAATCAGCTGGCCATATAAATCTTTCCTACACTAGCTGCTCTCTGGCTGGCTGTTCTTCAGTGACTGACAGGGCAGACCAGCAGTTCTCTCCTCTAGTTTGTAAAGCTTTGGAACTAAGCATTTAAGTTTGTGATGCCTTCTTATTTAAGTGACTGCTTTATTAAGACATAACTTCAATCCCCAGTGACAGCTGTACTCTTAAATTTACTCTGGCATTAACGTAATCACTTAAAAGTTTATTTTAATTTTTAAAATTAAAGGTAAGACCTCTTTCAGTCTTTTTACCCATTTGCATTTTAACCCTTATTTATACAAGCACCATGCTCCTGAAATTTCTCCTTAGCCCCCTGCACACAGACATGTATATTTGGTTTTTCAATACAGGGTTTCTCTGTGTAGCCCTAGCTCTGTTCTGGAACTTGATTTGCAGACCAAACTGGCCTCAAATTCAGAGAGATCTGCCTGTCTGTGCCCCCCAAGTGCTGGCATTAAAGGCATGTGCCACCACTGCCCAGCTGAGCATCTTTATATTTAAAGATTTTTTTTGAAGGTAGCACATAGATGGATCTTGCTTTTTTAAAATTTATTATCCTAATCTCTGTTTTCAACTGATCCGTTTACACTAAGTATTTCAGATCCCATAATTATTGAATGTTTTATCTGTAAATCTTCTCACCTGGAACTCACCTCCTACTCCATGTGTTCTATTCATTTCTTCTGTTAGATACAATGAAAACTCTTTAAAAATTTTAAATTAATTAGTGTATGCATTCATGTGCTAGTGTGAAGGTAAGAGAACAATATGAAAAGTCAGACCTATCTTTGAATTATGTGAGTTCTGGGACTGAACTCAGGTCATCAGGCTTGTACAGCAAGTTCCTTAATAAGCTGAGCCATTTTGCTGAACTCAGTTATGTAATTCTTTATTATTTTAGTAGCTGTTTTAGGGCTAATGCATATATCTTTAACCACAGTTACATCACTGTATAAAAGTATAAATAGTTCTCTGTCTCCCCCAATCACTTTTGAGACAAAGTCTCACTCTATATTCTAGGCTGGCTGGCCTAAAACTTACAAGTACACCAACCTGGCCTCAATGTCATGCAATCATTCAGCCTCAGTCGCCTGCTTCCTCAGACCCTAGGTGTGATCCACCATTCTGTCAGTATACTGTTATTTCTTCCTCTTGTCCTTTGTGCTATTATTACCACTCCTTCTGTTACAAATTTTATAAACTCAGCAACACACTATAACCATATTTCATATCCCCTCTTTTTTTCTTTTTTGAGACAAGGTTTCTCTGTGTGTAGCTGGAACTGTCCTAGACCTCAATCTGTAGACCAGACTGGCCTTGAACCTGCCGCTACTTCCCAAGTACTGAGATTAAAGAAATGAGCCAGATGTTACACAAAGAAATCCTGTCTCAAAAAACAAACAAACAAATTTAACAGACAAACAAATCAGGAAGTGGGAGAACTTCAATCCTTTTCTTTTTTTTTTTAAGACAGGGTTTCTCTGTGTAGCCCCAGCTGTCCTGGAACTCACTGTAGACCATGCTGGCCTCAAATTCAGAGATCCTCCTGCCTCTGCATTTTTTTAAAAAAATATATTTCCTTTATTTATTTATTTATTTGCCTTGGTGTTTTGCCTGGAACTGGAACCACAGACAGTTGTTAGCTGCCATGTGGGTGCTGGGAATCGAACCCGGGTCCTCTGGAAGAGCAGACGGTGCTCTTAACCGCTGAGCCATCTCTCCAGCCCCCTGCCTCTGCATTCTAAGTGCTGGGATTAAAGTCATGTACCATCACCTCCTGGTCCTTTTTTTTTTTTTTTTTTTTTAATGAAGCAGAGTTAGGTGATACTCTTGACTTTTAGCCTTGACAAATTAGAGAATATAATCACTATATGATGTCATGAGAAAGATGTAGGGAGACCAGTTTTGGAAAGAAAGTGATAATTTGGTCCTGAATATGTACCATTTCCTAAAGTCTCTGACGTTCACATCCCTTTCCTGCTCAGCCTTGTTCCACAAATGCCTGGCTAATCAGGACTCTTTCAAGTATGCAACATGGTGGGATCACCTTAGCATTCAAGGCTTTTGCCATTAGGCCTTGTATGAAAGCTGGTCATCTTGTTCTTCCTGGCTTCTCTGAGCAGCCTTCTCAAATGAGGTAGTCCACTCCACTTCACTAATGCCAGGCCCATTTCATTTGCTTCCCATTTCTCAAGGACCTCTAACCTTTGTTGTCAAATGTCTAGTATCTTGAAAATGTTTTACATTTTCTGTTTTTCTTTTCAAACTATTTCAAGTAGGAGGCCAAACCGGGCCCATTACTCCATCTTGGGCCAAAGTGAATATTTGTATCACACATTTTAATTTAAGTAGCTTTGTGTTGGTGTATATAGCTGCATATACCTGGGTACAGGCTAGAGGTTGATGCTGGAGTCTTCCTTTTTCATTGTCCACCTTAGGTTTTGGGAACAGGGTCTCAATGAACTTGGTGCTCATTGATTGTCTAGACTAGCAGCCAGTGAGCTCTGGGGATCTATCTGTTTTTGTCCCTCAGTGCTCGGATTACAGACATTTTAAGTAGGTGCTTCAGATCCTAACGTAGGTTCTCATGCATGTGCAGCAAGCACTTTTCCACAGAGCCATCTCCTAAGCCCTCACAATCCTGACGTTTTCTTTTGAGACAGGCTTTCTCTACATAGCCCTGGAACTCATGCTGTAGACTAGGCTGGCCTTGAACTCAGAGATCTGCCTGCCTCTGCCTCCCAAGAGCTGAGATTAACAGTATGCACCAACTATCTTAAAATCCTGATTTTTAATTTCATTAATTGTGTTTTTATCCTACTACTGCTAACAGAGTACTGACTGAAGCTTAGACTTTAAAATAGATTCTAGATTATAATCCAAAAGAAATGTACTACTACAAAAAGATCCTTTGGAGTTGGAGAGATGGCTCATCAACTAAAGAGTACTTGTTGCTCTTGCAAAGGACCTGTTTAGTTTCCAGCATTGACACATAGTTTCCAGCATTGACACAGAAGTTCACAGTCATCAGTAACCCTGGTTCCTGATGATATCCAATGCTCTTGCCTTCTTCATACTTCTGAGGGTACCAATCATGCACATAGTGCATATACATACATACAGGCATATAGACAAACACTGCCATACATAAATAAAAATATACAAATTTTTAAAAAAGTTCCTTGAAGTGAAACAGTGTCTCCTTAACATGACAGGATTAACATTCATGAATTCATAGGGGTTCTAGTTGTTGGTACAATATCAACCCAGTCAATATTCTAACATGTGTTGTGGAGTAATCTTTTTGTACGCTGTGAAGAGGTATCATGTTGATTGGTTTAATAAAAAACTGAATGGCCAATAGCTAGACAGGATTTCTAGGCACAGAGGATGCTGGGAAGAAAGGCAGAGACGTCAGGAGATACTGAGGCAACAGGATGAGCAATTACAGGAATGAGGCAGGAAGTGAATTAATAGAAATGGGTTAATTTAAGTTATAAGAGCTATCAGCTGAGTTTTCATAATTAATAATATGCCTCCATGTCATTACTGGGGAGCTGACAGTCCCAAATAAAAATCTGCCTACATATGGAGCCCAATAAGGGACCAGGCATATCCACATATGGCCTGAGAAAACTAAAAAGTTCAAAACAAGGAGTCAAATGGGGCTTTTTGGCAAAGCTTCCTGGTGACTGAGGTCTCTAGAGTAGGCTTTCTGTACAGAGACTGACTGTGAGCTGCAGCCAGCCACCAGTACCATGTGCTAAGCTGAGCCACACCAGTGGCTAACACTATTACTTTAAGATTTGTCTCCTGGGATCTGAGTGCTCCAAGTGCTTAATAAGGACAGATCCAGGCAGGAAGAAAAACTCTAAGTAAGTTATAGTGTGTTAAAAATGTGCATAGGCTTCAGAAAGAAAAAAAAAGAGTATAGACAGTCATGAAAAAAGTAAATTGTTCATAAATAATAAAAAAGAATAAGTCATGTAGAGATGGAAAATACACAGGGAGTCTAGAACCTGTAAGGTGTTGACTTAAATGTTTTTGATTGCTGATGAGCAAATAGCTGTGGAGAGACACTGAATTATAAAAACTACTAAATTAAATCAACCTATGTATTTTTTTAAATGTCTTAACTTCAAAGTAGAAATTAAAAAAAAAATATGTTAGGTTGGGTAACAATAGGTTATGCTTTGGTTTCCACAGAAAACAAAAAGCTGTGGATTCATTCAATGTTGACAGAGATCAGATTTGATCAGGGGAGACCTCCTGAAAATCCTGGCTACAGACATAAAGAAATAAACCTAGAAAAACTACAAAATGTGTGATGTATATTTTACCTGCTCAACTATAAAACAAAAACAAAAACAAAAAATCTTTGGCTGGCTTGTGTACAATGCTCAGTCCATACTTGTGTTAATACAAATATGTATGTTACCTTTGAAAATTTATGTGTTTTTAGAGCAAGGGGACTAGACATCAATGAAAACAGGTAGCTTAGGTGATCCAGCCTTTAGAGTGCCTCTGCTGTAGTTTCCTTAGAGTTCTGTATCCAGAATAACTTCAAGGCTGCTGGCTGAGGTTGTCCAGCCTCACAGACTACTCTAGCTAAGACTTGATCATTATCCTAATTTTCTAAGGGTCCTATAAAGATGCCAGTGCCCCTAGACAACAGGAAGCAGTCTGGGGAACACAACACTCACATTCCCAAGAAATAGAGTTGGTGGCTTTTGGTCACTTGGCAGGTTACAGATGTTTGCCATTGTTTAGGAGAGTTGGTTACAAATTGTTATTGGTCATGGTCAGAAAAAACCTGAACAAATGAGATTAGATTCAGGGATCTTGTTCTGAAGAGAAACAAAGGGGGTACAGTAAAGAAATGATGGGACAGAAGGGTGGATTGTACTTTTGAACAATCACTAATCTCAAATATTTTACACTGGATTTTTGTATACTGATACAAATTTAAGGTTACTTTTGCTATATTTTATATATATATATATATTTATATTTTTGTTTAAGGTATTATACCTATACAGCTCATTTTAAAATGTAAAGTTGAAGTTCTTAAAAGCTATTTAGGATAATAAATACAGGCTAATGGTCACTTATAACAATCAAACTTATAGCAATGTTCGGTATGTTTTCAAGGTCATATAAAGATATTTTAGATAGATAGGTGATCTTCAAACACTTCAAAACTACAGAATATGGTATTTAATAACATAGGGATTTCATTACAGTGAGACGCATTTGCTCCTGACAGCACCAATTTACTTCAACAAAGAATAATGGGTGATGAAGAACCACCATATGGAGTTTGCTTTCTTTGTGGCAAAAACTAGCCATTGGGCAAAATAACTGCTCTTGCCTCAACTGCTGACAGGACACAAAAGAAAGTGACTGCAAAACTTTGTCAAGGTAGGACTGTCCTTCAAAATTTTCTTGCTTCACAAAAAAGTCAGATATTCTAGGCCTGTAGATGGATCCCTTAACATTACAGAGGGGGTGACTGTCATTTCTATTGTTTTGAAAGTTCTTTGTTCTGCACTTCCTGTTTACTCAAGTAATATTTTATTCTTCTTGGGTCTTTGATAGAGATTGAAGACTAGATAGTTATAGTTACAGTTTTACAGTTTTTCTTGTTACAGAATTCAGAAAAAAAACATACATAAGAGTTGTAAAATTTATAAGGTTGAGAGAGACATAAAATCTTAAGTTGTTTATCTAAAAAATCTTTTGAGGTCTAAAAAGATAGTTTTAAAATTGTAATACCAGTTATAATAAAAAATGGCGTAGGTATAAAACCTTAAATTTATCAAGATAAGATAAACAATAGTGCTTTCTCAAAATATGCCAAATACAAATGGACTCAACATTATGAATGTAACTCTTAATAATTATTCTTATTGTATATAATTTTATTTGTTAAAGTTAATACCTTCCCTTTCAATTTAGACAATACCTGATAATTGTTCTTATTGTGTGTAGTTTTACTATGTTAAAGTTAAAACTTTTCCTTTTTATTTAGACAAAAGGGGGAAATGTTTTAGAATAATCTTTTTGTATACTGTGAGGATGTGTTACTCTGACTAGTTTATTAAAAAGTGGAATGGCCAATAGCTAGGCAGGATTTCCAGGCGCAGAGGATGCTGGGAAGGAGAAGGGTCGAGATCCCAGGTAATGTTGAACAAGCAGAATGGGCAATACAAAGATGAGGCAATAAAGTCACAAGGCAGAAAGTAAATTTATACAAATGGGTTAATTTAAATTATAAGAACTAGTTAGAAACAAACCTGGCTTTCATAATTAATAATAAGTCTCTGTGTCATTATTGGGGAGTCCCAGTATTATGGTCCCAACAATGAATCCACCTACAAACATGGGGAGGAAAATGGTTCATGAGCCCCCACTCCTAACTGAGGAGGTATTGACAAGCTGATGGCTTCTTGGAGAGGGAAAGTCAGTTTTCATAGGGACTGAGTCCCTGGTAGGTCAAGCATGCTTTAGTGGGTAGCTCCACATCTAGCACAAACTGGATATATATATATTTAAGGAAGTTGGAAGTTGGTGGGTGGATCTGGGAGAAATTAGAGATGAATACGATCAAAATGCATTGTATGAAAATCCCAGAGAATGGATAAAAATATTACATTAATAGATTCTCTGAAAATAATTTTTCATTGTACTTGTGCCATCATCTCAAATTGTTGTAGTAAGTTCCCCGGGCCCATTTGGGCCTGGAGTTTTGGAGCTGGCCTGCTGTGGCTTTTTTCCCCCAAAGAAACGGATCAGACACTTATATTAACTTTATACTGTTTGGCCCATGTCTCAAGCACATTATTATCTAGCTCTTTTATCTTAAATCAACCCATTTCTTGTAATCTACTTGCCACGTGTCCTGGCCCCGCGGCTCACCTGGATTAGTTACATGCTTATTTTTCAGGGGTCAGAAGGAGACTAACTCCACCCTCCTTCTACCTGCCTGTCCTCTGATTCTCCATCCACTTCTACGGTGCTCTACATAGGCCAAACAGTCCTTTATTTACAGCATACAGAGAACATTCCACCACATCAAATAGTTATTTTTTTCACCTTTATTTTTAATTTTTACTTATTCATTTATGTTTCCCAGGCTGAGGACCTGGCCTCAAACCTGTGGACACAAAGCAATCCTGACTCAGCCTCCTGAGTAGCTGGATCATTTCCCATTTATTCTGGCAATTAAAACATCGTGTAAAACACATGATCCTGAACTCAAAACCATGAAATGAAATACAGGAAGTTTAACTTCCAGCTTCCTTCATCCCATTCCTTTTCCTCTCCAAATAATAACTGCTGTTTTATGCTTACATTATTTTATTCTGAAAATAAACATATAGAGGTTAAATATGCACACATGTACATACATATGCTTTATATATCCATATATATGATGCAATCTCATAGCTGTCTTATACTTACAAGTGCATATCTTGCTTTTTCCTTAATAATATATCCTAGAGATCGCAGAAGTACACAGGAGGAGAAGCACTCCCTCCACATTTCCAGCTATAGATTTCCCCAAGCACTCAGTATCCATTGGGCAGCATACTATTTTAGCAACCAAATATATACTGGTGGACATTTGATCATTTTGGCTCTTGCTATCATGAACAACACCAAAATGAACAGCTACCATTTGTTGTTGTTTGTGTTTCAAGACAGGGTTTCTCTGTATAGTCCTGGCTGTCCTGAAACTTGCTCTAAAGAATAGGCTGGCCTCAAACTCAGAGATCCACTTGCTTTTGCCTCCTTACAAGTGCTGGATTAAAAGCATGCACCATTAACACCTGGTACTGCTACCATTTTTATCATTTGGCTAAGCTATCATCTGATAATAAAATATGTACACCATACAATAAATATGTTTTCAGGATTTCAATGGGTAACTGCTTTGAGTTCAGAAAAGGCTGATTCTGTAATCACATATTTGCTAAAAGTTACGACTATGATGAGAATACCTGTACAAATTAAGAGTGACAATGCTCCAGCATATATCTCTAGTAAAATGAAACAGGTTTTTTTTTTTTTTTGCTTACTGTAATATAAAGCATATTACAGGAATATCACACAATCCTACAGGGCAAGCACTCACAGAGTGATCACACCAAACTCTAAAGGATATGCTAAATAAACAGAAAGGAGTAACAAAGATCTCCAGAAATAGACTACATAATGCTTTATTAACTCTGAATTTTCTCAATGCTAATGAAAAAGGAACACCACCTGCAGAAAGGCATTGGACTATAGAAAAAAAGTACTGAGCTAAATCAGCCTGTCTATTTCAAAGATGTGTTGACCTCAAAATAGAAACCAGGATATGTTTTACACTGAAAAAGGGGTTTTTGTTTCTGCAGGTGAAGAAGTGTTATTGATGCCATCAAAATAAATAATCATGTGACTTGAACAGGAGAAAATTCTTGATAAGGAGAAATGATGGCTCATCCACCAATATGACAATTCTATAAGTTGTAAGAAAAACTCACTAAATAATGATCAGGGCAGGGTTTGTTGTTGTCTTTACAGAAAATTAGAAATACCCACCTTCAAGAAGTCAAAATATCTTGGACAGCTAGACATCTAAAGCAGAAGGGAAGGCTATCCAGAAAAAAAATTTAAGCAAAGGAATATAGGACCTATTGGTACTAATACATTCTACAGGGTAAAATCTCACTGTCTAACATCTATAGCTCTTTATTTCTAAGAAAAGTTAAAGTTCCATTTCAATTATAAATTAAAACTGGCTTTGGAGTTGAAATGTGGTTCTCTCCTTTTCTAAAACCAAGCATGTTTGTTAAAGGAAAATGCAAGATCTCTGTATCATATCAGAAGAGCCACCTGATATAGGATAGAATAATAACTAAAAATAAGGGACTATTCTATTATTATTAATCTTACAATGTATAATTTTTATATCAAAATGTACAAGTTACATAGATATATTTAAAACTTTTTGTCATGCTATTAATGTCTATATAGAGTACTAATTTATTTATTATATTTATCATCAGGCTAGATTACTAGTCTGATGTGAGGTTAAAACAAAGGATAATCATTTATGTAATTGTGCTTGGTGTTATAAATTGCTTTCTCACAAGAACTATTATCAGCTTAAAAAATACTTTTTTTTTCTATAACCTTGCCAAGAAATCTTGTTATCAAATTTTAGATTTTTTTTGGCAAATGGAATGATAATAAAATGTTATTTCAACATGGTCTTATATATCTAACCTATGAAGGATGCTGAGTATTTAACATTTTAAAGATTATATGCATATTTTTTATTATGAATGAAGTCATATTTTTTATCCATATATCCCCTTGTTCAGACTCTCTTCCCCCTCTTGCCCCTTCCAGTCACTCTCTCTTCTCCCCATCTCCTTATCTCCTCCCCAGCAAGGGCAGGAGGTCCCAAGGTCCCAAGGAGGCTTAGTTCAACATCCACTCCAGGAAGATCCACTTTCCTCACCCCAACATCAAGATTGGGTTAGGTGTTCCTCTGGAGGGAATGGGCTCCAAGGTGAGGGCCCAAGGTGTTTCAGATCCCAAGCTGTCCAGTGGTTTGGACATGCTTAGCTTTTTGTTTAAATGAATGAGTACATTCCCTGCTTATCTTTCTGGGTTTGTGATACCTTGCTCAGGAAGATATTCTCCAATTCCATCCATTTGCCTGCAAATTTTAAGGTATCATTTTTTTCTTACTGCTGAGTAGTACTCCATTGTGTAGATGTACCACAGCTTGTTAATCCATTCTTCAGTTGAGGGGGCATCTAGGTTGTTTCCATGTTCTTGCTATTACGAATAATGCTGCTATGAACATAGTTGAGCTAATGCCTTTGGAGTGTGAATGTGTGTCTCTAGGGTATATGCCCAATAGTGGTATTGCTGGATCCTTGGGAGAGTGATTCCCAGTTTTCTGAGAAACCACCATACTGCATTCCAGAGTGGCTGAACAAGCTGACACTCCCACCAACAATGGAGGAGTGTTCCCCTTGCTCCACAACCTCTCCAACATAGGCTGTCATCTGTGCCTTTTATCTTAGCCATTCTGACAGGTGTAAGGTGGTATTTTAAAGTTGTTTTGATTTGCATTTCTCTGATGGCTAAAGATGATGAGCACTTTTTCAAGTGCCTTTCAGCCATTTGTAATTCTTCTGTTGAGAATTCCCTTTTTAGTTCTGAACCCCATTTTTTGATTGGGTTAGTCAAAGTTTTGGGCTCTAGCTTCTTGAGTTCTCTATATATTTTAGAGATCAGTCTTCTGTCACTTGTAGGGTTGGTGAAAATCTTTTCCCATTCTGTAGGCTGTCATTTTGTCTTATTATTTATTCTGCAAAGCTTGGCTTTACAGAACCTTCTCAGTTTCAGAAGGCCCCACTTTGATTGTTGTTCTTAGTGTCTGTGCTTCTGGTGTTATACTTAGGAAGTGGTCACTTGTGTCAATGTGTTGGAGGGTATTTCCTACTTTCTTTTCTATCAAGTTCAGAGTGGCTGGGTTTATGCTGAGGTCTTTGATCCACTTGGATTTGAGTTTTGTGCAGAGTGATAGGCTTGGATCTATTTGCAGTTTTCTACACAATACCATCCAGATATGCCAACATCATTTGTTAAATATACTATCTTTTTTCCATTGAATGTTTTGGGCCTCTTTGTCAAAGATCAGGTGTTCATAGGTTTCTGGATTAATGCCCGGATCCTCAATTCAATTCCATTGATCCACAAGTCTGTTTTTATGCCAGTACCAGGCTGTTTTTATTACTGTAGCTCTATAGTATAGCTTGAAGTCAGGGATGGTGATACCTCCTGAGGTTCTTTTGTTGAACAAAATTGTTTTTAGCAATCCTGGCTTTCCTGTTATTCCAAATGAATTGAGTATTGTTCTTTCAGGGTCTGTAAAAAATTGTGTTGGGATTTTGATGGGCAGTGCATTCAGTCTGTAGATTGCTTTTGGTAGAATTGCCATTTTTACTTTGTTGATCCTACCTATCCAGGAACATGGGAGAGCTTTCCATTTTCTGATATTCTTTTCAATTTCTTTCTTTAGTGACTTAAAGTTTTGGTCAAATAGATCTGCTACTACTTTGGTTATAGTTACTCCAAGGTATTTAATACTATTTTCAGCTTTTATAAAGGGTAATTTTTCCCTTATTTCTTTTTCAGCCCCTCTATCTTTAGTGTACAGAAGGGCTACTGATTTCTTTGAGTTAATCTTGTATCCTGCTACATTGCTGACGGTGTTTATCAACCGTAGAAGTTCCTTGGAAGAATTTTGTGGATCACTTATGTATACAATCATATCATCTGCAAATAGAGATAGTTTCACTTCTTCTTTTCCAATTTGTATCCCCTTAATCTCCTTTCGTTCTCTTATTGCTTTGGTTAAAACTTTGAGAACTATACTGAATAGATAAGGGGAGAGAGGACATCCTTGTCTAGTTCCTGATTTTAGTGGGATTGCTTTGAATTTTTCTCCATTAAGATTGATGCTAGCTGTCGGCTTCTTGTAAATCACCTTTATTATATTTAGGTATTCTCCCTGTATTCCTGATCTCTCCAGGGCTTTTATCATAAAGGAGTGTTTAATTTTGTCAAAGGCTTTTTTCAGCATCTAAGGATATGATCATGTGGTTTTGTTCCTTTAGTTTGTTTATATGATGGATAACATTTATGGTTTTTCATATGTTAAACCAGCCCTGCATTTCTGGGATGAATCCTATTTGGTCATGGTGGATGATATTTTTTATATATTGTTGTATACAGTTTTCTAAAATTTTGTTGAGAATTTTCGCATCAATATTCATGAGGGAAATTGTTCTGTAGTTCTCCTTCTTTGTTGTGTCTTTGAGTTGCTTGGGTATTAGGGTGATTGTGGCCAAATAAAAGGAATTTGGCAATATTCCTTCAGTTTCTACTGTGTGAAATAGTTTGAGGAGTAACGGTAGTAATTCTTCTTTGAATGTCTGGTAGAATTCTGCACTGAAACCATCTGGACCAGGGCTTTTATTTTTGGGGAGGCTTTTAATGACAGCTCTAATTTCCTTAAGGGTTATAGGCCTGTTTAGGTAATTAATCTGATCTTCATTTAATTTTAGTAAATGGTACCTGTCCAGAAAGCTGTCCATTTCTTCTAGGTTTTCCATTTTTGTGGAATACAGATTTTCAAAGTATGATCTGATAATTCTCTGGATTTCCTGGGAGTCCATTGTTATGTCCCCCTTTTCATTTCTGATTTTGTTGATTTGGACACTTTCTCTCTGCTTTTTGATTAGTTTGGATAAGGGCTTATCTATCTTGTTGACTTTCTCAAAGAACCAACTCTTAGATCCATTGATTCTTTGTATTGTTCTTTTTGTTTCAATTGTATTGATTTCAGCTCTAGGTTTGATTATTTCCTGCCATCTACTCCTTCTAGGTGAGTTAGCTTCTAATTGTTCTAAGGCTTTCAGCTGAGCTGTTAGTTCTCTAGTGTGGGATTTCTCTAGGCTTTTCATATAGGCATCTAACGCTATGAATTTTCCTCTTAAGACTGCTTTCATTGTGTCCCACAAGTTTGGGTATGTTGTGGATTCATTTTCATTAAATTCTAGGAAGACTTTGATTTCTTTCTTAATTTCTTCCTTGACCCAGAGGTGGTTCAGCTGAGTGATGTTTAGTTTCCATGAGTTGGTAGGCTTTCTTTGATTTTTGATGTTGTTGAACTCTAACTTTAGGCCCTGGTGGTCCGATATGTTACAAGGGATTATTTTCATTTTTTTTTGTATCTGCTGATATTTGCTTTATGACCAATTATGTGGCCAATTTTAGAGAAAGTTCCATGTGGCGTTGAGAAATATGTATATTCCTTTGCATTTGGGTGGAAGCTTCTGTAGATATCTATTAAATCCATTGGCATCATAACCTCTGTTAGACTCCTTATTTCTCTGTTGAGTCTCTGTCTGATTGACCTATCCAGGGGTGAAAGTGGGGTATTGAAGTCTTCCACTATTAGTGTGTGAGGATTGATGTGGGATTCGAGCTTTAGCAGTGTTTCTTTTACATAGGTAGATGACCTTATATTAGGGGAATAAATATTCAGGATTGAAATCTGCTCTTGACCAATTTTTCCTCTGATGAATAAGTAATGACCATCTTGGTCTCTTTTAATTGCTTTTAGCTTAAAGTCTACTTTGTTAGATATTAGGATGGCAACCCCAGCTTGTTTCTTAGGACCATTTGACTGGAAAATCTTTTCTCAACCCTTTACTCTGAGCCTGTGTCTGTCTTTGTGGTTGAGGTGTGTTTCTTGTAGGCAATAGAAGGATGGCTTCTGTTGTTGTATCCATCTTGTTAGTGTGTGTCGTTTTAGAGGAGAGTTGAGTCCATTGATATTAAGGGATATTAGTGACCACTGACTGATATTTCCTGCTATTTTTGGTGGTAACTTGTTTGTATTTCCTTTCTCTGAGGTATTCTTCTATGGGGTTATTGATTGTTTGTGGTTTCATGGGTGTATCTGGGGTCCTTAGGTTGGAGTTTTCCCTCTAATACTCTCTGTAGCGCTGGATTAGTAGATATTGTTTCAGTCTGACTTTATGAAATATCTTGTTTACTCCATCTATGGTGATTGATAATTTTGCAGGGTATAGTATTCTAGTTTGGCAGCCATGCTCTTTTAGCGTCTGTATAACTTCTGACCAAGCCCTTCTAGCTTTCATCATTTCCACTGAATAGTCAGGCGTTATTCTGATGGGTCTGCCTTTATAGGTAAGTTGACCCGTTTCTTTTGCAGCTCTTAAAATTTTTTCTTTGTTCTGTATGTTTTGTGACTTGATTATTATGTGGTGCGCTGACTTTTTTTGGGGGGGTCATATCTATTTGGTGGTCTGTAAGCTTCTTGTATCTTTATAGACATTTCCTTCTTCAGGTTAGGGAAGTTTTTTCTATGATTTTATTGAATACATTATCTGTGCCTTTGAGCTGGTATTCTTCTCCTTCTTCTATTCCTATTAGTCTCAAGTTAGGTCTTTTCAAGGTGTCCCAGATTTCCTGAACATTTTGTGTTATGGCTTTTTTGGTTTTAGTGTTTTCTTTGACTGATGTTTCCGTTTCTGCTATTGAGTTTTCCACTGCAGAGATTCACTCTTCCATCTCTTGGATTCTGTTGGTTATGCTTGTATCTGTAGTTCCAGCTCTTTTCTTCAGATTTTCTATTTTCACCTTTGCCTCATTTTGTGCCTTTTTTTTTATTGCTTCTATTTCAATTTTTAGTTCCTGGAATGTTTCTTTCATTTTTTGGTTTACCTTTTCTTGGTTTTCTTTCAAGGATTTGTTCACCTCTTCCTATTTTTTGTTTGTATTTTCTTCTATTTCTTTAAGGAAATTTTTTATATCCTCTTTTAAGGCTTCTATAATCTTCATAAAGGTGTTTTTGTCATTGTTTCCTTCTGTTTCCTCTTCATTGCTCTGTTCAGGTTTGGATGTTGTAGAACCACCAGTTTCTTTTTGGTGTTGCCTTGTTGTTCTTTATATTGTTATATGTATTCTTGCACTGACATCTACCCATGGCTTCACTGAATGTGAATGTCAATGATGTCAGTGGCAACTCCTAGTCAGTTGTTGTGGCTAGAGGGCTTGTATGTCTCCCGTCTGCTCTGAGCAATGCATCTGCACAATCTTTGACTGTGCTCTGGAAACAGGTCTGAGTTTCAAAGGTGTCAGTCCGTCTGTGATGATGCGGTTCACCCTGGAGGCAGGGCCCAGCATTGGGAGGTCCCCTACTGTTAGGGGTTACTGAGCAAGGCCCCTCCCAGCTAAAGCCTAGGGCCTGTCTGCTAGCAAGAGTCTAAGATCAGAACCTTGGGTACGATCCCAGCCCCAGAGAGGGATTCTCTGGACAGGCTGCCTAGGAGCTGGAATCTGTTCACCTCTGATTCCACTCTGGATATGGGTCTAAGTTTCAAAGGCATCAGTCCCTCATATATATCTCATTTTAAGGTGCTCTCTATTCATTTTACTTATTTATCACTTATCTAATTTGCGTGTGGTACATATTTGTGTACACATGTGCTTGTCTATGTATGTGTGGAGACCAGAGGATGACATTAGGCATCTCTCCTTTTGTCTCTCACTGAATCTGGTCATCACCATTCTGGCTAAGCTTACTGGACACTGTGTCCCTGGGATCTGCCTGTTTCCTATCCTTGTCTGGATTACTGGGATACAGGGTACCTGGTTTTCATGTGGATGCTGAGATACAAGCTCAAGCCCTCTTGTTTGTACAGCAAAAACTCTCTAACTGGTGAACCACTTCTATACTTGAGTGCAAATGATCAAAACTGGTTTAAAACAATCCATATTATTTAACTTATTAAAACATTTATTGATTTATTGTCTATGTGTGTATATACACACATGCATACACTTGTTCATCATGGCACACATGTGGGGAGTCAGAGGACAACTTGTGGCAACCAATCCTCTCCTCTACCACGGGAGTTCAAAGAATTAAACTCAGGCTGTCAGGTTTGGTGGCAAGTGGCTACTATCCCATTGACCAGCCTAAAACAACTCTGAGTATGTAATATGGCAAGAGTTCATTTAGGATCACTGTGTTTTGAGGACAGATCACTCTGATGAAGTATCAGGACTTCCAGTCATCAGCACACAGTAGGGTCTTCTCTTTGGAACACTGATAAAATCCAGGGCTATAACTCTAATTTCCTCTTGGTTCACACTATCCTTTCTGCCTCTTATATCACTCTCTCATCACTACCCCTTTTTTTCCCTCAAGTATCTGATTTGTTTTTTCAGAAACTGTCTCCCCAGTGCTCTGATTGCTCCCTGAGCTCTATACATCTGCTTTACTAATATTCTCCCTTTGCTCATTTTCTCCCTTAAGTCTCTCCTATCAAGAAAAAGGTTTTTCTTTTTCTTTTTTTCTTCTTTTTTAAGGAGAAAAAGTTAAATCAGGCTAACCTTGAACTCCTGATCTTCTTGCCTCTGTCTCCAGGATATAGTCATTCTTGGCTGGGAAAAATTTAACATTATTGCACCTTTAGAAAATCTTGGTTGATCCCTTACTTCTTAGAGAATAAAAGCTATTTACCGCTGGTTCACAGGCCCTGCTTTCCTTTCTTCCATTCTTAATATTCTGCTTTTCAACTCTAGTGAGAAATCAGGCAATATTACCTTGACTTAGAGGCCAGAGCTGGAGTGCACCCAGTCATAAACTGGCCTGCCTATGCCTTGTACATGGGGGTTTTAAGGCCCAAAGGCCACACCTCTAGGTTATTCCACCACATAATTCTCCTTTACTCTGTGGAAAATGCCTGAAATTTCCCTTTAGTCTGATGAAGTCTTTTTCACTCTTTGAAATGAAATTGAGCTCAAATGTTCACTAGTTCCTCTGTGGAGTGCCTATGATGCACCAAGAGCAACATACCTGACTCCAAAGAGGAGTTCTACCACAGAGCACCCGGATGACACCTGTCTGCCTTCTCAGAAGAACAGAAGCTCATTCTTTACTTGCACTGACTCAGTATAACATGCCAGGCAGGCTCTCAGCTAAATCATAAAATTTTATGATGAATGTTTTCAAAGTATCCTGATTTTAAAAGCTGAATATAATCTCAAGCTCTTGTATAGCATTTAGAAGATACAAACTGTCTCAATGGAAAGTACTGTTAGTTATTTACATAAACTGATCATTAGAGAGAGACATGAAAAAGAAGATATCTGAGTATTTGCAATATCTAAAACAAATGCCAAGATATTAACTGTTCAGCTCAAATTATATTCTTTCTGAGTTCTTCAGAAATTGTTAATCCCCAAAGAAACATAAAAAACAAAATTTCACTCTACCATTTTAAAATGCAAAAATAAGTATTTTTTTAAAAAAAATTATTTATTTATTTATTTATTTATTTATTATGTATACAGTGTACAGAAGAGGGCACTAGATCTCATTAGAGATGGTTGTGAGCCATCATGTGGTTGCTGGGAATTGAACTCAGGACCTCTGGAAGAATAGTCAGTGCTCTTAACCTCTGAGCTATCTCTCCAGGCCCAAAGTCTATCTTTTATGACCATAAAAATCTTTCACTGGAGAAATATCTTTATAACATATGCACTATTTCCATCTAACGTACTTTAAAGAGTGGTAAAACCTGTCATTTTCAAGAATTAACTTTGTAAGTGCAAAGCATTAGCTTTCTGAATGCAGGAAAATTCAATATATATAATTTTGTTTGTTTGTTTTTGTTTTTCAAGACAGGGTTTCCCTGTGTAGCCCTGGCTGTCCTGGAACTTGCTTTGTGGACCATGCTGGCCTCAGATTCAAAGAACCTCTGTCTCTTGAGTATTGGAATCAAAGGTGTGCCCACCACCAAGTCAGGCTTAATTCAGTATATTTCTATATCAGACATGTAATGCATTCTTGATTTCATACTCATCTAAAGAAAATTTGGCAATAAAAGGTTATTTCAGTAATCACAAAGCATTTTTAAAAACCTCAAGAATACCATATATACATATTAAAGCAAGGAGTATTAAAGTATTTACAAGTTGAAATACTGTATAATTTATATGAATTTTCTAAGAAAATTCCTCAAGAAAGTATTTTAAACTTAGGAGGCTGCTAACTTGCAAAAAAAATTGTGTGTCTGGCTTATTCTTCAATATTAAAATAACAATTTTATTTTACTGCTTTAGGAATCAAATTATACTGCTTTAGGATTAAAGACTGCTGTTTATTCTTGACAGCTTGAATGGATTGAGAGATACCTAGGAAATTAGTACTGCACAGCATTGGGTGCCTGTGATGCATCTCTACAGAGGATGAGGTTATCGAGACTCTGACCTAATCAGTTGTTTAAGCAGTCCACTGATGGAATGGAGTCTGAATAGACTATTTGAGAGGATGAGACTGCAGAAGGCAGGACTCTAATTGGAGGAAGCAGATCACTAGCAGTTGAAGGGTATCTTTTTTACTTCTTTTGAGATTAGGTCTCACACAGGCCAGCCCAAACTCACTATGTAGACAAGGATAAACTTGAATGTCTGCTTCTTTGTCTCTGAGCATGTCCGTGCCCTGTCTCTCCTCTTTGACTCCTGGCTCCCACAATGTGAGGAGCTTTCCCCTGCCATGCCCTTCTTCCATGTTTCTTCTTTGTCACAGGCCTAAAAGCAATGGAACCTGGTGACCATGGACATAAGCCTCTGAAGCTGTGAGTCAAAATCTTTCTCCTCCCTTGTTTGCATCAGTTATTCTGTCACAACAACTAAAGGTCTAATACAAAAGTGCAATATTAATCATGAAATTGTTTTAAAAATTTCCAACTCTCAAAAAATCTTTATGAACCCTTTCAATATAAAAGTACCAGACATCTACATCTACTATTTGGTATAAAATAACTATCACTTAATGATTTGAAGGCCTAAGTTGGGCTGGCAAAGTAGTAAATAAATGTGCCTGTTGTACAAGCATGACGATGAGTTCAATCCCTAGAACCCATGGTAAAGGAGAGAACCAACTCCTGACCTGACCTCCTTCACATGCATTAGTAGGGTGTGTGTGTACACATACACACAACAAGTAGGTCTAAATTTACATATCATCTTGGTATCCACACAATATTTAAGTATTCTGACAGTTTTGCAGGAAGACACACTGCAGACTCAGCAATAAACTCAAAGGCAAACCATTTGATTTTCATACTACATGTAAAATGATCTCCAATGTAACTCCTACCTCATGTTGGCCAAGTTAGAATGTGTGGCCCTCCTGTAGCATGTTCTATAGAAAGAACAAGACAGAATTCTGGGAGGAAAATCTCAGAGAGAACAATCTTGCTAACAGTTCAGGCTTCTTTTTTAAAAACAGCCTAAGGTTCCAATCAGTTGAGCTGCTGCCACCTTCACATTAAACTTTAATACGCCAAGCTTTTTAAGCCACATAAAAATTTCATCAAGCATTTCTCAACCTTAGGGAAAACGGAAGGAGGAAAAAAGGTCAGAACATCACTTTCCACTAAAGTATCGTCTGGAGAGGGATGCTTTGAAAAAAGCCGCAACAAATGCTAGGCAACAAGCCCCCTTTGTGGCCTGTGCCAGATGGTGAGTTTTTACTCCTTCCTCACATACAGGCTCCAGCAAGGGTGCTAATTAATGCTCGATTATCAAATACCAAGCTCTTAGGACAACCATGAGTGTTTCAAAGGCCTTTGGATGTGTCCTATTCCATTCTAATATCATTACCGTTTTTCTGATTAAAATGTTTTCAGAAGAACTCCAGAGTATCCCACTTTTGGTGTTCCATGTGGCATTTAATAATATTTATTATTCATATAGTATTTAATAATAATAAAAAAACTTCAATTTTTTTAATGCTAGCACATACTATCATTTCAGGGAAAAAGAAAGGGCTATCTAGGGTCTTGGACACTGTGTGTTGAGCTTTCTATGCTCCCATACGGCCCTGTTGTGTGCCCCCTATCTCAAGAATGTGCTGCAGAAGTCTTCAGCCCAGAACTGCCTACAGGATTAGCCAAAGTCAAGCCCGATTGTCCTGACAAAAATACCTGGAAAAGAGGAGACTCATGTCAGAAACCCTCCACAGCATTGTCTGCTCTATTTTAGTCAAATGCCAAAGAGAAAATTTTACTCTTTCCAAGTCTGGCACTATTTACACTCAGTGGAAAGGTGATCTCCCAACCCTTGCTGCTCACAGGAGCAAGTGAAGTGCGCTGCTCTGACATCTATAGTACACACTCCCAATGGCAGAACACATAGTTCTACATACATTAAGCACCATGATTAACCACACGTGGGGTTATAAGCAGATCTAAGAATTAGAAAAGAACTGAAAACAGTATTTCTCTGATCATAATGCAAGCAAATAGGCATCCTAAGTACTACTTCACAACAGACTTTAAACAAATGGACATGAGCACTTCTTAATACACAAGTTAAAGAGTGTCAAATGAAAAAAATAAACAAGGCTGGGTATCCTGGTGCACTGCTACCATCCCAGCACTTGGGGGGTCTGAGGTAGGAGAATATAGAACTAAATGAAAGCACATGTCAAAATCTGCGAGGCAGAGCTTTAGCACTTCCTTAGAAGTGCAGAGAGAAATTTATAGCACCAAATACTTGCATTAGAAGACAAACAGCTTCAGACAAATAAACTGTAGACTTGACTCTAAAATGTAATAAGTAATTTAAATATTGGGAAACAAGGAGAAAATCTTTGTGAGACAAAGAGCTTTTTACAATTGATACCAAAAGTATAATTTCAAGGGAAAATTCATAAATTGAACTTTATCAAAATTAGAAAACCCCCAACAATTTGTTTTTCAAGACTGTTAAGGTGGCTGAAAAGACAACTGCAGACTAGAAAAAAACCTCTGCAAAGCACATTTTTAACAAAGCACAGAGCATATCTACAATATATAGAGTCTAAAAACTCAACAGCAAGGAGCTGGAGCGATGGCTCAGTGGTTAAGAGCACTGGCTGCTTTTCCAGAAAACTTGAGTTTGATTCCTAGCACCCATATTGTAGTTCACAACTGCCTGTAACTCCAGCCCCAGAGAATCTGACCTCTCTGGCCTCCTTGGGTCTTGTATGTATGTGGTACACAGACATGCATCCTGGCAATCATATAGAATATTAATAAATAAAATCTCAAAAAAAAATTCATGTCAGTAAAAGACAAAATATCCAGGAAGAAAATGGGCAAGAGATTTAAGCAGACATTTTACTGAAGCACTTGAAAAGATGACCAGGGAGCAGAGATGGCTGTCAGCACAGTGTCTGCTATGCAAGCATGAGAACCTGCATCTGTCTCTCAGCATCCATACACTTGGGAGCATTGGACACTCAATTCTGACCTCTGGCTTCCATATTTATGTACATGTGCTTACACAGAACAATCATACATGCACACATGCAAGATGCTCAGTTATGATCACTGGGGAAATGCACATTACAATAACAAACTGAATGTTATTACACCAAGCTGTGGAGACACAGAGGAACTGGACCAAGCCACACACTGACAACAGGAATGTAAAATGATGAAGTCACTTTGGGAAAGGACATCTTTTTCTTTCCTTTTCTTTTCTTTTCTTTTCTTTTCTTTTTAAATACTAAGCTAGCCACCAGACAGTAGTAGCACATGACTTTAATTTCAGCACCCAGGAGGCAGAGGTAAGCAGATCTGTTAGGCTGAGGCCAGCCTGGTCTACAGAGTGAGTTCCAGGACAGCCAGGATTACACAGAGACACCCTGCCCTGAAAAACCAACAAGAAGACAAAATTGAACATTTACTTACATTGTGTTCAGAAGTTTTATTTTTTTTAATCCAGGGAATGAAAACTCATGGTCAGACAAAAACCTGTACATAAATATTCATAGCTGTTTTATTACACTTGTAAACTAAAAATAATTTAGCTATCCTCCAATGAGTGAATGACTAAGTAAATTATAGCACATCTGCACCATGGAATACTAGTCACCAGTAAAAAAAGAGTTACTGATGTACACAGCTTGTTAGGACTTCAAAGGAACTATGCTGAATGAAGGTGAAGAAACATAGCTCTCCAGAAAAAGTATATATAACATTTTTCCCCCCTAAGACAGTTTCTTTGAAAAGCTCTGGCTGTCCTGGAACTAGTCCTCTGTAGACCAGGCTGGCCTTGAACTCACAGAGATCTGCTTGCCTCTGCCTCCCAAGTGCATGCACCACCACCACCACCTGGCATACAACATTCTTGAAACAACAACACCTAAGATGGGGAACAGGTTAGTGGTGGTAAAGGGCCAGGGGAAGGGGGAGTCTCTGGCTATGAGACAACAGATGACCTTTTCCTTACAGACTGATTGCGATGAGCTCATGAATCTGTATGTGACGGAGTTGAGCAGAAGCACACATGTACATGCATGAGCACAAATCACAATAGGACAGCTCTGGAGACATTAGTGGACTCAGTAACAGCAGCAGATCCATGCTGTGTCATTACTACATTAGGCAAGATGCCATGACTGGGAAAATGGATCTTGACTACTTTTGATATCAGAGCAAGGTTACCATTACTCTAACACTTAAAAAAGAGCTGGTGATGCTGACAAAATGTAGACTATCTAGATGGAACCACAAAACATGTCATGCTGAAAAGTACAAAGCATATGATCTATGATCTCCTGAGATGCCAGTGTTAGGAAACAAGAGTAAAAAGACAGTACAACATTCTGTCCTAACCAGCCTGGGATTTTCTTTGCTATCAAAGGCACTTCTAAGCAGTATTAGACAATCTGTGAGAGCCTATAGGTTAAATAATGTATCAAAAAAGTTCATTTACTGACTTGGATAATCATATTGTGGTTATATAAACAACATTACCTTTCTTCTTTTTTTCAAAAAACTGAAATGGAGTTTAGCTCAGGTTGGCCTGGAACTCATTCTGTGGTCCAGGTGGCCTTAAACTCCTGAGCTGAGTGATTACAGGTGTGCACCACCACTCCTGACATAGTTTTATTTTTGCTGTTGTTCGTTTTGTTTTTAAAACATTATATGAAAAAGTATTTAAGCTATATGATCACAAGATCCTCATGAACTATGGCTGGTTAAAGTACTGGTTAGCTCACCTGGTTCCTGTCGCGAGCATTTGTGTACCTGATCTTCTGAATGAAGTAGAATATGAGCCATGCTGAAGAAATAATCATCAAAACAATAAAGGATATTGACACGAAGACTAGAGAGCCACGGCTGAAGTTCTTTGGCGGCATTCGAGCTCCAACAGCTATTGTCATTTGTACAGAGATGTTTTTCTCCAGATAACTCAAAATGTCCTTACCCCTCAGTTCTGTTATCATGACAGCAATAATGTCTCCCGTGCCTGTAAAACAGATACATAGACTCAAGTGATGTCTGAAAGTCAGAGAGACATCACATAAACATACCTATTTGTTCCCTAGAGAAATCACCACAACTTCTGTTAATGGGGAAGGTTTGTAGAGTTCACTGTTCAGCTGATGTGAGGATGCAGCTGTGCACACTGAGAGAGTAGGAGCATATGCAGCACTCCAGACAAACAGGTAAGGCATACAATAGTTGTAGTCTTAACAATGCATCAACTGTCTTAAGGCTGCATTGACAATCACTATGAAGCCAGCCAGCTGCCTGTGACTTAATCAGGGTGGGTCTACAATATAAAACCTTTCTACAGCACAGATCTTGATAAAAGTGCTGTCACTATGGTATGAATAGGTGTTCTTGCACCAATCACTCTTAACAATTGTGTGTAGAACTAGTATAGGGATAGAAAGAAGCATGCTTGGCTACAGAGCAACTTAGCAAAGTGCCAAATGGCAACATCTCTTACTGATAACATCTGAAACTAACTTTGGCCTTCTGTCTAGAGCTAACTGGAGTAAAGTTCCTTCAAGAGCCCTTCTGGATCTCAAACTCAGGATTTCCCCTGCCTAACTCATAGAGAATGTTGCCCAGGCTGACCTCAAACTTGAATATTCTGTCCTAGTCTTCCAGCATGTCTAACTATGCTCAGTGCACTCAAATCGTCTAGGCAGGTCCAAGTACACAGAATGGGACCCAAAGCCTTCAGCTTCTAATGGCTGTGCAGAGGTCTGCCCACAGGAACAAATTCTGTAAATTAATTACACGGATGGTCCAGTTGGTTTCCCAAGTCTTTTTCTTATGTTTTCCAGGAGCAGCAATAGGTCAAAGTTAGCAGCCACTCCCCAGGGGCAGCACAGATCACTATCCTGTTTGCTCTCTAACATGGAAAGAAGAGGCAGGGAAGTTTCTCTACCATATGCAACTGTCAGCAGCAGCCCTTTCTTAAGAGAGGGGTAAGTGGGACAACATGAAACTTTTATAATTTATCTTTTCCAAAGGACCTAGACTAAAGGAAAGGTTTTCCATTTTATTTTGGGAAAGAGAAAATTATAACCACTTATGTGACCATGAGGAAGGGTTGTGCACCCAAATATAAAATACCCCCTAAAAACAAATAAGCAGAGTACCCCAAAACTTGACCTTTTGAAGGCTTCTTCAATGAATATTTTAAAAAGTATTTAGTTGGTTGTATATGTTTTGTTATGCTTAGCAGTCAAGATGACATGAAACTCAATTACAAGAGTTTTAAGAAAAATACAGCCCAATGGAATATATATTCGTATAGTATTGTATTTAAAATTGTTTCAGTTATTTTATTAGAGTAGCAGTTTATCAGGGTTTTTTTTTTACTTAAAAATATATAAACAAAAATAAAACTGAAAAATTAAAGTTAGCATTATTAACTTTATAATATCTGCTTTTGGCCAGTAGGCTAAAAAGAAATCATAAAATAATGCTTAAACCAGTTTAAATTTCTATTTAGAAACCTTAAGTTTGTGCTTTTACAATGTTGATCAACAGGCATGATCTGTGGTGTAGGATACCAGGTATGGCTATAAAGTAACTGAGACGGATCCCACAAACGACATATGACAATCAGTCTCATTGCTTTATAATCACACCAAGTACAGTTGGTTTTAGAAATCAGTTCTGAGGCTCCTCCCTCTTGAAGACTCAAGCTGGAAAAGTAGTGGGGAGAGCTGCACAGGTAGCCAAGGGAACCAATCCAATCATTTCCTTAACCCAACACTAAATGGACGAGTCAATTAATTTCAATAGTAGAGCTGTTTGGGAAAGAAACATTTCATTAGTTCAATACCAGTCAATACTCACTGAGCATATACTACAATCAAGGTTTCCTTTCACTTCTCAGGAGATAAGGAAATTACCTTATCTTAGCTGACACAAAAAGTACCCAGGAGGGCAAGAGTGAAGTTATCGTGGTGTAGCCTTATCATCCTAGCACAAGGAAGAGACTGGGAAGTGTTAGCAAAGGAGACTGAAAAATGATCCAAATACTAGTGGAGGCAGCGATCTGTTACAGACACTGATAAAGTGCACTGCAGACTCTTTCTCCCCAACACCTACGCCTGGGCTGGGCTCAAAGAACCTAACTTGAGATGTCTCAGACACTCACACACTTGGGGATGGGGGCTAAAGCGATGGCTCAGTGGTTAAGAGCATTGGCTGGCTGCTCTTGCAGAGGATGGATAGGTGGTTCCCAGCACCCCAGTGGCAGCTTGTAACCACTGTAATTCCTATTCTAAGGAGAACTGACACTCACTTTTGGCCTTTGAGGGCTCTTGCACACAAGGTGCACTTATGCAGGCATACATACACATACAAAAAAGGGTAAAGAAATTTTAAAAGCAAAACAAAAAAAGATCTTGGGATTGTTGGTCCAGATTCAGGAGGGAGAAAATTTAACACTCAGAATAAAATCAAGGAGAATAGCAGTAACTGGTAGGAGAGAAGAATTCATTAGGCTAGAATGATGAAACCATTTAAGCAAACATAAAATATTTGTTAAGTCCATCACTAGGACTATGTTCTGGAACACCAAGACATGGCTTTGGAATTCTGTGCATTTCAACAATCAGGCAGCTATATATTATTTTTCTGTTGCTGTGATTAAACACCATGACCAAGACAACTCACAGAAGGAAGGGGGTTTATTTGGCTTCAGGTTCCAGATGGAAAGAGTGATGTGGAATGTTTTTTTTTTTTTTGTACACTGTGAATATGCTTTATTATTGGTTAATAAAGACACTGTTTTGGCCTATGGCAATGCAGTTTAGAGGCAGGCAGGAAATATGAGCATAGATAAAAGAGGCGGATGGAGTCAGATGGAGACACTGTAGGCAGCTGCCCAGAAAGCAAGATGTAATGGGACATAGATAAAGCCATGGAGCCATGTGGCAATTACAATAGCTTAAGAGAAATGGGTTAAGTTAAAAGAGCTAGTTGGTAATGAGCCTAAGCCATAAGCCAGTTTGAAATTAATATAAGCCTCTAAATAATTATTTTATAAGTGGCTGTGGGACTGTGGATGGGAGAGATTTTTTTCAGACCTTGGGCTGAACAGGTTAGAAAACTTCTGGCTACAAAAGAGTCCATCATAGCAGGAAAACATGGCAGCAAACGGCAGGCACAGCAGCAGGAGCTGGATGCTAAGAGCTCGCATCTTTTTAAAAAACTGTTAATTTTAATTTCATTTATGTGTTTATATGTGTGAGTTTGTGCATGTAAGTTGCAGCTGCCTGTAGAGGCCTGGAAAGGTCATCAGATTCCTTGGAGTTGGAGTTACAGACAGTTGTGAGAGGTCTGATGTGGGTGCTGGAACCCCAACTCAGGCCCTCTCTACAAGTGGAATGTGCTTTGAACTTTTGAGTCATATTTCCAGTCTCACATCCTGAACTGCAAGCACTAAGCTGATAGACTCTCAAAGCTGGCCTCCATATATACCTCCAACGAAGCCACACCTCCAAGACATACCCAGATGGAACCATCCACTGAGGACCAAATATTTAAATGTATGTGCCCGTGGAGGACTTTCTCATTCAAACCACCACAGACAGTATTAATTTCTTAGAGGTAACAATGAAATGAAGGCTTTTGTGATCTTTGCTTTTAGTTACTAAAAAAACTTTTCTTCATTTTACTTTTTTAATTAAAGATTTACTTACTTTTGTTTATGTATATGCTTACATATCTGTGCCATGTGTATGCTGGTATCTGTGGAGGCCAGAAGAGAATGTTGGATTCCCTGGAGCTAGAGTTACAGATGACTGTGAGCTCCCCAATGTGGGTGCTGGGAACTGAATTCAGATCCTTTGGAAGAGAAGCAAGCACTCTTAACTGCTGGGCCATTTCTCTTGCCCTCCAACTTATTTTTTTAAGTACCTTAGTGTGGCTGCTTAAATTAGCAATTCTTTTCTCTTTTTTATTGAGAATTTTTTTAAGATTTATTTACTTATTATATATATGTATAGTGTTCTGCCTGTATGTCTGCCTGCAGGCCAGAGGAGGGCACCAGATTTCATTACAGATGGTTGTGAGCCACCATGTGGTTGCAGGGTGCTCCTAACCTCTGAGCCATCTCTCCAGCCCCAAGAATTTTTCTTTTCTTTTTTTTTTCATAATTTATTTTTATTCTATATGTGTTAGTATTTTGCTTGCATGTATGTCTCTGTGAGGGTGTCTGGAACTGGAGCTATGAACAGTTGTGAGTTGTTATGTGAACGCTGGAAATTGAACTCTGGTCTTCTGGAAAAGCAGCCAGTGCTCTTGACTACTGAGCCATCTCCCCAGCCCTTGTATTCTGAGAGTTTTCAAATGAAACAGTTTCAACGGTATGGGAACATTTATGCACCCTTTGTTTAGGGTGCAAACAGAAAACAATTTGGCCTTTCTATATGTATTTCTTTGGTCTTTCTATATGTATTTCTTTTTGCTGGACCAACTGAGAACAGATTAAAACCAACAGGACATTTCAATCTTTAATAATTCATCAATATCTACTAAGAACAAGGTTATTTCAGATGCTCACAATTTACTAATTCTAAAAATTACTTCTGATAAAATAATAGTGTTTAATGTACTTCATATTCAAATATTCTGATTTAGCTTAATAATTAAACCCAGGGCTGTGGACACTGTACCTGGCTATCTTTTCTCATTATAGTTTCCTTTGATCTAAAATAGTTTCTTAGTCATTTTTAGTCCACTGTTCATGAAACTGACTTAAAAGTATATAAATTTTATTTATTCATTGTATTTATGTGTGCATGTGCCACGATACATTTGGGGAGAGAGGGAAACTTGCAGGAGTTGGTTCTCTCCTTCTGACCCTCAAGGAACAGAACTTAAGTTTCTAGGACTGGCATGAAGTGCCTTTGGATCTCACCAGGGCTATTTTTGTATTTCAAGACAAGGTGTTACCAAGTCTAGGCTGGCCCCAAAACTTGCTATGGCTGAAGACAACCTCATGGTCCTGATACTTCTGCCCCTACCTCCTCAAGTAATGGGACTACAGTGTGAACCACCAAGCTGCCTGGTACTGCCCTTTCTGGAGGGTCTAAGGCAGGTATTCTGAAGATGCCTTTCTATTTGGGCTCATTTGATCAATTCCTACTCCTGAAGGATGTTCTCTTATTGTTGGTAAGAGAGCTATGAGGTAATCCCTTCCTTCCTTTCCTCCCTCTCTCTCCAGGGAATCACCTCAGGAAGCAAATGGTGGTTTTACTTTTATTACTGATGGCAAACCTTATGACTTGAATAACTAGTACCTGCCAGATTTTATTATAAATAAATGTGTTTCTATTAATTAATAAGCAATCTGTAGAGTAATATTTCGTGATCTTGTAAATAGCTAGAGCCTCAAAAAGCTTTTACTCAATGCTCTTAGCATTCACTGATGAAATAATTACTATAATGACATCTACCCAACTGTTACTTTCTAATCTCCAGATATGATTGTCACCAGAGCCATTTACAATATTTTCTTTTCATCTTCCCCACCCCATAAAAACACAAATACAGCTGGGCCTGGTGCTGAGCACTTGTAGGCACAGCTCCTCAGGAGGCTGAGGCTAGAGGCTAGCAAGCTA
This sequence comes from Sigmodon hispidus, assembly GCA_004025045.1. Classification (NCBI taxonomy): domain Eukaryota; kingdom Metazoa; phylum Chordata; class Mammalia; order Rodentia; family Cricetidae; genus Sigmodon; species Sigmodon hispidus. Next base: position 35,325 of record PVIH01002093.1, read on the forward strand.
GAGGAAAGCTTGGTTAACTCAACAAGACATTGTCTCAGAATAAATATAAATAAAAAGAAAGGTTAAGGCAAGGTAGAGTGATTGCCTATCATGCACAAAACCCAGGGTTTGATCCCTGCACTGCACAAAATCAGGCATGATGGTTCATGTTTGTAACCCAGGACTAAGGAAGTAGAAGAGTTAGAAGTTCAAGGTCATCCTCAGCTTCACACCAATTATGAGGCCAACCTGGATACACAAGACTCTTCAAAAGCAATAATAAAATAGTAAGAAGCTGGGTATGGTGGATGTTTATAATCTCAGCATTGGGGAGACTGAGGCAGCAGGATTATATTGAGTTACAGAATAGCCTTTTGAACTACAGAGTAAGATACTGTCTCAAAACAACAATAAATAAACAGTAAGTAAATTAAAAGGAGCTGGGAACACAGTTCAGTGTCAGTGGAAAGTGCAGCATGTATAATACTCTAGGTTCAATTCCCAGGACCACAAAAGTTACTACCACCAATGGCTGCAGAGCTGCTGGGCCATCTGTCTTTCTGAAAAATAGAGCACCTGGAGGTGCCAAATTAGAAACTTTGGATTCTGGAATCAGAAGTTCTAAGATTCAAATTTAAGCAAGCTGTATAATCGTTCTGAATGTTAGTTTCTCTTTTCAAATAGTTAGGTACTGACTGCAAATTTCATGACAGATAGTAATAAATGTTATAGTTAACAAATTATCTGTTGTTATTCACAGAATGTAAAAGGAGGAACTCAAAATTCTACTACAGATTATAGGACTCCATTCCCTTTCAACTGTTCTTCCCAGCTTAGGAGGTAGTCAGCTACCTGTAGACCAACACTACCCTCCTGATGCCAAGCAGATTCAGGCCTCAGCTCAGAGAGGGAGTCTCCCTGTAGGGAAGAACAGAGATTCCTTCCTGTCACCTTGCCTTGCAGTAAGTCTCCAGACTAGCCCAGTGCAGCTGAGATGACGGCAAAAGAAGACCCAGGAAAAGGGAGCGGGGCAGCTATCTGAGGTCTCAGACTACAAATGCAGAGAGGCAGTTCAGCTTTTCTGCTACAAGCTTGTCTGTTTTCTAGAAAATATCATCTTTATGTAAGATCCCACTTTAAACAGGACAACAGCTGAAACTGTTAAGTTCAGATCATCATGCAAAGTTCTAAGGAGTTTCAAAACTCACAAACAGACAATTTAAGGAAACTTCGCTTTATAGAAGCTTAAGGGCATGCACTCATTCTCATAGTAAGCACTTCCAGTGGCACTGTTATAACTGGGTAATTACTGACAATGGCACTAGAGTTATTCCTGCAGAACCCAGAAACATTTCATATGTTAATCAGAACACCACAAGATAAGTGAAAGGGATTTAAATCCCTTCAAAGTTCTACAATGGCTGAAATGACAGACAGGCATGACTTAGGGTTTCTATAGCACTCTGTTCTTGGCTGTCAAGGGGCAGCCAAGCCCCACATTGCTTCCACTTGGATCAGCCTAACTTGTTCACGATGGCTCCCTGCTTAAGTCCTTAACTGTGTTTGCAGTTTGTTCCTTTGTTATGTTAGGCAGACATATTAGTTTCTTTTCTATTGCTTTGTCAAAATACCATGATTAAGGTGACTTAGAAAAGAAAGGTTTTAATTAGGCTCATGGTTTCGGTGGCAGGAACAGCTGAGAGTTCACGTTTTACTCCATAAGTAGGAGGCAGAGAGCACACTGGGAATGTGCAAGTCTTGTCTTTTGGAACCTCTAAGACCTCTTCTAATGAGATACTTCCTCCACACCTCCTAATTCTTGCCCAAATAGTATGAATCCAGGGGGGACACTCCCCTTCAAACCACCATAGATAGGTGTAGCTCAGAGGCAGAGCATTTGCCCAGTAAGCTTGAGGTTTTCTCCAGTGTAAGAGGGGAGCATAGCAGGAATTTCGATAGATTCAAGAGATGGTTGTTTCAATTACAGATTTCTTCCTGAGATTTGTTACTACTTTCTTAGAACAGATTTGTCCTGTCACTCTTGTTCAAATGCCTTTGTTGTTTCTTTGCTGTAAAATTAAAGTCCAAATTCCTCAGCCTAACACTCAAGGAATCTGGGGAATCAAATCGTCCAGAGGTTATCAAGTGAGTTATGCTTCGAATAGTCTTTGCCCCAATCAGTTACTGCTGGTCCAAGTAACTGATTGTGGAGCTGGAGAGATGGTTCAGCTGTTGAGAGCACTGGCTTCTCTTAACAGGACCCAGGCTTGGTTCCCAGTGCCCATATGGTGGTTCACAGATGCCTAACTCCAGTTCCAGGAGACCTCACATCCTCTTCTGGCCTCTAAGAACACCAAGTATGCATGTGGTACACACACACACATATATATATATGAAGATAAACATATAAATACAACTTTTAAGAAAACTTAAAAGTGACTGGTAGTGGTTTGTTTAAGGAGAATAACATAGTGGAGTCAGGAGGAAAGTTAGAAAAAGATGGACAATGTGCCTAATAAACTGGAAATTTTTTTAAACTTCTTAAATTTATTTAATTATATTTTTTTATTTATTTATAAATTTTTTTTATTAATAAAAAGTTTTTTAAAATTTTAAAATTTATTTAATTATATGCCTTGGTGTTTGCCTGGAACTGGAACTACAGACAGTTGTGAGCTGCCATGTGGGTGCTAGGAATCGAACCCTGGTCCTCTGGAAGAGCAGACGGTGCTCTTAACCGCTGAGCCATCTCTCCAGCCCCATAAACTGGAAATTTTAAGAAAGCAAAATGAAAGGAGAGGGGAGACTAGACAGAGGCAGTGATCATAAGGCAGGACACTGAGTCTGAGACTTGATTTTATCAGTTCAGTGAGGTGGGAAGACCCAAGAGAACAACCATGAATGGGATCAGGTCCCTGAAGAAATAAATGGTCGAAGAACCTGAGGAAGAAATTTAGGCTTACGTGTTCTCCTAAAGTTGCTCAGAATTACAGCAGAACTATGAGTACATAAGTAGCTGAGAGTCAAGATGTGTGATGTATGGAACAACGCAGTAAACCATGGCAGAGGGTCTGTGGACATCATGGCACTGGAAGATACAATTCTGTCAGGGGAGTACACTGGCATGAAAGCAGCTGAAGTGCAGTTATGCCAACACCAGCACCATGGCATCCACCCAAACCCACAAAAGCAGACAGCACCAACAGAAGAACCAAATGTGTCTGCTATCAAGAGAGGCCTCAGTCACTGAGGAGTCACCAGAACACTGGACTAGGTTATCTTCCAAAGAGAAGGCTCTACTGAGCCCATGTGCTTTTACTCCTCTGAAAACAAATTCTTCAGTCTTACACAAGTAAAGCTTAGAGACAATATACACTGCTTTATAGTTTTATGTCAACTTGACACAAGCTGTAGTCACCTGAGAGGGAAAACCTCAATTTAAAAAAATGTCTCCAAAAGATAGGGCTGTAGGCTAGCCTGCATGGCATTTTCTTAATCAGTGATTCATATGGAAGGGTCCAGCCCCCTGTGGGTGGGCTGGTGGTCCTGGGTTCTATAAGAAAGCAGGCTGAGCAAGCCATGGGAGCAAGCCAGTAAGCAACACCCCTCCATGACCTCTGTGTCAGCTCCTGCCTCTAGGTCCCACCTGTCTGAGATTCTGTCCTGCCTTCCTTCAATCAGGAGCAGTGCTGTGGAAGTGGAAGCCAAATAAACCCTTTCCTCCCCAAGTTGTTTTTGATCATGGTGCTTCATCACAGCAACAGTAACCCTAAATAAGACAAGTACTTAAATGCCAATTTTTCTTTTTCTCACGCTGCCTCTTAACTATATGAGCTCAGCTGATAATCTTGGTCTGGGTCTTTTTGTATCATAAAAATAAACAAATAAACAGTAGGAAGAAAGACCTATATACACATCAGTTTCTGGTTGAAAGATTTTGGGGTGGTGACCCACATCTAACAGATTATAGGAACCCTATAAATTCCAACTTTTTCAAGGTAACCAGTTTTGGCCACAGGCAGTTAAAATATAAAGAAAATCTTTGCCCAAATAAAGACATCCAAATGTCCATCCATGGGTAAATGTAATCCATAGCTCTTGGATCTGTCCTTAGATAAAGCAGCACCAAGTAAACTGCATCTCATCTACTAGTGGTACAAACATCATCAACTGTTAAGGTACAACATTGCATATCATGAAGGGAAAGTCAATGTCAATAAATCATGAGGTGGCACTGACTATAAGAAACATTCCTATTTGAAATCGTGTGTTCCAGAATCAATGAAAATTCCCCTTTCACACAACAGTCTTTCAATGATTGAAAAACATCATCTTCCTGGGAGCCCTACTTCTGCCCCCCATCAGTACTATACATTGAACCCCACCCCCCAAGTTATCCCCGCTGAATTCTAGGCTGGCAAGGGCTACATAAGTTATAGACCTTGTTAAAAACAAAGCAAAACAATAAAAGCCCCCAAATCTATATTCTGTATATACACTACATTTTCCATCCATTCATCTGCTGATGGACACATGACTGGTTCTGTAACCTGACCACTGTGACTACTGCTGGAGTAACATGATGACTTGGATACATTCACAGGAGTGATAAAAGTGTATCAGATGGTAGTTCTATTTCTAGTTTTTGAGGACCCTCCATGCTGATTTCTCTAGTGGCTGGACCAATGTGCACCCTTATTGCTATTACATAAAGGTTCCTTGCCATCCTACTTCCCACAGCATCTTCACCAGCATTTGTTAAATTTCTGATGGGGTGAGAAGGAATTCTAATGTAGTTTTCATATACATTTTCCAACTCACTAATTTTTTTTAAGTTTTATTTATTTATATTTATTTTGCCTTGGTGTTTGCCTGGACCTGGAAACTGGAACTACAGACAGTTGTTAGCTGCCATGTGGGTGCTGAGAATCGAACCCTGGTCCTCTGGAAGAGCAGTCAGTGCTCTTAATCACTGAACCATCTCTTCAGCCCCACAACTCACTAATTTTTTTAAAAAATCCCAAATTTTCAAAGAAGTTGAAAACATCTATATATTTAAAACCTAGAACCTTTGAGGGTGAATTGCTGACCTGATACCTTACTTTATTATCACATATATATAGTATGCATTTTCCTACACACACCTACACACACACACACACACACACACACACACACACACACACACACACACACGGGCGGGGGTAGGGAAGACATAGGTGGGGGGAAGGAGGAGGAAATAACCCCTCCAAAGTAAAAATGATTCTGAATGAATACATCATACCATCTCATTTAAGAATCATTTTTATGTCTCCCCAATTTCCCCAATAAGGCCCTTTATAGTAGTGTAGATCAGAGTTTTGTCCAGAGCACTTAGCCATCAGGTTTTTAAAAGATACTGCCAGTTTCAAACAGCCACTCAGTGTTTCTTTGATGTTGATGACCTTAAGAGTTTGCAGGTCAGCTACTTTGTAGAAGTTGCTTCCTCATGGCTAGGTCCAGGTCACACACCTTTGGCAGGACCAATGCAGAAGCCATGGTGTATGCTTATGAGACCAGATGGTGCACTTTTGATCCATCCATTACCAATGTTTACTTTGATCATCTGTGAAAGTGATATCTTCCACACATTTGCACCATGAAGCCAATCTTTTCCCCTGTGTCATCAGTAAATAGTCTGTAAGGAAGCACTTTGAGACCAGGCAAATACTCCATTCATCACGAAATTTCCATTTTCTTTTCCCTTTTATGAGTATGTAATCATAGATTTTAAATAGTTACTATCATTGTTCAACATTCAAATTCCAAATATGCTGATTAGGAGAGACTGTCCATAGTTTTTCTATCTTATTCTTTTCTAGACAGCAGTATTTTAAATTTCTTTCTAAAATAAAATGCTAAAAATGAATATAATGTTTCTAATATCAGGAGTAGTGTAAGACTATTACCTCTTCATATTAGATAATGTCTGCAAGGACACAGCCAGGTGTTTTCTTAGTAGCCTGGCAGATGGCAGCCAATAATAATAAAATTACGGGTCACAGGATTTCTTCACTGGAACTCTTCCATAAGTCGGATATCTCCACAAACGATTGTTACTGATTTTTAAGAAGACAATCTGCATATCAACTTAATAAATACCTTATTGTTATTTATGTCTTAAGATTCTATCTTCTTAGTACTGTGTCCTTTTCAAGTAAAACTCTTTATATTTATACTTTGTTATAACTTTCTTATAAAATACTTTTAAATAGGTGGTTAAGCACACAGTCAGGCATCCAAGTGGGGATGATTTAAGCTCTAAGAGAATGATGTAAATGTTGACTTTCGCATAATCCACCAACACTCTATATATATCTCTTAATGTCTTCTAATAAGTAACCTATGAAACATACTTCTATTTTGTGTGTAGATGTAGGGTGTGCATGCATGTGCTCATGAGGATGTGTGCATGTGTGTGGAGACCAAAAGTTGACACTGGCTGTCTTCTTCTGTCACTCTCTACCTTTAAAAAATCATTTACATTTTTATTTATTATAATTTGGGGGCGTCCATATGTCACTGCACACATATGGAGGTTAGAGGACAACTCTGTGGAGTTGGTTCTTTCCCACCTTTATGTGGGTTCTGAGGATTGATTCAGGTTTTCTCAGGCCAGCCTTGTGTGGCTGTCTACTTTTACTTTTGGAGACGGGGTCTCTGGCTGAATCTGGGGGGAGTGTCACAGATCTGGTTAGGATGATTGGCCAATAAGCTCCATGGATCTGCCAGTCTTCACACCCCCAGTGCATACGTCACAGCACCTGGCTGTTTTACATAGGTGCTGGAGATCTAAACTCGGGTCTTGCTGCTTGCTGCACAATAGACACTTTACCTACTGAGCCACATCCTCACCTACATAAAATCTACTTCTAAACTAGAAATCCAAACTTAATGCAGATTCTTAATATTATTTTATCTCTTTCCCTTTTGTGGCTTGTGGGAAAAGATAAGCACAAGAGAAACAAAAATGTAAATCCATGATGCATTCAAAACAGAAAGAAAGTAGAGCAGCTCATACTCAAATACCATGAGGTGGGAGGGTTTGTCCATCCACTTAACATACATAAAGTCAAGAAGTTAAAAACCCAAGGGAAAAGTTTTAAATGAATTCATTACATTTATTTTTTGAAGCTGTTATTTTTTTTTTTTTAAACTACTTCTTCAGGGGAAAGATGGCTCAGCAGTTAAAAGCTGTTTTCCCAGAGAACACAAGTTCAACTCTAGCACTTATTCTGTGTGGTTCCCAACCACCTGGAGCTCCAGCTTCAAGGCATCAGACCCTCTTGGCCTCCATGAGCATCAGCACAGGTGTGGCATATATTTAAACACACACACACATACAAATAAAAATAGACCTTAAAATCTCCTATTGTTTCACTATATCAGTTTTAGGCTCTTTTAATATTATCTTTTTTGAGGGGGGCTAGGGGGAATTGAGACAGGGTTTTTATGTAGCCTTGCTGTCCTGGAACTCAGTAGGTAAACCTGCTATCCTAGAACTATGTAAACCAGGCTTGCTTTGAACTCAGAGATCCACCTACTTCTTCCTCTTCAGTAATGAGATTAAAGGTGTGTGCCATCACACATAGCACAATTTTGTGTTTTTTTAATGTTTTTAAAAAATATGCACTACATAGAAAATGCAGGAGCAATATTGAAAATACAGACAAAACTGAACATATAATTTAAACTCTGCTTGCCACTCAGTACAATTAAAACTGCAGGCTCAATCTTTTCTGAGGTAATTAAATACATAGGAAGAAGCTAACCAACCAAACAAACCCAACCAAAACCCCTTAAATGATAAAACAGCAGCAGGATTGTATTATTCATTCATTTATGTTAAGCGGCTCATATTATAGCTAGGTAAAGGTATGTTTTGCAGAGTTTGTGGCTACTTTAAACTAATTTTGTAAGGTATGTTTTCATATTCAATGTCAGTTTTCTGTACTTTATAAAGGCTGTTTTCTACTCACTGCTAAGTACAGAGCTGAGTGAATTCCTTCAGAGCTCATGGAAAAAGGACAAGAGTCAGTCAACTCAGGAGTGAGGGATGTAAGGCTGCTATTGCTGACTGACTTGGAGATTAAAGAGCAACATTGTTACTTGGTTAGGAATGCCCATGCATTCCTAAACACATACGGGTCTGGGTGCAGATTCCAACTAGACAATGATCTGATAAGATTTCATTCAGGCTACGAACGAGCGACAGTAAAATCTATGTAAAAATCTGAAACCACTAAAATTCAGTCTTGGTTTTCAGACAAATGTATTCTATTTATACTATCCAAGAGCCAGTAATTCCTTTACACTACCACATACATCCGCTGGCCACACAACAAAGAACTCATTCTGCTAACTGGAGCTAACAAGTAAAACCACATATTGAACATTTTTCCTGTCACTGATATCAGAGACTGCATCAGGAAGATGTCCTTCAGCCACCAAATGAAGGGCATTCAAGAAAAGAATACATCAGCGCTGGAAGTACAGCCAAGGCAAGAAAGCACAGTACTGAAAATGTGGAATTTTAAAGTCCATTTTAAGCATTATGAGAAGAAAGCTTAATAGCAAAACCAAACAGCTCAATAGGATTAAAGAAGCATGCTTACTCCGCTCACAGCATACTACTGACCACTACATAGAAAGGAAGGAGAGACCCAAGTCTCAACTTAATGCGACTTAGGATCCTTTCCATATTGCCAATCGAGTAAGAAAAGGCAGTCCTGAAGACGGCAGGGCCTTGGGCTGAAAACTCACAGGGCAGGCACCTGCTTCTTTTTTCTTCACAGTCAGTTCATGTTAGTAGCAATGAGCAGCGTCGATCCAGCATTTCTTCACTGAAGTGAGAAGCTGATAGAAATGATTTAAGAACACCACCCCTTAAGAATCTGAGTCTAGAGGTCTAGAGGTAGGAGGGGTCCTGGCATCAGAAGTAATTCCGACACAAGGTCTTTGAACAAGAAGTGCTGCATGCAATCCAGGATGAGAGTGGTATCTGGGGAGGGTTAGCACTTACTTCATGTCAATGAGATGGAGATGGAGGAGTTGCCAGTCTGTATATAAGTGAGAGTTGGGGAATGAATAGGAGTTAGAAGAGACTATGGTTTTAAAGACTCTTCAAGAAATGCTTTCTTCAAAGGATGGGAGCCAGAGGGCTTCAGATGATCCATCCAAAAATACATTCTACTTAACAGCATTTCTCAGAGGTTAATAGGCTTTCTATTTCTATGGATCACAAAGGTGAAATATCTTTCTATAATAAATTTCAAGTGATATCAGTCAGGTCTTCTTGATGGGTTCTCCTACTTCTATACTCTTACAGCATTTCATTCACCTTGGCAAACTGTTTTGTAGGACCTATTATGCCAATGCTGCTTTCAGGATTTTCCAAGAACTCAATTATTAGATGTTAGGGAAGAAGCCAAACACTCTACTAGGGCTGCTCAGTTACCTTGCTGCTACAGACAAGAGGCTTCACACTCTTGGAAAACCTAGTACCATGCTGGGATTCAATAATAATACCATCAACCTCACTGACTAAAAGAACACCACCACTCTTCCTTCAAAATTCTCATGTTCTGTTACTACATAACAGTTCTTGCCTTTGGCAAGTTTTGCTTGTAAATTTCATCCATTATTACCTTGACCATCCTTTCACACTGAGCCACACTGGTTATTTCACACTCTACTCCCATCCACTCTCACACTTAGCCCAGACTTAAAGTCATTTTTGCTTTGTTCTTTTCCTTACAGATTCTTTACTCATGAAGCAACTATTTTTTCCTCAAACATTTGAGCATCTGCTCAAAAGTAATTTCATCAAGAGAATCCCCTCAGATATTTTCAACTTAAAAGGCTTCTTGCAATCACAATTCAGTGTTTATTTTTTTGCATGACCAAAGTCCAAGAAAACAGGGTCATGTGTGCCAAGTTATGGTTACAAGTTTAATAAAACCATAAAAAGGGAGATCCAATATCATAAAGAATTCAAATCCCTCTACTTGCTTTCAGCTAGCTCAGTCTGATTTTCTACTATTTACCCTCAGACTTCCTCCACAACAGTCACTGTCTGGACTGATGTGGTTACTCTAACAAAAGTATCTTCCTCTCTGGTCAAATCTTAAATCATCTTAAATATTTAGAGCCCAGAAGAATGATGCTTTCTCAACAATAAAGTCTTCTGATAAATCCCTTACATCTAACAGCCAAAAGTTCCCTCACTCCATGCATGCCTGTCTCTTCAATGCTCCTTAGGAACACATTCTGGATCATTTCACAGAATGTTCGCCATATAGCAAATATAACTTCTTATCATGAACTTTTGTGCTGAATGTAGTTAAAAAAACAATTAGCTTGTATAAAAAAGTCAAAAGAATAAAGAAAAATATGCTTAGAGACAAATACCAGCCTTAAATTTAAAGGAATAAATACACTGATTTCATAATTTTTAAGAGGTACTTGATAATACATAAAAGTAAGAATATTTGAAGACTTTTAATTCAAAACTGTTTCAGTTAAAGAATCTTATTCTCAGGTGGGTTTCTGGAGTTCAAGGCCAGCCTGGTCTACAGAGCAAATTCCAGGTCAGCCAGGGTGGTTTCACAGAAAAACTCCATCTCAAAACAAAACAAAACAAAACCATAAAAAACAAAACCAAAAACTAACAGGAAAAGATTCTTATTTTGTTATTTTGTCAACTGTCCCAATTATGTCCTTTATAGCAAAAGGAAGCAGAGTTAAGTATTCCTGTGACTTTATTCTCCTTTAATGAGTTTGCTTTGTCTCCTGTTCTCTCAGTATTAGAATAAAATGACAAGTTCTCAGCAGAAATTTATTTTATGTTGTTTCTGATTTTTAGCCTGCATTATAAATAGCTTTAATAAAACATAATTTACATGTCATAGAGTCATATTTCTTTTTTTAAGATTAAAAATGTATGTGTCTATATATGAACATGTTCACAGGTATATGCAGAGGCTAGAGGACATCATGGCCTTTGGATCTGGAGCTATAGGTGGTAAGTTCAGTTAGCTACTGAGCCATCTATCCAGCCCAGATTGACCTTTCATAAGTACACAACATAATAAGTTTATAGCAGTGTACAATCATCACCATAATCCAAGTTCAGAAAATTTCTATTTTGCCCAGAAATTTCCTTCACATTTGATTAAGAATTATCATTCACACCCATTAATCCTGCTCCCTGTTGTCTCTAAATCTGATTTTCCTAGATATTTTATATAAACGGAAACCAGGCAATAGTTGTCTTTTGTGTCTGGCTTCCTTTATTTAACATACTACTTCTGAGGTTTATTTATATATCAGTAGGTTTTTGAGAGAAAGTCTCACTTTGTAGTCCAGTTTGGCCTAAAACTAAATATATAGCCTACTCTGGCCCCTAGCCCACAGCAATCTTCCCGTAACCCAGTTAATTCCATTTAGTTGATAAACTGCACTCACTCTATAGATGTAGATTGTTTCCAGTTTGGTTATTTGAAATATTCTACTTGAACATTTAAATGCACATCTCTGTGGACACTTCTCCATCTTGTTTACTTTCTTTTCTCTGTTTCTCTTGTGCTGGCTGCTGGGGTAAGACTGCTGGCTTATATGTAAACCTGTGCTTAAGTTTAGAGAAGCTGCTGAACTGTTTTCCAAGCCAGCTCCATATTCCCAACAGCAGTTACATTTATACCAACGGGTGTAAAATAGTACCTTGTCATTTAGATTGCATTTTTCTAATGATTACTGAAATGCCCAATCACTAAATATTTTATGGTAACATTAGGTTCATCTTATTACTGGTTTACATGTTTTTCTCTAAATGGGACGGACATAAGCTATTCTACATACAATGCAATGCCATTTGTTACTGTCCTTCTGTACATCTCTATTCTGTCTGCCTTACAGAAGTTGCAGTTCCTCTGGAATACACTCCATACTCTACCTCTGAGTCTCTTTATTTTTGTTGTTACTATAATCAATGATAAAGAATTATGTGGTCAAACAAGCCCAGCAAATGATTTTATCAGAGTTATCCCCTCTGAGACATTTCAGAAACCTCAGTGTATCAATGAGCATGAAGACATCTGCAAGTACACTAGTACAAGCATTTCCCAAAGCTTGTCCTTTACATTTTTCCCCCACTGGGCCCTCTATAGCATGTCAGAATAAGATGGGTGTTGTAGAAAATGCAGATGCGAATTCTGCATTATTTGACAACCTTCCTGATCTTTACTTGTGTGTGTGTGTGTGTGTGTGTGTGTGTGTGTGTGTGTGTGTGTGTGTGTGGTACATGCATGGGACTGTGCAGGCACATGGGTTCAGGGTATCGGAATCTTCCTCTATTTCCCCTTACTGCACAGTTTCTCACTGAACCACAAGTTTGCTGCTTCAACTAGGTTGGCTGATCATCCAGATCTTGGGATTCACGGGTCCAGGAGCTACTCTGTGGAAGGCAAGAATCTACTCCCTAGTTGTCTTCTGACCTACACACACACACACACACACACACACACACACACACGCACGCACGCACGCCATAAATAATTAAATAAATAAATGTAAAAACAAAAACCAGTGTATTTTCTTTAAAAAGAAAAAGTCAATTTCTTAAGTAAGACATTATATTATAAATCTTCATGAATGTAAGGCTATTTTAACCCCAGAAGCTCAGAGTCAAGCTCATGAAACTGCTCTTACTGCTTTAGTCTTCTCATCTAGAAGAACTTCTATAATATGTGACTACAAAAATTGCCTCAAATATCTATTTGTTTTTCAGATTGACTTTTATTTATGTGCATGTATGTGCATACACTCTGTGTGTATGTGTGTGCACACACATGAATGTGAATCTACAGAAGACAAAAGAGGGCATTAAGTCTATTGGAGCTGGAGTTACAGGCAGTTTTGAGCCACCTGACAAAGATGCTTGTAACAAAACTCAGGTCCTCTGCAAGAACAGCAAATGCTCTTAAAACCCACAGCAGAGTAGAGGGTATACATATACATAGAGTAAATGCTCAGTAAGTTATGCAAACAATTACCCCACGTCCTTCACATAAGAAATGAAGAAATGGTATCTTACTGCCGTATATGCTCATTACTAAGGCAGCTTCAACACTTATTCTAATGACACAGAAAGAATCCCTCCTGGACGGGTAACTCTTGAGAGCCCACAGCAGTCTAGGAGAAGGATCCCATATCAAGCACAGGAAAACTGAAGTCATCACACAATGAGTAGAAGAGCCAAACTACTATGAGCTCAAGCCCAGCCAGCCATTAGGAAGCATTACAGATTATCTGGGTCATTATTAAAGAAAAAACAACCAAAAGGAAAAAAGACATGCATCTCCATAAGTGACAATACCTAAAGGTAATATAATCATAGAATTACATTGAAGATTATGATTTCACCAAAGGCAGAAGAATGTCCAAAGCAATAATTTTAAAAAAGAAAGACAAAATCTAAAGCCCCCTTTTCCTGTTTACCTGGATGAGTCATGGTGACTGGCTCCTCTTTGGATTTATTATTGTAGATGACTACAGCAACCGCATTGTGGAAAGCAGCTCGTGATATTTTCTCTTTAAAGGTGCAATTTCCTCTTTGCAGCAAGGCGATCCACTGTTTGATATTAGGAGGGACAAAGAACCGGGTTTGAGGATCACAGCCCAGATGATCAGCAACTAGATAACAAAAAGAAAAGCTCATTAAAGATGAAGTCAGTAAGTCTTTATCTAAATGTCCTCTGTTCTCCAAATACTATGCAGATCCACAGCTTACCACAGCAAGACGATACAATGAATCTAATCAATGTCTGTAGGAGAGAGAGACTCTATTAAAATGCTACTCGTACCACAAAGTAAAACAAAGGAATTTTTTTTTAAACTTTATAGATAAAATAAAAAAGGCCGATAAAGCCACGTTAAATAGGTTAATAAGAGAGGAGAAAAGGCAAACATAGAAACCAGGTGGCAGTTCCCACTGTCTTCCAGTCCATTCATTTGCACTTACTAGCTTCTAAACACACTACTGATGCCACCATCACCAGGAAGAAACACAAGAATTTTACTTGGGGTAAGTGAGGAGGCCAAAGTAATCTTTAATTCAGCTACCAAATGATTATGCTGAAATATAAGCATGGCAAATGAAACTCAAAAGACATCAAAGGAAATCACAACATTTAAATTTGGGCCTATATTTAATAGTGAAAATGATATGAAGAAAAATAGCACTTACTTTACATTTATTGGAAAAGTAACTCTACAAATCTGCATTAACATATATAATATAGGATACAGAGAGACACCAGACCACCACTTATTACCTACAAATTACATGACCACAGTTGTAGACTTTTAGAGGAGACTTTGTTTCAAATACTTACTAATACATTTGAATTGGTCAAACTAAGTTCTTCAGTCTTTGATCTCACACATGACACTTTCTACAAATCCATAAAGAAGCCCTTGATTCCCCTGCACATTTAGAACAAGTAAAATGAGAGAAAAGGGTGGTCTATAGAGAGAAAGAAGCCACCAAAGGCAGGGCTGAAGACCATCAACCAGCAAGCAGGGGCAGGAGGGAGCAGGGGGTACAAAGGGAGCAGGGTCTTCTGCCGCCTGCAGTCCACCCCTATCAGTCCTGTCTGTGTATACTGTGGAGAAGACACTGACCCCAAAGGGTAACCTCCCAAGCACACAAATCATAAGTATTGAGTGCAATAAAGGATAATTAAATTTATAAAGAAAGAAGGAAATGTATATTTTCTGTAAGCATGCTGCAAAGCAAAAGAAACCAGATGCTTATAGTATTTGCCTATTAAAAAGTAAAGATGTCACTGACAAGAAGTCACACCTGCCACTCCCACTTAAATTTTGTTCATTAATTTTCTTATGAAGGGGGGACACAACAGGAGCATTTTCAGTGGAAGGGCTTTAGACACACAGAAGGTAGGAGGTAGACGCTTCTATAATGTGTCACGATATGCACCTGCTACCTGCCCACAGCTTCTTTTCCTCAATACACGAATCCTTCATTAATGAGATAAAGGGTGGAATGTGTGAGTGTGTGAAAGGGAGGATAAAACAGTAAGTGCAAATTTCTGGGGATGCAGTTCATGTGAGTACCATGTGTAAAGCCCTGACTTCTATTCCCAGCATCAGAGAAAATTTAAATTGAAAAAAAGTCCATCGCACAATTTTCCTCAACTACCGAGAGACATAGTCATTGCATTATAAAACTTTAAAGTTCTGAAGCAGAATGTTTACATCCAGCAGTATCTGTTACACAGGTAATTATGCTGTCTTAAAATATAAGCATTAAAAGATGTTTTATGATAACCTCTTAAGTATTAAAAATTGTCCAACACCATATTCAAATGGGGCAACCAAAAAACTGGTCTTAAGTGTTTCATTTGATATTTTTCAAAGTGGACCGCTATAAAAACCCTGGCAGAAGATGTCTTACTCCTGTGGTGTTCTTTCTCCCCATGGCTTCACATACTATAACAATGCAGCCAAAAGGAAACAATGTAATTATGGAATCAGCAATACAAGGGGCACAAAGTCTAAACCAACTACTTACTAGCTGAGCAACTGTGACAGCTTTCTTAACCTCTCTGATTTTAAAGTTCTACTTATTACAAAATTTATTTCCTGGTGGTGATAGGGGATTGTACTAGGACCTCACTTAGATTATGCAAGTGTTCTACCATTGAGCTGCACTCTGAGTCTGATACTGTCACCTCAGAGTTACATATGTGAAAAAGCTAGTAATGGTCTCTTTACTCTCAAGTGCCTAAAAAACTAATTTCTCTTTCTTTTTCTCAGTGCCCCTCTGTCTTGTCCTAACAATCCAGTTTGTTTCCCTGGGAATGTTCAAAACCAGTGTATGTGAAATCCTATTGTGGCTCTGCAACAGGCCATGCTCCTTGTTTCCTGGCTCCTAAGTACTGGCTCTGTCCTTCTGACAGTTCAGTCTACTGAGAACATCTCTAGTGTTCTCGGGTTGCAAATGAACAGCAAGGCTGCACCAAGCAAAATCCATCGAACCTACTGAAAAAAACTTTGAATTTCTACAGGAATCCCTACCCACTAAGAACAGATTCTAGAACAACTGCTGGGTCCAAACAAATTTCAACAACAGACTGTATATGCAAAAGGATATTTCTACTCCATAAAATTCACCCAAATGCAAAAGGTTCCAAAAGCAAAGAATGCAATGTGTAACAAGAATGATGTGGGTTCCTGTTCCAGGAAGCAGTATTTATTATTCAGTAGAAGAAAATGAGGTTTTCACAACCACTTAATATTGTAGTCTATGTATTCTATCTCAACATTCTTTCTAATTACAAAAATAAATGACCAATGAAATAGTATTAATAGTTCTGAAACAGCTGCCCATTGTGATTAAGTGGTACTACTACAAATTTAATGCCATTTGTTTGTACTTAAACAATTTATTTTGTGAAAACATATTGAAGCATGAAAGATATATGTGATTAAGAACTATTAAAATGTGTCATTAGCAATTCTGTTAAAATTCAGAACCACTTTACTTCATATTCTTCAAATTTCTTAAGACAGTGCTGCTTCTGACTTCTTTGCATTCATTAGTCATAGAGCTGAGGGACTAACAAATCATAACACAAATCTAAAATTATAGATCCTATAAAATCTTACTGAGGATAGCACAGCAGTGAAGTGGTAGTCTAGTCTATGTGAAGCCCTGAGGTAAAAACTCTACCACTACCAAAAGACAGTAACAAAACCAAACTTCTTAAATTTTGTTTCCTATATAGACTTTCCGGCCAATGTAAAAACAATAATGAGGCTTTCATTTACTTCTTGATAAGCATCAAACAAGCACAGGATTCTCACCTCAATAAAAATTTTAAGCATGTATACAGAAGTGTATATGCACATGGGTGTGGAGGCCAGAGGACAATCTCAGGTATTACCTCAAGGAGCATCTTTCATCTTCTTTGAGACAGGATCTCTGGACTAGGCCTACCAATTAGGCTAGACTAGCTGGTCATGAAGTTCCAAGGATCCACCCCCCAGTTCTGGGATTACAAACATACCCCACTATGCCTGGCATCTTTAAAGTGCGTCCTGGGGACCCAACTTATTAGGCCCTATTGCTTGCAAGGCAAGCACTTTACCAACCACCTTCCAAGCCTAATAAGTATTTTTTAATTTATGCACTCAAAAGCAAACCAAGTATCAAAGATAAATAAAATGGGCTAAACACTTGTTTTTAGAATTCACAGACCCTCTAAGCTTACTGAGGTGGTATAACTGACGCAGTATCAACACACTGTGAGAAAACACCAGGAAGCAGAGTGTTTAGAACAGCAGGGAAGGAAAAGAACATATGGTAAAGGGTCAGGGAAAGGCAAACAAAACCCTTGAAAAGTTGCCCAAGCAGAAAAGATGGAGCAGGAAATGGCTAAAATACAGGATGGGGCTGGAGATGGAGCTCAGCTGGAGATGGAGCTCAGCTGAAGAATCCCTAGTAGTGAAACAGCAACAAACACAGTGAACCTTAAATCCACCACGCGCACTGCATTGCAGTGAGACAGAAGTAAGCATCTTGAACTTGTGTGAGACTCAGCAAAGACACACAGCAGAAGCTGTAACACAAATTAAAAATGACAGAGTTCTAAAAAGACTTTATTTGGAATGGGAGAAGGAAAATATTTCAGTATGAAGAAAATAAGTATTTAGGGATTTTACTTTATTTGTATTATTTGTGGTGCTGGAGATCCACCCCGAGCATGGCAGGCCAAGTGTTTTACTACTGACCTGTACTTTTAGCCCTTGAAATGTAAACATTTAAAAGGCTATGGGCCAGTGAGATAGCTCAGCTGGTAAAGGCACTTGCTGCCAAGCCTGAGTTCAATCCCCAGAATCTACACAATAAAAGGAAAGAATCAACTTCCACAAGCTGTGCTGACTCCCACATGCATACCATATCACATACTAATTCAATACAATACAAACACAAGATAAATTATTTAAAAAATGAAAAAATTAAGGTTATTTATATGAACTAATGGATAAAATCTATTCTCCCCTTTTAGTAGTCTGAAACTTGGCACATTATTAATTTAACAGGATTTCACCTCTTAAAAATCAAAGTCCTGGGGCTGGAGAGATGGCTCAGAGGTTAAAAGCACCGACTGTTCTTCCGGAGGTCCTGAGTTCAATTCCCAGCAACCACATGGTGGCTCACAACCATCTATCTTGAGATCTGGTGCCCTCTTCTGGCACATAGGCATAGCAGAAGCAGAATGTTGTATACATAAGTAAACTCTTAAAAAAAAAACTTAAAAAAAAAAAAAATCAAAGTCCTCACATAGGGATCAGTCACCCTGTTCTGTGTGGGCTAATGGTTTCCTCCCTGGCCCCAAGAACCATCAATTTCCTGTAAGCCACTTGGAGTGAGAGTGGTGCAGAAGCCAATAGCTGCTGGTGTAGTTAAGACAGGTTATAGTCTGCTCTAGGACCACAGGGCCTCTTGTTCTCAGAGCCTTTGTGTCTTGTCTCCTCTTCCCTCAATGTCAACTCTATCATACTCTTGGCCAACCACTTTCTGAGCTTTGGAGTTCTGCTTAAATGTCTTCTCCAGCATGGTTTTCTTCCTCCACAGCCTGAATTGGGAAGATTTTTCAAGTTGCCATGGTACCCTAGAATTGCATCCCTCTTGGCATTCATTGTACTGCATCAGTAACTGGCTGTTTATTTTTGACTCTTTCCTTTTAGAAGGTGTGATCCAGTATCTCCTCCAATATGTCTAGCACATAGGAAACACTTAACATATCTGATGTAGTGAGGCTAGGGTTATAGCTTAGTGACAGAGCATCTACCTAGTAAAGTGTGAAGCCCTAGTTTCACTTCTTAGTCTACACACACACACACACACACACACACACACACACACAAAGTTGATGTAAAAGTGATCAAGTGAAATTAAGCAAAATAATATAAAGAAAGAAAGAAAAGAAAAAAACAGAGACTAAAAACTTTGTTGCAAGAATCTTTTTTGTCTGATATGCATGTGTGTTCACATGTGTATAGGTGCACAAAAATGTGTGCATGTGAAGGCCTGAGGCTGATGTCTTTGGGTGCTGAGCATGGAACTCACCATTTGGGCTGCTAGTCTGACTAGCCAGCTTGTTCCAGGATCTCACTTCTGCCACGCCCAGTTCTCTACCAGGTCTGGGGATCCAACTGTGGTCCTCATGTGTGTGCAGCATTTCATCCGTGGAACCAGCTCCCTAGACTCTTGTGTCAATAAATTTTGTTTGATGACTCAGGTTTTATCAGTTGATTTCTATAAACAAGTCAAATTAAACTCGCCTGAATTGGGAGCTTCCACTGGCAGATGTGTTCTGATTATTTTCCCTGACCTATCCTGAAAGATTATTTTCTCTTTAGTTTATAGATTTCCTAGTTCTACCTTATCTTTCTTTGTGTGTGTATTTTTGTTTCAAATTTTCAAATTTTACTTTTAGTGTCCAGCTACTGGGTTTGTGTTGTAACTTTCATTCTTTTATCCACTCCTACAGATGGGACCTGTTCTTATGTTTCTATTTTTCTATGAAAACTCTCTATCCATTTTGTAAGAACTTTCTATCAATGATCATTCCTGCTTTTGCCTTCCTTCTGCTTCAACCTACTGTTCTCTTCTATTTCAAAGAATTAAAAACAAGATCTGAAAACTACCTTTACTGCTGCTCTTTCAGGAGTAGTCTGTATCCACCATGCTGGTGTCCATTTGCCCAACCAACATTTCACTTTTAGCCTTTCTGCCTCCTACCACTCCACTGGAAACAGTGACTCACACACTGGTCATCTTTGTCCTCCAAAATAACTTCTAAGCCAGTGGCTCTCAACTATTGGGGTTGTTGAATGGCCCTACCACAGGGGTTGCCTAAACCACTGGAAACACAGATATTTACATTATGATTTGAATAGTAGCAAAATTATAGCTATGAAGTAGCTAAAAGAATAATCTTATGGTTGGGGTCACCACAAC
Organism: Sigmodon hispidus; assembly: GCA_004025045.1. Taxonomy (NCBI): domain Eukaryota; kingdom Metazoa; phylum Chordata; class Mammalia; order Rodentia; family Cricetidae; genus Sigmodon; species Sigmodon hispidus. The sequence continues at coordinate 55,393 of PVIH01002093.1, forward strand.
ATGAGAAACTGTATCAAAGGCTAGAGCATTAGGAAGTTGAGAACCACTGTTCTAAACAATGGCTTCCAGGTGCAAACTGCAGATCTTCCTAACTTCCTAGGCTATTGATGTCTTTATTCTTCCTCCACCTGACCTCTGAGATTGATTTCTGAGACTCTCACCCCTAAAACATATGTCTAGAGCAGTGGTCCTCAACCTTCCTAATGCTGTGACCCTTTAATGCACTTCCTCATGTTCTGGTAACCCCCAACTATAAAATTATTTTATGTAATTTTGCTACTGTTATGAATCATACTATAAATATCTGTTTTGCAATGGTCTTAGGCAACCCCTGTGAAAGGCTCATTTAACCCACAAAGGGGTCACAACTCACAGGTTGAGAAGTGATGGTCTAGGGCTTTCCATGGTATATGTCTTTTCTTACCAGAATAAAATACTAACATCATATACAAAGCAGCTATATTTTTTAAATGCACCTGCCATTCTTTCACTGTGATGAGTCTGAGTATCACAACATACATAGCTAAGTCAAGTCAACAAAAAGACAAGAGTCAGGAGAGGACAATGGGAAATGTTTGCACAGGGAAGGGGACCCACTTCTCATTCCAGGAAAAATCTCCAGTCCTGAGTCTGAAGAACTATCAGTAATTCTTGAATGTTTCCACCCAGTTTCAGGAAAGAAGGCCTGGAAGAAGTCTTTGTAGGTCCATCTATGTCAAATCATTCTGTTTCTTATTTATTCATTAACAAGATGTTCCGACTCACTTCCTAGATAAGGCCATAGGACCACATAGCTGTTTGGATACCAGGAGGCCACTTCCAAAAGAATACTGCGGGACAGAAACCAGACAAGGGAGAGGTTATTTATACTTCTAGTCACAACTAGAGAGAGAGTTCTTAGTTTTGCTCTATCTTCCTGAAGAGTGTTATAATTTTACAGAAAAGAAAAACAAAAGCTTTGCAATTTGCAGATGCAGCCTCCTTTGTGAGACCGATCATCAGAATGGTGGGAATCTCTTACTGGGAGGTGAGCTCCTTTTGGAGCAGCTCAAGTTTCCAGTTTAATTTTCTGGTGCTTTCTTCTGCCTGGGATCTCCTCAGGAAACTAATTCCTCATAGTCTATTCCCTTTCTAGGAAACTAGAACACTTTGAAGTTAACACTCCAAGTTGTCTTCCAGCATCTACTTATTTAAATTAACAAAACACAACACCAGAAATCATATTGAACACAGACCCTTAGATATGCTCTGAGCTAACCCATGAATCCCTAGAAATCCTACTTAATCCAGCCATCTGCCTCTAAGGCAGCCATGAGCTTTAATGTGACATCTATTTTCATATTGGCTCTAGGGATAAGAGGATAGGAACTGAGATGACCGAGGAGTAAGCCACACAGAAGGAAGGAACCTAAGGAACTTATTTGAGGGAACTCTTTTCCCCCTGTATCTCACTGAACCAGGGAAAAGAAAATTCAGACTGAAGGTAGGATGAAGCCAAAGGTAGGTAAGCAGGCACGAGGCTGGAGTTGGGAGGCGGGAGGCAGGAGGCAGGTAAAAAAAAATGCTCTGACTGGGGGAAGTAGACCTTCTGTTCTTTATGAGCTTGCTGATGAATGCACAGGGGTCACTCATATTAGAAAGAACCATCTGTTTTACCAACTTATGAGTTCAGATGTTAACATCATCCAAAAACACACGCAGAGAAATGGTCTTAACGACAGAAGAGCAATACTTCAGTACTCCTGCACCCAGGAAGTGGACATATACTCAGCACCTACAGACATCAAGTCCTTCTCACACTTCGTCTTTCCCTTTATTGGTAGTCTCCATCCCTCAGAAATTCTTCTAAGGAGAAAGTTAAAGTAAATCTGTGTTTTTACATATGAAAACATTTTTTCTCTTGCTCTCATTCTTAAATTGAGTATTAGTTTAAATGCTAAATAAAATTCAATTAAAAAAATCAAAGCTCCCTCCAACTATCCTTTAGTTTTATTTTTAACAAAGAAAAAATATTTGAATTGTGAACTCTCTTAAACATTATTTTATTCACTTTTTACTTTTAAATACAATATTTTTAATGTACTTCCATTTTCCTAATTATCAATTTTTACTTCTTTAGCCATGTTATAAAGAACATATCAAAAATTACTCTTTTTAAAATATTTATGTTTATTTTATGTGAATTGGCATTTTGCCTGTATGTATAATTGTGTAAGGGTGTCAGATCTTGGAATTACAGATAGTTGTTAGCTGCCATGTCGATGCTGGGAATCTAAAGAGGACAGTCAGTGCTCTTAACCGCTGAGCCATCTCTCCAGCCCAAAAGTTACTCCTTTATAGAGAACTTTTAAGGAGGCAATAAACCATCTTTGTACAGCTCCTTGCTGGATGTGGGCAGCACTACAAGAAGAGCCATGCGTGGCCCAGCTGTCAGTGAGCGGAGCTGTCAATAGCTATCCATTATCATCTGTCTTCTCTGCTTAGTTACTGTACATCTCAAATGGATTTTGATTATTTTTTATATCCTCAGAACTCAAATATATTTGCTGGATGTTCTCCATGACATAATAAAAAGCACCTTAAAAGCAATTTTAAATGATGGCTAATACAAATCACTTTACATGAAAAGTCATGCTCAAAAATAATTTTATTACAACTGATGTAACAAATATCTCATTCAAGAGAGATGCTATAAATCAAAGTATGTGAAAATATGGAGTTCAGTCCTCAGACCACAATGGTACTGTAGTATTACAGAAGTGTCAAGCATTTAAACCCTCTCACTGCTTGTCCACAAAAGGACTTCAGTATCAAGTACAAGTCCTTCACACCTTTTCTTCACTTGGCTATCCACCATGCTTTCCTCTCACCTCTGACCATTCCTTTTCATTTTCCAAGGTGCTTTTCTCAGCAAGATGTACACACTCACTTTTTTACTATCACCTACGTGACAATAATGTCTAAGTCTAAATCACTCTTGAAATTTAGCATTTAAGATCTAACCATCTGCTACTGTCATGTTTGTACTTCTACTCATGTGATGTGGTGGTGCTAAATTCCTAGCCAACAGCATCATCTACTTAAACACATGAGATTGGACTCTGTTAAAAATCAGGAAGTGACTATATAGAGATCCAGCTCAGTCAACAGAGTCTTCTGATTTTGCTTGCCACAAGACCAACCAAAGTTAATGACTGACTCAATATGGCTAATGTACACAGGGACACTAACAAGAATCCAGGACAAAGCTGGACAGTGACACATTAGTAATCACATCACTAGGGAGGCTGAGAGATATCTGTCAAGTTTCAGTCAGCCTTGGGCTACACGGTGAGGCCCTGTCTCAACAATTACAATAGAGGAAGCTGAATGGAGTGGTGCAAACCTATAGTCCCAGACTCTCTGGATGCTAAGGCAGGAGGATAACTTGAACCCCAGGGGTCAAAGCTAGCTTGGGCTATGTAACAAGACCCTATCTCAAAAATCCAGAACAATGTCTGTCACATCAACTCCTAGGCACAAATGTAAAGGGCATGGGTGTGCTTCTGTTTTAAAATCACTTCTCTTAGTACCATTAGTTCCAGTACATGACAGGGCTGACAGAGACCAGCCCTGTCTGGTTCCATGATGTGAAGTACAGGAGACAGGTAAGGAATTGTGTAGTTGGCTAACAGGACATAAGATACATGACAAAAGGCATTTAAGATGAGTTGTAGACATGAGGTAGGGAAGAGAACAGAGGAGGACAGCCAGCAACTCAGCCCCTGTGGAGGAAAGCTTTGTAAACGGTAAAGAAATCACACAAGAACAAGTGGTTTCAAGTTTTCTTCCAAATTCCCACATTATTTTATATCACAAAAATGCAAAGAATTTTCCCATCCTCAGCACACCCTCCTCCTAGTGTCACTTTGCTTCTCATCTCTACACTCTTGGTTGAAAAACTATTCTTTCCCACAAAACTGCCTTGGTAAACTCATCAAAAGTCAACTGGCCAAATGTGGTGGAATGTTCTCTGTATGCTGTAAATAAAGAAGCTGTTTTGGTCTATGTGGAGTGCCGTAGAAGTGGGTGGAGAATCAGAGGACAGACAGGTAGAAGGAGGGTGGAGTTAGCCAGTTGCCTTCCAACCCCCAAAGGAGAGAAATGTAAGAATCCAGGTGAGCCGCGGGCTGGGCCACATGGCAGACAGATTAATAGAAATGGGTTGAATTAATATGAAAAAGCTAGCTAGTAATGTGCTTAAGACATGGGCCAAACAGTATGAAGTTAATATAAGTGTCTGATTCATTTCTTTGGGGGACAAAAGCTGCCGAGGGCCAGGTACAAACCTCCGGGCCCAAACGGGCCGGGAAACCTTTTACAACAGCCAAACCTAAGAGAGATGATATCTGATATCTGAGTCCCATCTCACTGATCTATGCATCTGATCACATATCACTACCCTGTAACAAGTGTTAGTATCAGGAAATATGTATAGTCTAAGGTGTGTGTGTAAGCCAGAGGTAGATGTTGGGTACCTTCATCAATCACTCTCCACAATAAGTTCCAGAACAGTTAGGGCTACAGAGAGAACTCCTGCCTTTGAAAAAAAAGAAGCATAAATAAATAAATAGAATACTATCTCTGAACCTATGAAATTAAAAACATTTGTATTTCCTTTCTTACAAAAATAGTTTGTAGTTTTCACTAACAATACTATTTTTCAAATGGTATTTTAAAATTGTTGTTGTCTAATTGATCTTGGCATATAGAAGTACAACTGAATTTTTGGTTTTGGTTTTGGTATGTTGATCTTGTATGTATAAATATAACTAAATTTATAAAAGTTACTATGCTGATAATTGGTAATAAGAAATTGTTACTGGCATTTAGATTCATATCAATACTAGTTGATTTCCTAAATTTTCATAACAGATGGTTCCATTTACATGTGAGGTTCCCTGAATAAAAAGTATTACAGCGTTACAAAAGGGCATGTGCTAGAGCTGGTGAGATAACTCAGTGGTTAAGAGCACTGGCTGCTCTTACAGAGGACCCTGGTTTCCCAGAACCCACATGGAGGCTCACAACCATTTGTTAACGCCAGTTCCAGGAGACCTGACACCCTCTTCTGGCGTGTGTGCACTACATGAAAATGGTGCACAGACATGCATGCAGACAAAACATGCATACACATAAAATAAAACTAAAGGATTAAAAATTAAAAAAAATGGTATGTGCTACTTAGACCATACATACGTGTGTGTGTGTGTGTGTGTGTGTGTGTGTGTGTGTATAAAGATTTTTTAACTAAAACATTTCTTGCTAAACTAACAAATGCCTTTAAAAAGCTCTGTAGAGAAACACAAAAAGAAACTTGGTGAGCTAATACTCCTGAATCTGCTGAATTAGCTACCATAAAGATTAAAAAAAATATATTCAATTTGGAAAAAAAATCCAAAAAATTAGACAATATGAAACTACTAGACCTATAGATTTATTACAGCTGTTATTAATCATTAATCTAAGTATTGGCCCTTAAGATGCCAGCCATGTCAAGAAAACTGAGTACATAATACTTCTAAGAACAATGCATACATTGGGGACACACACACATACACACTCTCAATGGACTGGGGAGGAAGAAACAATGGACATGGAAAGCAGATAAATACTTTAGTCTAAGAGATCAGTGAAGGTGGTAATGAAATTTAGAGGACTGGATCATCATGCATGGCAATTAGACATGGAGTTAGGGATCTAAAGAGGAAGAGGGCCCAGCTTGTGGCCTAACACAACTGGACAGCGAAGGGGCTAATGATAAACAACAGACACCGGATGGAGCAGAGACAGGGTTTTGAAGGACAAAGGCTGGGAATGCCAGGGCCATTCTTAGTATGGTTACGATCAGACAAGACACCCCCCCACCCCCCCACCCCCGCCCCAAGGCCAGTACTTTAGACTGTCGGACACTGAAGGGTCCAGAGAACTTCTGTCCAACTCCTACTTCCTGCCCATCTTTCTCTTCTTAAGCAATTCAGAGAAAACAGAATTCCACAATTATTATTCCCTCGGGTAGTCACAGAAATTATTATCCCTCTCTGCCAAACTGAGTGTAAAGTCTAACAAGGTCACTCTATCCTTTCTTCCTTGAGAACACTCATTCATGGAACGATCCTACCTAGGAGGAAGGAATGCTACATAGGGACCACTAAGAATCTTAAGAGACACGTCCTGCTAATACTCTCTTTTTTTCTTAAATCTACTTTTATTTTAATTTTATGTGCATACACAAGTGTGTGGACATGCTCACCTGTGCATTCTGGTGGAGGTCAGAGGCTGACATAGGCTGTCTTCTACCACTCTTCACAGTAAGTTTTTGAGGCAGGGTCTCTTTACTGAGCCTGGAACTCATCGTCCTGAGTGGCCAGGATCCATTGATCTCTGCCCTGTTACAGGTTCTGGCTTGGACTTTCTGGGCCTGGACTAAAGGTTTAGTCTCACTCTCAGCCTCACTTTGCCTCAAATAATCACACATAGGCATATACTATTTTTACGCTGATTGACCTATAATCTAACCCATCTTGTTTAGCCTTGCTTGGTGCCTTTTCTCATAGCAGTCTTTTAGCTTCTTTCCTCTGTGTCTGCTGCCATCTCCTCGTTGCATCTGTGGCAGCCCTCTCTGGAGTCGGGTGTTGTCTGGCTTCTGTCTCTGTTCTTCCTGTACTCAAGAGTTTTCTTAGCCTGGTAACCCCGCCCACACTTCCTGTCTGCCTTTGGCCAATCAGCTTTTCATTATCAGCATAATCCCACTACACTGCCCTTCCAGCACTGATGTTCCATGAGTATTAGGGACACAAAATCAGGTTCTCATTCATGCAGCAGTCACTTTACTCACTGGGCCATCTTGCCAGCTCCTAATAGTTCATCTTAATTGTCAATGTGATTGTCCTGAGTAACACTCAGGACATTTGTAAAGCAGTGCTTTGGCTGTGTCGGTGATGAACGTTTCCAGAGACTGGTACAGGCAGGGAGCAAGAAGGAGACAGCTATTTTCAGTTTCATGGAACCTGGGTTTTATAAAAGAAAAGTGTTCTAGAAACTGGGTTCATATGGCATCAGTGTATTCAACAGTAGTGAATTGTATCTACTCAAATTATCAAAATGCTAAATTTATACATACATTCTTTTGTAACAATTAAAATTTTATTAATTTTATATGATCAAATACATCTATAAAAATGTCACAATGAAACCAATTATTTTGTTCACTATGTTCTCATAAAGATGTCTGGAAAACAAACAATGTAGCATCTCCTGTCAAGCTCACCCTCATTATTTTTTTACTTTTGTAATGCTGAGAACTGAAGCTTGAGCCACATGCTGGCCAGAGGTGATGCTGCTGACCAGTCCCTTCTCTTAGTTATAAACACCCACTTAGAATGATGCTTTCACTAAGGACTACCACACATTCGAAGGACACATACTACCTCTAAATATAATCTTAGCTCCACAATAAAATTTTTTTTTCACAAAAACATCTTCCAATAATCTTTTATCACCTTTATAAAGCCCCAAACCCTGACTAAGGGACACTGCCTCTCTCTTAGCCCTTCTGGATGCCATTCTCCTTACTCTCTAAATGTCTTTCACTCAGTATTTTGGCCCTTTTGGTCTTCATGAAAAAGGGGGGATGGTCTTCCTCTCTGTCCTCCTCTGTAGTATCTCTGCTTGTGCACATGCTTCTGCCTCAGTTTAAGCACCACTTCTTTAGGGAAGAGATGGACTGAGATATTACTATCACAATGTTTTAGAATGCTTTCAGAAATTATTAACAATTACCTTTTATATTTTGTTTCTGTCTCTTTACTGTAGAGTACATATTATACTTACCTTATGTTTCTCAACAATAGTGCACAGGCACAGTATATACTTAAATGCTTGACAGATGATTATGTCTAGCATTCTGGTTTCTAGTTTCATGAATTAGTCTGGTGACAGCACAGAAGCAAGAAAGTCCTTCATTGGCAAGACCTCTGAGGAATCACCAAAAAGAGACAACAAAAAACTAACTACCAGGCTGGAGAGATGGCTCAGCGGTTAAGAGCACTGGCTGCTCTTCCAGAGGTCCTGAGTTCAATTCCCAGAAACCACATGTTACTCACAACCATCTACAATGAGATTTGGCATGCAGGCATACATGCAAAGTACTCATAAATAAAAAAAAAGAAACTAACTACCGTAACAACACTCCAACACTTACAAATAACAATGGAAAAACATGCAGAGAAAGGACCAGTTAGGATACTGCTAACCATTAGCAAAACTAAAAAAATAATTATAAAGACATAATCTGTAGATACTGTGAAAAAGAAAGCTGTAATCATAGGGTGTCAGTGCTAATGCCCCCCCAAAGATGATCATTTCATCCCTAGAACCCATGCCTTCTCACATAGTCTATGTACATCTAATACATAAAATATATTTTTCTGTAGATTGGGCCATAGCTTTTTGTCAAGATCTGTAAGTCCGAATCACTGGATTAAGATGTGGGAAATGTGTTCATGACACTGAATAGTGAGGCAAGTCTACTATAAAGAGTAAAGACAGTGACAATTCAGGATTTAACAATGGCTCTTATAGGCTGAATGAACAGGCTGAATAAAACAAACATAAAAATCATGTGACTTAGAATGAGACTGTGAAAAAAGATAGTATGTTTAATCAAGAGTAAGCTGAGGATGTCAGTGATTCAGATCACCAAAATCATCTGTAGAACTTTAGGCCATTATCTGGAGATAGAAAGGGCTGCACTTCTCCACTGACGAAATCAAACCCTGAATGACTGTCCAATTTTGGATTTTTTTATTATTTTTTCATTGTGATTATAAAAAATTATTATAAACTTGTTGAATTAAAACAACAAAAATCTGTTGTATCAGAATTCTGGAAGCCATGAGTCTAAGATCGGGTATTGGCAGGGTTGAGCCTTTATGTAGGCTGGAGAGAATCCTTGGTGCTCACTGGCTACAGAAGAATTTCTGATTTCTTCCTTCCACTGGTTCTCTTTTACATGCTTCTCTCTGAATCCTCCTGTTACTCACTAGTCACTAGAACTTTTGGCTCATGATAATTAGCAAAATACTATCTTAATCCTTAGCTAATGACATATGTAAATATTCTATTTCCAAATAAGGTCACACTGAGGTTCTAGGTAGACATGACAGTCCCTTCAGCTTCTCTTATAAGGGCATTAATCTCATTCATGAGGGCTCCACCCTCATTATCTAATCAGCTCCAAAAGGTACCACCCCTAAATATTGTCACTGAAGGCACAATAATTTTGAGAGGACACCAACATTCAGACCACAGAAACACCACAAGACTCCCTGGATGAAATATTAACAGACAGCTAGATGCACTCTGAGACCCAAGATACACCAAAAGAAACAGGAATGTGAAGCCCATAGGTTAGAGGACTTGAGTCAGAAAGGAAATTCTCAACTATCTATAAACATTTAAATCAAAATTTCTTTGAGACGAAAAATACTTTGTAACACTAAGTTTTCAAAGAATGTATGTGGTAAATCTGTCACTATGGCCTTTGTTCAAGCACATGTTAGGTAAGATGCAGCCTTGATGGGAGGGTTAGGTTTGTGGATCATCGATGAGTTAAATATGGGGTCTATGACTGTCTCCCAAATCTGTCTCTTTAGTGTCAAGTATGAAGAACTATAAAACTCCACAAAAAACAAAGCACTGTGTATGGGCCTGTGCATGAATGCATTTGTGCATGCATGTAGGGAGAAGGGTATGGGTGGACAAGACATCAGCCATAAGGTACACATGGTAAATAAAATTTAGAAGTCCTAAGAACCAATGGGATATTGAATGGTTTTAGCAGGCAAATTGCTGATGGTAAGATGAATGAATGGTACGAGGGAAAGTGAGGTTAGAGTTAAATCAGAGTTCAGACTCTCATTCTAGAAATGAGACACCACTGAAGCAGTTTAAACAAGGAGTGACATGGTTGTATAAAATTTTAAGAAAATTCTGGATACTGCAAAAGACTGACAGAAGTTAAGAAAAAAGCAGAGACAAAGGAAAAAAAGGGGGGAAGGGGAAGGAATAACAGCTGCTTATCAGAGACTCTGAAAATGACAAGTATACACCGAATAAATCGACTGTGAGGAACAAATAACGGGCAAAGTTTCAGAGAAGTAAGCAAGTATGATTCCCAATTCTGTCTAAATAAGAATGAACAGTGATGTTATTTTCAGGGTTAAGAATACCAGACAGCAGTGGTAGTAGACTGAGGGAGGAAAACAGAACTAAAGCTCCACTTGGAACTGGTCATTTGGAAAGACTTTAGGATATCTAAGTAAAGATAGCAAGGAGAATTAAATGTATAAATCTGAAATCTAGAACTCAGCTGAGACCAAGTCAAACCATACAAGAAAAGGATTACAGGAGGTGCATAGGAACTGCCTTCAGAGAGTTTAACTAGTGGTATTGGAGATCAAATTTAGAGCCTTATATATGCTAGACATATGTTCTACACTGATGCCTACATTCCTAACTCTCTTTTTTGGAACAAAGTATATTGCCCAGGCTAGTCTTGAACTTGTAGTTGTCTTGCATTAGCTTTCTGAGTAGCTGACACATGCGTGCTACATACCTAACTTTGTTTAAAAGAAAATATTTTTCACTACTGAATATCAAGGGCCCACTGAGTTTTGCTCAGAGTTTATGAATTATAAAGTTCCTTGCTGTCATGCCCCTCCTCCCCCCAGCGTTCAGCTGCCTTGGCAATAGGAAACTAAGGGGGGGCAGTGCACAGGCAGGCTTCTTTTGCAATGGTGGTTTTGCCAAGGTGATCTAGAAGAGAGAAAAAAGGGATGGATATGCAGAAAGAATCACGTTAGAAGTCAAGAAGAGGCAGAAACTCATTCTGTCCAATGGGGCCAAGAAAACAGTTCAAGAAATTCAAGTTCAAACCATAATAGAGTGGTAAGAAAGGTACCTTTGAAAGAATAAGAAAAGATTAGCCAGGCAAATTGGTGACTACAACTGTAAATTATTTTATGTCCATGAACCTAGATCTGTTTAGGAAAACAAAGGCAACTGTATCTCTTGATCTCATAGATCAAGTAGATCTCAGGAAACAGTTTAGTCTCTACATACTCTGAAATATTGCATACCACTGGAGGTGGAAGGATCTCAGACATTGGGAAAATAGGGAACTTCTTCAAAGGAGAAAAATAAAAATAGGAAGCAGATTTATTTGCTGTGAGCAGAGGGGAAAGGGTGGGATTTTACATCAAGAAAATGCAGATTCACCCAACAGCTCCCTAACAAATATAGCTCCCCATCACCCCTCTAGTCCCCAGAGACAGCCAACTTCTGTTTTAGCTCTTTTGCTGGTCAGCTTTCACAGTTCTAAAAGGATAGCAGCCATTGTAGCTTGATTTGTCAACTTGACACAACACCTATGGATTTGTGATTGACACAAAACACAGTTCAACTCACTTCTTCTAATTCTGTTTTGATTTTATTATTTGTTTCTAGTGTCTGAAACCCTGTGAAGTTACACTGAGTCCCTCAGGGCTATCTAATGTGCTTTTCTCTTTCATTTCTACAGCTTTGTCATCTACTTATATATCCTTAAGATAGTAAACACTGACTTTCTGCTCTGAAATTGGAATTAATCCCCCATGCTTAATAACCAGATCATTTCTACACAATGAAATACCACCATAACTAAAATAAATGTTACCACCAACATGCCCTCACTCAAAATGATATCAAAAAAATTGTAGCATTCTCCACATCCAGCCAACTCGGACTTATAATAGTTACCCTAGGAATTAACCAACTCTGTAAGTACAGAGAAAAACTGTACTTCCTTTCCAGGACTCATTACTCAAAATCATATCCTAGATTAGTCTGCTTTACATCTAGACCAGTCTTAGCTGGTATTAGAGTAGTTATTTCACTAAAGAAAGCAGACTCTTCCAACATATTCTTGGTACCTGCCCATGCTAGCCAACCCTTGAGGTTATCCTGCTCTTACTGAAGGCACAGAATAAACTTAAAGGGATGAGTGATAATTCATTCAGAGTATTGTCTAACATGAGAATGGCCCTGGGCTCAAGGCCAAACACTGCAAAACAAGCAAATTTCCAGCTATTTCTTCCTCAGTCATCCCCTTCAAGCTGTGAAACTGTCATGTGTGGGGTGACATATCACAGTATCACGTAGAGGAGAGGACACAAGTGTGGCTGCTTCTCTCTTGCTGCTTTCATGTGGGCTCTAAGGCTCAAACTCAGGTTGTCAGGTTTGCACAGCAAGTGCCTACACCGGCTCAGCCACCTCACCAGCCTACTCTCTCCCCTTTTCAATGAAAAATAGTAATTTGTGTTTGCTCTTAGAGCTCATATGCAAGGGGGAGTGCACACAACACATCACTGAGCTCTACTCATGGACCTGCAGCAACGTGTTTTAGTCCAGAGAAATGCCTAAATGATCTAATCAATACATAACCCGTTTTAGTTTTTGTATTATTCTGAGTCCTTGTCCACTGTAAACAAACTTAATTCAGTCATATTTCAAATACTTTGTATTTATTTTTGTAGCCCACAGAGCTTTAATGATATCTTTTACGGCTATGTAACATTCCACTGAGTAGATATATCATAATTTATTAAATTCACTTGGGAGCAACACAAAGAAGTGGTTAGAGGATGGGCACTGCCATCAGGCAGGCCTACCCCAAGCCCTAGCCCTGGCCAATTTCCAAGGCCACAGTGTGCTATCTCATTCCCCTTAATTTACCTAACACTAATTGCTCACTACCACTCTAGTATATTCCAAATACCATATGTAGCACTGAATATACAAGAGTAGACACAAGAGATGGGCTCCCTGCCCTTTGAAACAAAGAAAATAGATACATAATTTCAGTTATGTTAAGTGCTATAAAGAAAGCAGACACCAAATGAAAGACTGGAGTATCTTGAATTCCCCAAGCACCACGAGAGGATAGTAGCAGCACCTGTGGCTCGTAGGAAGATTCAGAAGCACCAGCACCACTGTAGAACACAGTACATATCCAACATGTACCTCTATTACTGCCTGGGATACAGTGAGAGCACCAACCAACCTCCATCTATCAGTCAGTATAAAATTTATCCATTCTCAAGGCTAGTGCTCTACAAAGAATTTTGATGTAGGATGTTTTTAACATCCATTCTCTCTGCTTGTGTTCATGTTTCCTTTTTTCATACTTGAACACTGAATATACTTCTAAAGATTGATTTAACATTCCCATCTGCAATCCTGTTATTTGGTTATAGATCCTATTTTTCTGCTTCTTCATAGGCCTGGTGATTCTGGACTGGATGGCAGTTTCAGATTTTGTGGTTTTTGGAGAGATGGACATGTTAAGGCATTCCTTCCTGCCATTTTGGAATGAACTACATGGTCTCAATCAGTCAGACTCAATTTTAAGGTTTGCTTTTGAGCTTCAGTAGGGAGAGGGCCCCAGGAAAGCTCTGCTCTAGGAGTAATCTTGCCTCACTGCATATATGTTCCTGCTCACCAGAAGGTTTTTCTACTCCGATAAATGAGAACCTCACAGATTTCTAGCCTCCTATGAACCCCTGGAACTGTCTTAACTGCTCCTTTCTGGAAGTTCTCCCGGCCTACAGTAGCTTCTTCATGCAGGTCAGTGCCCACAAAGTCTCCTGTGGCAGCTGCTGGCTCTCTGCAGCCCCCTTCTCCTCTCCAGCACTGCCTCACCCTCCTGGAGCTCTGGCTTGTGAGTCAAAAGACTTTCTACCTGCATCTGGACTGCTTGTCTCTGCAATAAAGCCTAGAAATTCCCAGACAGTAGGAGGCAATGGTGAGGCTGCCCATCCTGTGCAGTCTACTGTCCTTATTTATCTACAACTGCTGCTCACAGGCTGTTCAATTTTCTCATCAGTTAAGGTTAAAGAGGGAACCAGTGCCAGCTGATCTATTACAGTTGGAAGTAGAAGTTCTCAGGTTTGACTTCAAGCCCTCTTGTGCAGGGATTCTCTCTCTGTATCTCTGGCTGGCCTTGAACTCAGAAAACTGTCAGCTGAGTGCTAAGATGAAAATCATATGCCAACACATCCAACTAAACAAATCTCATTTTTTTTTTAAAAAAAAGGAAATCTTTCTAGACCACAAAGTGAAATGTTCCTAATTTTTCTGATCTCCACACTATTTAAAGTTCGATGGAGTACAGCAGTGGAGCCCTTCTGTGACCACCCTACTCTATACTCTTCTGATATCTTGCTGGCAGCTTCACAGGCACACCAAGCACAGCAGGATTAAACACAATTACACATCTGAACTGCTTGCTAGTCTCACGTACAACCTTACTAGCTTGGATAAAATGAAGAAGATAGGACCCATTACTGCCAAGAGCTCAGTCTGAAACAACTTAGCAATCAAAGCATCAGTCCCTAGTGGGGAAACTGGTAATTTTCTTAAAGGGGCTGGAGAGAAACATTTTATCACAGGTCCAAAAAGCTCTTCATAGCCACAAACTCTAAAGGTACAATATGAAAGCAGCCACTGATGCCAGCTAACACATGGGCATAGCTGTATTCCAACATAATGCTCTGGAAGGCCCTGCCTCAGAACAAAATACACCTGCAAACCGCAGAAAGCCTTCAGTCTTTCACCGAGGGAAACCAACACAGCGCCTGAGCTATGCTACCCAGCCAAGGTTGATCTTATCAACAGGATGACCCAGAGTCCTTTCAGATCATGTCCTTTCTGTGCACACAGAGCTTGCACAGCACAAGCACAGAGCAGGCTTTTAAGTTCCTTTTGATGGTGTTTGAAGGCTACTTTTTGTTTTATCAAAATTACCTTTAACAATAGAAAAGGTGCACCATTAAACTTATGGAAAATAATAAATGCTTAGTGCACAAAAACTTAAGGATAATAAAACAAAGGGTGATGGTCTAGACAAACTTAATGGCTGCATTTTATGAATGGGTCAAGAGTGCTATACTTAACAACAACACGCCTCCACACATACACACAAAACTAGCCATGAAGACACTCCATTTATTCTACTAACATTGATATGACTGAACCACTAACCTCTCTTTTACATGAATTATATAAAGGATGAAGTATACAACACACATACATTTCCTCTCTCTTTCACACACGCACACACATACACTTACTTCAAAAAATATTTTGCTAAAGAGCCAAATTGGCTTTGGATTCTTGATCTTCTTGCTACAGGAGAGAGAGAGAGAGAGAGAGAGAGAGAGAGAGAGAGAGAGAGAGAGAGAGAAACTTTCTGTTCCATTCCTCTAAAAATGTTTTAAAATAAGGTTAAACTGCATGCAGGGTGTGTGCACATGACTGCAGCTGCCCATGAAAGTCAGAGGAAGCCCCAGGAACTGCAGTCACAGGCAGTTATGAGCAACACAATATGGGTTCTAGGAACCAAACGCAGGTGTTCCTCAGAACTTCCTTGACCACTGAGACTTCTCTCTAGTCCCAACTCCTCTGCTTTAACTAAAGCTTACCTACTCCCAACTGCCTACAAGTAGTTTTTCTAATTGTCAAAACTCAAGATTATGTAGAAATTAGAGATTTGGTATATTCAGATTTTTAAACTGTTTAACACAAAACAAATACAATGAATAATTTGTTGTTATAAATTTACATGTATATATACACACAGTCTTCCAATGTGACTGGTTTAAAAGAATATTCTTGGGCCAGGATAGTGCTTGACTAGCATAGGTGAGCCGTGAGTTTAGCCATTAGTACTAAAAAAAGAAAACTAAATGATATTCTCTTTAGTGAGTATATTCTGGCAAATTTCTTAAAAGATTTGTCTTATTCATTCAGTCACATCTTGCTCTAGGTGAGAGGATTTTAGAAGACATTGTCTATTTTTACCAGTGAAGGATTTCTTTTATAACATTCAAAATAAAGTTCTGCAGTTTTTCGCTTACTTGTAGTCAGAATTAACCATAAAAGTGTGTGATGGAGTCACTCTACACTCAGATGCAACTTAATATTGGACTGGACAAAGTCAGGAGAATTTATTAGCTGTGTCATGTAACACATGATGTCACACGTCATGTCATAGCTAAACCTTATTTCCATGAATAACCCTCAAAGAAGACAATGCTTAATTCTTATGTAATATATAAATAAGTATATTTATCTTTAACAAACTGAAAACTTCTTGTTTTACTTCAGCTCATCATTCTATACATTAACTTTAGGAATCCTGACCACGCCACCGAACAACATCAGTTAATATGTTGTTGTTTTAGCACTCAGAGAAAGAGCAGGAGGAAAAGATGGAGGCAGCAAAGGAACACTTACCAGACCCTTTGCTCTAGCAAAAACAGAAATACCAAGGTAGCAGGTGGGGAGCCTGCTAAAGAGGGTGGGTAGTCTGACATTTTCCCTAACATTAAGATGCTAATAGAAATCATCCAAAAATGAAGGGGAAACACCATGGAAAAACAATGTCTACACTGTAAAGTTAAATACAAATATAACACACACACACACACACACCCTATATGCTCTTCTTTCCATTTATTTCAACGTTGTTAAAGCCTCCAGCTGTTCTGAGCTCTCTTTCTGAATGTTCAGATTACCTGTTCCCAGAGTCACATACACTTTTCTGTAACTCTCCTGACATCTGTCCAGCAGCCTTCCTTCCTCCGCCAGTATCAACTGCAATGTTACATGATCTCTGTCACCTTCTGTTTTTATGTCAGTTGCCTTCTCTGCTCATGAAAATTCCTAAATCCAACTTCAGGGTTCCCACAGGACCACAATTTTAAATATAAAAACCTAAGATAAACCTTAAAAAAAAAAAAAACTGTGTTGCAACTCTAGAAACAGCAAAATATCAGTAAGGTTTATTACTTGGCAAAGCTGTTCTCTAAGCTTTTAACACTCCATCCTAAAATTTCTGTACAAGACATGAAGTGGCCAATGCCAAACTCTTGCGGCCAGCAATCTGCATACATACTAATTACATCACCACCACAGGGCTTTCTCCTTTCCCAACCCCCTCTCTGGGCTCAAACAAAAAGCTAGTGTGCATGCACATAAAGCACATTTACAATGTCTGTGCCACCACCAGCTAGGTCTGCTCTGCAAAGGGATTAGTGTGTTTAAATTCAAAGCTGACCATTGCAGCAAGCAGCCAAAAAGCAACTATGATCTGCTCATAAATGTTATAACACACTCCTTCAAATCTCTATTTCTAAAAATAAATACTTTATCAGGTATATGTAAATGCAAGTCCAGAACAAAGAGCATCTCCCTCACTGATACATTTTAATAAAAAAAATATGTTTCATAGTATACTTGTCTAGGAAGAATTTTACAAAGTAGAATGGTAAAATTTTCCAAAATATACTTTTAAAATAGCAAAGCTTCTAAAAAAAAATAAAGCCAATTGTCATTTATAAAGATAGGACAGTAAAACTCAGTAATTCACACATGCCCTAATTGTGCAACTCATGGCCTATAAGGAACACTGCAATAACAAGGGTTTCTAACTTCACAAGTCAAGCTATAGAAATAGAATTAGCCATTATAGTAAGCATAAAGAGAACTGGAAAGTTCTTTTATCTTTCTAGAAAGGTATTATTGTTTCTGTTTGGGGAAGAAGGGTCTCACACCATAGCCCAGCTTGTCCTGGAATGCACTATGAAGCATCAATTCTTGGGCAATTCCACTGCTGGGATAACAGCTGTCCATCCATCACCACAACTAGCATTAAATGGCTTTCTTCAACATGAATAACTCTAGTAGTCTTCTACCACAGTCTTCTTTTTAAAATACACTGTTGAGTTTCTACTTCACAAGCACTATGTTATATTGGATTCCATATAAACCCACAGATGTAGAAACAACATATAGGTAGACTACCTGAGAATAGAGCCCCTGAATGGGAGCTTCAAAAAGATGCTTTTAACAGCTTTACTACAGGCTATTGCCCCTTTTCACCATGGCTTTTAATGGTACTTGGCAAAGTGGGTTTCAATCAACACTTGCTGGACTGAAAGACCACATGGGTGAAGATCATTTGTCCAAAGTTTGACTGCAGCCACCTACAGGGTCCCACCATCATCATCCTAAGAAATGCTGGAACAATTCTTTTGTGGTAAGGGCAGGAAAGATGGCTCAGCAGTTAAGAGCAGTTGTTGATTTTGCAGAAGACAAGGAATTGCCAGCACTCACAGGATGATTCTTCACTCTAGTTTCAGAGGATCAAACACTCTCTTCTGGTCTCTGTGGGCACCACACAGGCATTGTACACATACATACAGGCAAAATACCCACACATAAAATAAGTAAATGTTTTTAAAATATACAATAATGACACAACTTTTCCACAGGAGAGGCAAATACATTATCAGTCTATTTTTTGGACAAGAAATGAAACCTCCAGGCAGAATTATTTTGCCACTATCACAGTGTGATATCTTCAGCCTCACAATGATATTTCCCCAGTGACAGACTAAGACAAAGACAATAAGGTTCTCAACATCTTTTAGATGAAACCCTTGAAAGTAAAAGTATTTTCCAAGATGGGGTTTAATTTAGGGGTGACAGCAACAGATAGTAGTAGCACATGAAAGTCTGGCATCTTAAGTGAGGGCGGTGGTCTTGGGGTGCCTGGGGGAACCAAGACCCATGTGCTAACCACAGGTTTCACAACACTGTACAGCTCTTGCTGCAGAGGAGCTTGCCTCCTTCTTCCTCTTCCTCTCCTTCCACATGACCCTCACGGTTCTTTTCCCCACCAGAAAATAGTATAGCATTGTTACTGCCATAGTTTGGCAACATTACATGCCCCAACCACAGTGACTGGCACAGAGCAGGCAGTAAATATTTACTGAATGAAGAAAAGACAAAAACCGCTTCTATAGTCAAGTAAGGGACCTTAAGTGCTGCTTCTATCCTAGTGGAACAAAAAATACACCATAAGCATTTGGTCACTGGTGTAAAACGAACATTTAAATGCCCAGTCTAAGTGAATGAGAGGCAACAGTAAAGTCTTATTGACGCCCCCCACCCCCAGTCAGTATGCCTCAAAGAAAGCAGGTTAGTATAAAAATACAGAGCTCAGAGGGGCATATTTTTAATATTTTAATTATAAAAGCAACATCATTACCCTAAAGATAGACAATCATTTATAGATTAGGTCATCTGAACAAGAATAGAAGTGTTTTTTTGGTTTTTTAATCCTCTCAACATTCTAAAGGTGAGAATGTAGAGAAGCTAGAAGCTAGGAGACATCTCCCCAAAGTTCTGTCTGCCAAAGCGCCCCCAAATACTGTGGTGCCCTTTAAAACACTACCAGTAATTTAACAGATACAAGTTTTACATCAAATTATCAGCTATGCACAGACTGAATACACGGGCGGGGGGAGGGGGCGGACGGCGACGTGGGAGGCTACATCAAATGGCTTCAAAGACGACTCCTGACCATTTTACCACTTTTCCCTCTGTGTGGGCAGCCGAGACCGAAGACTTGGCGACTAGTTCAGCTACTCTCGCGTTCTTTATAATGTGAAAATCTCCAGCGTCTTATGACAGCAAAACTACTGTGGCCAGAGAAAGCCAAAAGCAACAGGGACCCCCTCCCCTTAGCCACTAAAGAACCGGCACGTTTTGACGTTCGGGGCGGGGGGTTCTCATCCCTCGAGATTCTCTGCAGTGGGATTTCAGGAACAAACCTGCCGATTCCCAAATACAGGTTAAGCATCTCGTCCACCATGAAGTACTTCTTCGCCCCTGCACCACCTCCTTTGTCTCAACTGTCCCTGCAAACTCGCATTCCAATGCCCTCCAGTAAACAAGCTACCTAAATGAAAAAAAGGGGGACATTCTAAGTCTTGATTTTATTTTCATTTCAGGAGGGAGATGCAGCAGGCTTTCTGGAGCCTCTTTCCCCCAGCAGGGAACAGGCCAGGTTCCACAGCGCGGGGACCTCGATTCCCTAAACTGGCGGCCGAACCGCGAGCAGACACCCCGCCACGCCGCCCCCGCGCCCGCAGGCTCAGGCCCCGGCCTCACCTCCGTGGATGGGCAGCGGTGCCAGCACCTGGCCGCGGACCTCGGCCTTGGGTGAGTCGAGCCCGTAGCGCCCGCGGTCGATGCGGAACGTGAGCGGGGTGCCGCGGCCGGGCTCCTGCACCGTCACGTTGATGAGCGCCGTGTAGTACTCCTGGCTCGCGTTGTCCGCCCGCGTCGGCCACAGACTGCAGGTCAGCAGTGCCAGCGCCGCGAGCCGGGCCGGGCCCGCCCGCGCCGCGCCGCTCATCGTCCCTCCGGCCGCTGTCGCCGCCGCCGCCGCTGCTCGCGGACCGGGCTCCCGGGCCGGCGCTGAGAGGCGGGGCGGGCGCGGCCCGGGCTGCAGCGGGAGCGCGCGCGCGCCTCGCGACGACTCAGGCACGAGCACGGCCCTCCTCGGCGCCGCGGCCCCGCGCCCCCACGTCCGGTGCCCGCGCGTGAATACGCGCCTGTGGGTCTGCCAGGAGAAAACGGCGATGTCAGGCCGCTTGCTCTCTCTTCAGGGCAGCTCGAACGCCCAGGGACCAAGCCTGTGGACAGGGCGCCCGAGAGGACTCGGGGAGGATGGGAAGGACTGGTTCCGACTGCCCCACGTCTCCTTGCCGCCTCAGGCGCGTGCCCGCTGCCGCCCGATCCCCTTCTAGCCCAGCGGCTACGCGCAAGCCCGACAAACGCGCATGCGCGCTAGGTCCTGCCTACTCCCGCCCTCCTGCACGAGGGCCAGGGGCTGTTCAGTCAATCATCTGCTTGCTGGCACCCGTCTGGGTAAATTGCCGCGGGCTTTACAGCCCTCTACGACCTGGATCCGTGAAGCTTCCAAGAACCTATAGAGATGTTAAAGATACGCCCATAAAAGAAACCAAGCTAAACGTTAAGTTTTAAATTAAATGTCTCTGAGGAATGATATTCCCACTGGGTCGGTTGCATATTGTATAATAATTGACATCTGTCGGGAGGTGTGTTTGTGTTTGGGGCGCAGGAGACCTGGACCTAGTAGAGGCATCTGATGGTTAGCAAGATCTGTTAGAGACAGATGTAAACCTCATAAGATTGGTACGATCCTCTCCTCCCCTCCAGGATACCCAAATCCACAGAACATCACTTCCTTTCTGTAAATGGTATAGTACTCACAGCATGTATTTAAAAAGGGTCCTGCTCTGTGTCTCCTTTAGTAGGGCCAATCCACAAGATGAAGTGGATTTCAGCACCCATTCTCAGGTCTGAGACCCTGGAATTGGCTGCCCGAAAGTCGAAGGCTATGTTTAGAGCCTACATGGGCTTCTCTAATAATCTCTGCCCCTCCCATTTGTCCTCTGTTCCCTCTTTGCTAAAAATATTCATGTCCCCTAGTTCTTGCCTTTACAAGGGTCTTAGTGTATGTGTGTGGGGGAGTACTCTTCCCCCGACCCGGGAAAGTAATAATGCAGAAGTCCACAGATGCCACCCTATTGAACCAGACCAGAAGAAGGGGGCGCTCTTATTGACCTCTTTCAGCTGTGGGTGAGTTTATCAAGGAGAAAATTTATTTAAGGGTAATTTTTAAAAATATTTTTTAACAATTCATGTGTTGCCGGGATGGTGACTCCTGCCTTTAATCTCAGCACTCGGGAGGCAGTGGTGGACGAATCTCTCTGTGTTCAAAGCCAACCTGGTCTGCAGAGCGAGTTCCAGGACAGCCAGTGCTACATGGAGAAACCCTGTCCTAAAAAAAACTAACTAAATAAAATTTTAAAAAATGTATGTTTGTGTACTTGCATGAGTTTATGTGCACCACATAGATGTGGGTGCCCATGGAGGCCAAAAGAAGGAAATGGAACTGTAGTTACAAGACAGTTGTGAGCTGCCTTGTGAGTGCTGGGAATCAAATCTGTGTGCTCTGTAAGAGCAGTATGTGCTTTTCACCACTGTGCTGAGCCATCTTTCCAGTCCTCCAGAGTGCTTTTAGCTTTCCCCTGACAGTCACTGAGGGACAGCCTTCCCACAACGGTTTTTGCTTGTGTGGGACAGGGTCTTACTATATACACCTGCTGGCCTGACACTCACTGTATAGATCAGAGTATCCTCAGATTCACAGCTGTCCATCTACCTCTACCTCGAGTGCTGAGGTGTGTGCCTCCACATCTGGTCATGCTTCCACTTTAAGAGGAGGTCTTGATACACAGCTTTAGTAGACACCAGCTTCTAGAGTGATGTTAAGGCCACCTTGTTCTGGAGGTGTCCTTGTCATTGTCTTTGACTTCACAGTAATAGTGATACAAAGTTGTCTTATTCTAAAATAGTAAAACAGCACACAACAGCTCTAACAATGTACACCCTAACAATTTTAACATTCTAACAATGTACAGTTAGTGACACTAAATATTCGTTCTTGTGTACCCATCGCCATTATTTATCTATAGAACACTTGTCATCACAAAATGAAGCTGTACCCATCAAACAACTCCTAATTCTTTACGCTTTCATCCCCTGGCACCCACCCTCCCGTCATCTCTCAGGGTTCCACTGCTCCACCCAGCACTTTTTCCCTTACAGCATCCTCAATGTTCCTCCCTGTTGTTACAATGTGTTCCTTCTTCTTTACGGCTGAACAATGTCCTGATCTGATTTCATCTGTCCACTGCTGACCTTCTCAGTTGCTCCACAGTTTCGTTCTCACTAAGAAAGGGAGCTGTGAACACAGGAGTGTGAATCTCTCTTCAAGAGCCTGCTTCCAGATGTTCTGTGAATGTACTCAGAAGTGAAATTTCCAGACCAAGCAGTTATTTTATGCTGTATTTTGGGGGGCTGGGTCACCCATCCTGCGTCTCACAGCAGCTGTGCCATTTGATGTAGCCACATGGTGTACCTTGCCTCCCCACCAACCCCTGGTTTTATTTTCTTTCAACGAAGCCTTGTGATAAATGCAATTTGGTTTCTCCCCTGAGGTTTTGACTTGCACCTTCCTATTGATTACTGATGTCAAGCATCTCTCTATGTACTTACTCCTAAAAATTAAGTTAAAGATGAATTAATTAAAAGTATAAAGTAGAGACTGAGATTGCGTCTCGATTGGTAGAGTGCTTGCCTAGCATGCAAAGGCCCTGGGTTCAGTTTTCAGCACCACATAAACCAGATGTGGAGGTATATGCCTGTAATCCCAGCAGTCAAAGGAGATAAAGGAGGAGGATCAAGTCATCCTCAGTTACATAGTGAGTTCAAGGCTATCAAAGCAATTCTGGTGTACATGAGATCTTGTCATAAAAACAAAAGGTTTGAAGGTATCTGGTAAATAAGAATTCCAAATTTGTGGTACTTGGGTATGTGGCAGGTCTCCTGGAGGACATGGACTAAGGTCTGAATAGAGCCTCAGTTGTCTGTCAGTGAGCCACCCTCATACCCATCTTGACAGGGTCATCTGTCTGTCTTCACCAAGCACCACTCTCCTGTGTCTGTAGGCCTGTGTACCTGCCTCATCCTGTTTCCCAATTCATAAGAATTCCTAAATCACTTGTATGTCTCATGTCAGGGTCCCCTCTTCCCAGAGTGTCACCGAGATCTCACCTACCATTTTCTGAGATTCCAGACTCTATTAAGGGCTTTAGTCTGTGAGGATCTGGTCTGTACCTCAGAGCAGGGTCTACCTTCTTCAGGATCATAAACGTAGATCCTGTGTGTAAGGCTCATTGAACAGTGTTTAGTGGACTCCAAGGATTAAAGCCATGAGCAGTGCTGATACTCTCAAAGAGTTGTCCAGATTTCCCAAAACCCACCTCCTCCTCCTCCTCCTCCTCCTCTTCACCTCTCCCTCCTCTTTTCTCTTCCCTTCCTCCATACCTTCTTTCACATCTTCTTTCTCTTGTGCTTCCTTGTTTATTAATTTTTTTCTTTTTTGTTTGTTTGGTTTTTTTGAGATGGGGTTTCTCTGTGGAACAGCCCTGGCTGTCCTGAAACTCACTTTATAGACCAGCTGGTCTTGAACTCACAGAAATCTGCTTGCCTCTGCTCACTGGGTAGTACTAGGATTAAAGGGTATGCCACCACACCCTCTAGCTTATTAAATTTTCTAAATGATCATCATTGGCCCTGCAAGACCCTGTTTTTATTTTATTAGCAGTGTGTTTACTTTTTTCATGATTCCCACTCATTTCCTGACCCACAGACAACCATTCTAATGTACTTAATGTGTCTCTTTTTTTCAAGATGTGTTTTCCAGTATCATGTACTTTTTAATTGTTAAATACTACCAGGTTATAAATATCTTCTGTCTTTTGATCGCTTCATTCAGTATTACATTGGGGTTTTAGCTTTTTATATATTAATGTTTATGTTGAAATGTAACATCTAGGGGCTGGTGGCTCTAGGGAAAATGGTTACTATGAAAGTTCTGATCCCCAGAATTCACATAAAGCCAGATATAGTAGCACATGTCTGTAATCCCAAAATTCCTATGGGAAAAGGAAATGTAGACATAGGAAAATACCTAGAAGAGACCTTGACCAAAACAAGGTAGAAGGCAAGGACAGACATCCAAGTTGTTCTCTGACCTCCATGCATGCACCATGGCATGAACACATCCATTACACATATAGTGAACATAGACAGACAGACAGACAGACAGACACACACACACACATACAAAGATTTTTTTAAAAGGAATGTAACATTTGTAGGAAAGTACAGGAATCTTGTATTTACATCCAACAAATGTTTCTAAGGTGAAAACCCCTTTGTAATAACTAGAACAAGACAGAGAATATCACTAAAACTTCTGGAAATGCCCCGCCCTTCTCAATGATGAGCACCCTGGATTCTGATTCCTATGGCCATAGATAGTTTGATTTACATAAATGGAACCATACAGCACATACTCTTTGGTGCCTGGTTTCCTTTCTTTTATTAAAAAATGATTTTTTATTATTATTTTATATGTGTTAGTGTTTTGCCTGCATGTATGTCTGTGTGAGGGTGTCAGATCCCCTGGAACTGCCATGTAAGTGTTGGGAATTGAACCCAGGTCCTCTGGGAGAGCAGCCACCACGCTTAACTGATGAATCATCTCCCCAGACACTGGTTTCTTAGTGTTATGGCTGAAATTCTTTTTTTCTTCACTTTAATTTCGTCAGTCATAGTTATTTTTTGTTCCCTGTGTAGTATTCCACTATTGATGTATTAGTTTGCCTACCGATGAGCACTGTTATTGATTTTTCTTTGGGGACAATGACAAACAGCGGTGTTAAGAAACCTGTATGTTTGCTGTGCTGCCTCCTCCTTCTTGTTGCCCTCCTCTCCTCAGGCTGTCAGACTTTGAGCCTGTGACCTTACATTCAGGACAATTGCTTTACTACCAAGCTTTATATGGAGCCTATTTGGTACAGCTTGAATATTTATTCCCAAGTATCTATGTGTTGGAGACTTAATTCCTAAAGTCACATGTTGACGGTATTTGGAGATGATTGGGTCAGGAGGGTGCTGGCTCATGAACAGATTGATCCATTTATGGATTTGTGGAGTAATGGACCAGTGAGTTATTGAGGAGTGACTTACTTATACAAGCAAGTGTTCTCTGGCTTACTGCCTCTGCCCTGCCACGGGATGCCTTGCTGTATGCTAGGATATAGCAAGAAGGCCCTGGACAAATGTCGAGGCCATGATCTTGGACCTCTCAGCTTCCAAAAACATAAGCCAAATATACATCTACCCTTTATCAATCACCCAATCTTAGGTAATGTGTTATAGCAATAGAGAATGGACAGTGTCAGCAGGTTTGGGTGTCCCTACTTATATCCCTCAGAGTGTGAGCTTCAGAGTCAAGGCCAGGGTGAACTGAGCTTTCAAAGAAATGCCACTGTCTTTTTTAGCTGCCCTCCCTGCACCCCAACTTGAACCTGTCTTCTGTATCCATGTTGGATGCCCCCACTGTTGTGATAGATCACATCCCATCCCCAACCTGTGACCAGAAACTGATCCAATGCTATAAACCAGGCTGTACTGGAGGTGTGTTCTGTGGTTCTTCCCATCCTCAGATGCTACAGGTGGCCTATCATCCTAACCTAGAGCTATGTAGAAACTGCTTCTAATGTAAGCAGATTGACCTCAGATTCCCCCTCTCCTCCTGGGGAATAATGTGAACAACTGTGTCCTTTTTATATAATAACTTCACAGATACAGGCTCTAGAGTCCCAGAGCCCAGTCTTTGGGCATCAGACCCCACACACAGTGTCCTAGTAGCTTTTTTTTTTTTATTGTTGTGACAAAGCACCACGACCAAGGTAAGTTATAGAAGGAAACATTACCTGGGAGGGGGTCACAGTTGCAGAAGGTGAGAGTCTGTGGTCATCTCGGCAGGTAGCATGGTAGCAGACAGGCATTTGTCACAGAACACTAGTTGAGAACTTACATGTTTATCAGAGAGTAGAAAGCAGAGCAAGCTAACTGGGAATGATGTAGACCTTTGACACCCAAAAGCCCTTCCCGTAGTGACACACCTCCTCCAACAAGGCCGTACTTCTTGATCCTTGCCAAACAGTTTCACTACCTAGTGACCAAGCATTGAAGTACACGAACCCACAGGGACCATTCTCACTCATTTTGGCCAGCTGTGGTGGCTTACAGCTATACTCTGAGCACTCAGGAGGCTGAGGCAAGAGAGAGGCTCAAGGTTCAAAGGCTAGACCTTGAGTTCCAGGCCAGTGAAAGTTAGTTATAGAGTGAGACTTTGTTTCAAATAAAACAGTCATTTAAAAAAGTCTCCTATAGGCCAGTCTGGTCCGGAACTTGTGCGTCTAAAACTGACTTGATGCTCTGATCTTGCTTCTATTTCCTTCCAAATAACAGGTGTGCCAGCATGTCTGGTTTTAAAACCCTCATTTTAATACTATTTTTTCCTTTTCTGTGAGTGATTTGGCTTTTAATGATAGTCACACCACCTGTCTTTGGGTATAGCTCATTAGTACACTTAGCTAACATTGACAAGGCCCTAGAACCTATTCTCAACCACAAAGAAAAAGAAATCATGTGGAGGAGAACAGAGAAAAAAGGGAGGAAGGGAGGAAGTAATCTTGAAGAAAATTATCTGAGTAATAGTTGAGTGGAACTTGAACATAGTGAAAATTTGAAACTGACTTTTTAAAGTCAAATATAGAGCATATTGATAGGAAAGAGGAGGGAGGCATGTGGAGAGACTCCCAGAACTGGGGTCACATCAGTGGTACATTAGAGCCGATTGTGAAATAGCTGGGAATTTAGAGAGCCAGTTGTTACACCATTGGTACCCTAAAATCGACCATGGTATTGGGGTAATAATTACTCTGTGAAAAATGGAAAGTCCTTAGGAACCAGGATGTTCTCAGGATACTACATGCTTTTTTTCATCTCCCTCTAGTTCCTCCTTATTTTTCAGAATAATTTATATTAATGCCAGTGATTCACGCAAGTGTTTGGCCACAGGTCAGCTGTTGGTATCTGCCAGGCCCTTTGCCTTCAGGTCAGCATCTCTGAGGTAGAGATGAGTTTCCTGACCCCTCTAATTTTAACAGCTCATCTGATGAACACCTGTAACCTATAGCCAACACACTTCCTCATGACTTGTTGCTGCATAGACAAGGACTTTGGAAAAGATCTAACTCGTGGTTAGGTGAGTCTGAAAACCTGCTCTTCCACAGATATCCCAGGAACAAGCCAACCTGAGTGCACAGATGCTCAAGTGGACCAGCATCCTGCACATTTGGGTACCAGGTTCCACCTTGCTGTCAGGGCACAACATAGAAAATCTACAACATATCTTTGTCAGCTATTGTTGTGGACTGCTGTCTTCCAAGTATAACAGCCATCATCATTTTAATCAGAGCAGCTGTGATCACAAGAGGCCAAAGTTGTACCTGTTGACTTCCTTCATAGAAGGAATGATAGTCTCTGTGACCATTACAACCAGCAGAGTAACAATCCACAGGGACAAGAAGGTAGTTCAGGTCAACACAACTAAGTAGCTGGTGTTGGTCCAAACTTTGGGAGTTTTATTTTATGCATACTTAAGCACAGCTCAATTTGTTGAAAAAGTTCCTGGTAATAACGAGCCCAATCCTGTGTGCACAATAAAGCTTAAGATGTGGCTACATCAAAACTCTTTGTAAAGTATAGGTGACATCTTCCATAAAGGTAGGCTCTGAGCCAGGAGTGGTGGCATATACCTTTAGTCCCAGCATCCAGGAGGCAGAGGCAGGTAGATCTCTGAGTTTGAAGCCAGCCTGGATGAGTCAGTGAGTTTCAGAACACAGAGAAACTCTGTCTAATAAATAAATAAATAAATAAATAAATAAATACATAAATAAAACAAAGAAGATAGATTCTGTAGTTTGACAAGCTCCAATAAAGGTTTCAGGAGGATCTAGTGTGGTCTTGGTTAGACAAATAGTGCAAAGGTCACCAGGCTATTAACTACATTTGCTCCCAGTCTTCTGGGCAAATAACAGGTTATACATTCCTCCCTTAAACAGAAAGAAATAAACAAACCTGTGTGCTTAACATGCCTGGATCTCCATTGCTTACATTTGAGTACAAGAAACTCCCACAAAGGAAGGGGAAGCAAGAGTCATGAGATGCTCACCTTCTCTTCAGCCATTCTGCCTTGCACCTTTCTCCCTGCTGTATGTAATTCTGCCACAACTGTATGTGATCTCTGGTGATGCTGGAGTTCATAGAGTGTGAGAAGTTAACCCAAAGGGGCTTCAGTTTTTTTTTTTAAACTTTATTTATTTATTTATTTATTTATTTATTTGCCTTGGTGTTTGCCTGGAACTGGAACTACAGACAGTTGTTAGCTGCCATGTGGGTGCTGGGAATCGAACCCAGGTCCTCTGGAAGAGCAGATGATGCTCTTAACCGCTGAGCCATCTCTCCAGCCCCGGGGCTTCAGTTTTATAGCTGTAACTTCATCATCCATGCTCTGGTGAGACTTTAGTGAAAGTACTGTTTTGGGGGTCCCTCATACTCCTTCTGTGAGGGACCTTACTCATTTTTCTTGTGTGAGTAACCCCTTACTCCCACCCACTTTTGTGAGCCATGCCTCCCTTGCACTCCTTCTGTGAGTGACCCTCACTTATGTCCCTGTAAGCAAGCTCAAAAAACTCATTGCTTCACCAACCTAGACTTGAATGGAGTTGTTTCTTTGGTTTGTTGTTGGTGCTCAATGTGGTGGGGAAATTTTTGTTTATACCTTCTCAAGAAAAGTTCAAACAAAATTTAATGTTACTTAATAAAGAATGGCCAATATGTGAAAAAGCTTTTAAAATGGCATCTGGATACTTTCTACTTGAATTTAGCCATGGTTATTACCATTTGGTCATAAATGCTCTATCTTTACATTACACTCATAATTTGCTTGAATTACTTGATGATAGTCTTAGTTTATTTTCCATCACTATAGAAATACTTGAGAAAGGGTCCAGGCCAGCAAGAGACCCTGTCTCCTAAAAATATGGGTGGCTCTTGCAGAATCACATCTGGTGTTGACCTCTGGCTGCTACATGCACACACACACACACACACACACACACACACATGCATCCCCAACACACATCTGAGTATGCACTCACACACATGCACTCGGTCACTCCCCCACTCAAAGAAGTAGATGGCTTTTCTGAGGCTTGAAGCTTGTCTCCTGCCCAGGACTACACCACCCAAAATTTACTAAAACACATGCTGAGTTCTCCAGTTACTTTGTTAACAACACAAGTGCCTTGTATTCTTTTTCTGTCTGAACACTGAAACTATAAGACTACTGTAACCTTTTTAATTTAATTTTCCAGGACCTCAAAAAAGGAAGTAGTCAGATTCCCTTTACCTCTAAGTGACAGCCTAGAAGAAGGAAGCTGCCCCGCCCCCAGCTTTGTTGCTATAATCTTTTCAGGAAAGCTGTATGGCAGTGCATAGAGAAGACCTGTCACACTGACCATATACTCACCAAGGGACCAAGGCCTCACAGGCCATATTGGATATAGTGGCCTTGGGGTCAGATGAAATGACACTGTAAAAACTTCTATAAACCAATGGGCTGGGATATAACTCAGTTGGTAGAATGTTCATCTAGCATGCAGGAAGCCCTAAGCTTAATCATTGACACCTCATAAACGAGGCATGGTGGTACATGTCTACAATCCCAGCCCTTGAGAGGCAGAGGCAAAGGACTCAGAGGTCAAGGTCTGCGTGGGAAGTTTGAGGTCAGATTTGGAGCCTGCTGTGTGTTGCAGAACAGATTTAATTCTCTAGAGGATTCTTGGATGAGGAAATGGAAACTCAGGGAAGGAACTTCTTTTCCCAGTAGATGATGCTAAAGGAGAAGCCAGGGACAACGAAGCTAACCCTGGCTGATCCCAGGGCCTCCTTCATTTAGCCAGCAGATTGGCTCCAGGCTCAAGATTCACATGAACTCTGTGTTTCCTTGCGTTTGGCTCAGTCCAGGAAGCCAGAGACTTGAAACTGAGCTCTGTCCAGGAATTTGAGTGGGTACTGGGCCTGATCCTTCCCCTGGGATGCTGGGCTGGGTAATGTGCTGCCAGGGTGGCTTCCCTTTTAGCAGAATCGAAGGTATCACTTTGCCCTTTGTCAAGATCTCTTTGGTTGGAATGATGAATGATTGAGCCACAAAAAGCTGAGGGAGCAAGTAGGTGATGGCTGGCTGGAGCCAGCCTGGACCAGTCGGCCCTCTTTTCTGATCATTGGCACTCTGACTTGAAGTGGATGTCCTTGAGGTTCTTATGGCTCCATCATTGGGGGATTTATTGTACTCAAGGGACCTTCAGCACATAAACAAGAAAAACTGTTTTGGTCAACAGTACAGAAAAGGATTGTTTGGGGAGGCTACCCAGCTGCTCTTCTGTGAAAGGCAAGGTGGAGTCTGATGGGACTCAGAAAGGATGGGGCAATCCACCTGGACCTGGGGACCTGAGCAGTTGGATTCTGGGAGCAACTTCATCGGGATGCTGCTACTCAGTCATCAATGTGTTTCTCCAAGTTTTGCATCCAATTTCTTTATTTGAGCCAAGGTGCTCACACCTGGAGTATAGACCCACAAGACACTTCACCACCAGCCCCATCCACAGAGCATCTGATGGCAGAAAATAGCCCCACCAGGGTCAGCCTAGCTCAACAGGTGTGAGACAAACAATGGCAGCCTTTATCTGACTAAGGCAGATGCTGGCACACTCTCCTTGATTTCACTTCTTGCCAGGTGACATCTGGATACTTTCCTCCGGAAGTAGAAGTAGGGCTGTGAGCCTCTCTCTTCAGACATGTCATCTGTCATGTTTTAAATGTCACCCAAAAATAACTCACATTGAAAATCTCCAGAATTATAGGTTGATGATACTGGGCATGTTTGAGAGGTAATTTGGGAGGGCCTCCTCCAATTTGCATTAGAAACCTAAGCTAGTGGGCTTCTGGCTTTCCACATGACACCTTATGCTGTTTGGGGACTCTATGGAATCTTAACCAGCAAGACCCTCCCTAGATACTAAGCTGGTGCATGGGACTTTCCAGCATCCATAACCAGGCTTTTAAAATCTGGGTTCTTAAAAGGGCAGTGGTGGTACTCACCTTTAATCCCAGCACTCGAGAGGCAGGGGAATCCCTATGAGTTGGAGAACAGCCTGGTCTACAGAGCAAGCTCCAGGATAGCCAGGACAATAAAGAGAAACCTTGTCTCAAAAAAAAGGAAGGAAGAAAGAAAAAAGAAAGAGAGAAAGAATAGAAGAAAAAAACACCAAAAAATAATCTGGATTTTTGTGCTCAAACTCAGGTCTTTGTGCTTACATGATAAGCATTTTACTTAGTGAGTCAACTCCTTAGCCTCTGATTTTAGTTTTTTGAAACAAGGTCTCTTGTAGCTCAGACTGGCCTTGAATTTTTAATGCAGTCAAAGCTGATCCTGAAGCGGTTCCTCCTGCATCCACCTCCCACATGCTAGAATTACAGATTTGTGCCATCATGCATGGCTACAAACTATTCTTTGTAAATTTCCTAGTGTGTGTAGTATTTGGTGTAGCATCAGAAACCATACTAAGACATAATCTGGAAAGAGGACCATATCATTCTAGGTCAATTATGGTCAATGGAGAAATATTTAAGACCCTGAAACTTTTTTTCTAACCAGCAGCCTGAAGATTTGGGAGGGACAGGACAATGTGAGCTGCCAGCCCAGCTGATGCCAGAGTCCGGGCTGCCACCAAACCCACATTCCAACACAAGAACAAACAAACCAACCCAGTGCACAAGCATGTTGATTACAGCATTTGCTATAGGGACAAAAAAAGTTAGAAATAAGATCATTTGTCTGTTAGGAAAATTATGGTTCAACAAATTTGAGGATGATTAGGGGCTATTAATATATCACAAAGCTGGAGGAGCAACATGGAGAGTGCCTCCGATATTCTGCTGAGTGCAAAAGTGGAATGCAAAATATCTGGTTGTCACTGTGCTGGGTCAATCCACACGTGTGAACAGCTCTGGAAGAGAACCAGCAAACAAAAATAGTTGGGCTTATTTGGGAGGACTGTAGGTGACTCCTTAGTTGTCTTGTTTTCATTTTCTCAAAATATATTTTGTTTTGCAATGGTAAAAGATGATCTAATGATGACTTATCAAGAGTCACCAAGGAAGAGTAGTCAGATTGTACAAGAAGAACCAAAGGTAGGGGTGATGCATGTTCCTTGCCCCATTTAGCTGGCCAATGAACATCTATGGATTCTCCTGTCTCCTATTGCACAGTAGGTACACTGGATTGCATATATGACTTGTGCTACAATGCTCAGCTTTACATAGCTTCTGGGGATTTGAACTCAGGTTTTCAAGTATACAAGGACTTCACCCACTGGGCCAAAGATCAAGCTGCTGGCTAAGTTAGGTCCTACTGACAACTTTCTTCCTGGACTGTAGATGGCCACCTTCTCACTGTTTATTTGACAAAAAAAAAGAGTTCAATTGTCTTCTTTCTCAATTAAAATTTTATTATTATTAGTAGTAGTAGTGATAGTATTAATGTGATGTAGTGTGTGTGTGTAGGAGTGCTATGGTATGCATGTGAAGGTCAGAATACAACCTTATGGAGTTGATTTTCTTCTTTTACCTTTACATGTGTTCCAGGGATTTGAACCCTCAACATCAGGAATGTACAACAAGCACTTTACCAACTGAGCCATCTCCTCAGCCCTATTTTCTCTGCTCATGAACCCTGATTCTATTTTAAGAGCCTCATCCCCATGACCTTACCCAATCCTAATGACTTCCCAAGGACCTCATTTTCATCTGCCCTTGCTTTGGGGGCTAGGGATTCAGTAAGTGCTCTTAGGGTAAGGAGGAACACTTCAGGCCACAACTCTAAGGCCTCTCTGATGTTTTCCACACATTGATTGGTTCTAAATACATCTCTTCAAGGGAAAAAAGAAACATTAATTTTGTTTGACTGTCTATAATTCAGTTAAAGGAAAATCTACCATCATTTCTGTACATGGAATGTAAATGCTGGAAGTGTTCCTACAATACACCCTTGTGAACAACACTTTGGTGTCTTTACTAAAGGCATAAGTGATGGGTCACAGCATCTGCTGGTTGTAATTGGATATTAATTCTGCCAGTAGTTTTGGCCTGGGAGAAGTTTCAGGGATTGGGGGACACATCTTCCCAGTGAAACACATCTGCTTTGCAGGGCAAGAATCTCCTAATAAAGGTAGCCAGATCTACTTAGATATAGGAGGAAAATCAAGAAACGTTTTGTGGAAGATAAAGGCCCTTGAGGGACACTGAGAGATTGCTTGTCTGATTACCTGGAGACCAAGGTATTAGAGGGGACAGGAGAAAGACTGCAAGGTGGGAAAGCCATGCTCTTCCACCCCTCTCCTGCTCTTTCCTGTCCCTTCCCTCCATTTCCTGTCTGCTCTACCACACCCTTTCCACCTCCGTGTGCTGATGCCTCTGAAGCCATGAGCCAGAATAAATCTTCCCTTTTTGAAGCTGCCTCTTAGGTGTTCTTATCACAGGGATGAAAATCTGTTGCACAGAAATTCCGATGGGTAGGTGGAGAAGATTTCTCTTAGCATAGATGCTGAACGGGACTCCCTTTCTCCTCTACACTTCTTTATCTCAATCACTCTGTGAAAGATTTCCTGCTAATCACATCAAAGTTCAGTTCTGACTGATATAAGTGGATTAAAGGGGAATAAATTAAAAGAAGAGAGATACTCTAAGCTGAAATCTGATTTCTGTCATCTGGAGGTTTCCTATGCTGTTTGAAAGACCTGGATTAAGCCTAGCCTAGAGAAATGAACCATTCTTGACTCAGCTAAGAAAGGCCTGAGGTCTGTTGGCTATGAGGGAAGGCATCCGGGAGACCCTCAGAGCAGAACTGAAGCCTGGAGATCAGGGTGGCATGTCATCGTTTGGTTTCATTGTAGTTGCTGGAATTCTAGCTCAGTCAGGAGAATTTATTGGGGGTGTTTGTACAAAGTCTGGGGTTTATTCTCATCTCAGACACAACTAGGAGAAGAGAATAGAAACTTGGGTGGGGGGAGACATCAAGATTAACATGTAGAACAAGCCTGTTCACAGAGGAAGACTGGAAGCCCCTCCTCACCCTGGCATCAGCTAAAGAACAGAGCATGTGCATAGAACAGCCTGGGAAGTACAAAATGAAGGTCACAGGCTATAAAACACCATACTCCTGAGGCTTTGGGCTCTTTCCTCAGCTCATTAGCATCCTTCTATTTTTGGGAGTGCTTTTTCCTTTCTTTTTTATTATATTACTATCATATTGTGTATATTTATTTTTATTAATTTAATATTTTGATATTAATTTATTATAATATTATTTATATCATTTTAACTAGGCAAAGATGTATTACATTTATTTATGGTGTGGAATACTACCTTAACTCTATAAAACTGTGTCACATTTGTTTGTGCTGCAGTTGTTCAATTATGTAAAGATGTGTTGTATCTGTTTCACCTTGCCTGCCTGAGGCACCTGATTGGTCTAATAAAAAGCTAAACAGCCAATAGCTATGCAGGAGAGGAATAGGCAGGGCTGGTGGGCAGAGAGACTAAATAGGAGGAGAAATTTAGGCTAAGAAAGAATGAGAGAAGAAGAAAGGGCAAAAGAGAGGACATGCCTGGGGCCAGAAGCCAGGCAGATTCCAGCTAGCCAGCCATGAAGACAGCAGGAAATTAAGAGATACAGACAGAGGCAAAAAGCCTCCAGGCAAAAACGTAAAGAGAAACAGATTAAAATAAGAACTAAAATAAGTCCAAGCTAAAAAGTGATGGCTAAAGATTTTTCCTCTCCCCTTCTCTGGAAGTCATCTGGGAAGGACCACACACTGTGATTCCAGCCACTCCAAAAGCTAGGAAGATCCTGATTTCATCACTCTTGAGTCTAGTCAAAAGAAAAATCAGAAGTCTAATGGACGGAGGTTCTTGTAAGCTCATCAGGAGAGTCTAATGGACTTTGATTTTTTTTTTAATGCCCTCTGTTCTGGTTTTACCTGGCTCCCTGGCTAGGACTTGTAACACTAAATACTTTGTTTTTACTTCTTCACATCTCTGTCTAGGCACTAGTCAAAGACATCTTTTCCTTTCTACACCTACCTACCTGAACTAGTGATACACTCTGGACGTTTTTCAAATAGGCCTACTGGAGAGGTCTCCCCACTGCCATATCTGATGCCTTCCCACTCAGCTAGAAGAAGGCAGATCTGTCATCACCCAAATTTCATAATTGCAGTTAGGGTTACTGCTTCCAATGTGGACATGTTCAAAACAGAGTAAAAAAATGACTAGACTGTTTGGAGTAAAAAGTCCCAAAGAAAAGTAGCCAGTTTCTACTTTGGTTAAAAACCAGAAACATCCTCATCCTTAGCACAGGTCACAGATGCCAAACATGTCTGGGGACTCCGAATCCTGATCTGGTTCATACATTTTTGGGTTACTTCTTCAGAGGGAATGTTAAAGTAACAATAAAGGTCCCTTAATGAAAGAATTCATTTTCGTCAAGATAATGGAATCTGAGCCAGGTCAGTCACCCCTAGGAAGGCAGGCTCACCTTCAGCTAATAAAAAAACCGACAAAATACTTGTTCCTATAATGAGATACCCTTCTAGAATTTGTGGTCCCTGCCAGCCACCTTGAGATTCGGCTGAGTTTGCCCACCTTTCTGAGTCCCAACTTTTCCTTTCTCTTTTTTCCTGGGTTCTTACAGATGCTGGCCAGACCCTAAGTGTGCTTCTAGTGACATTGTAGCATCCTTACTTATCCTTTAAGTACCCCCACCTCCCACTGTCTGGCCTCCATAGTGGCTTAGACAGCTGGTGCCTTCTTTTCTTCCTCCATTCTTCTTTGGGAAGCTGCTGAGATTTATACCTTGCCTGCCTTGGGGTGTTTTTCTTTAAACTCTAATACAATTGTCTTCAAGCCTTCATTTGAGTCCATTCTTAAATTCTTTTTATTAATGAGACTAAGACCCCAAGAAGGGGCCTCAGATTCCCTTGTATCAAACCTGAAACACATTACCTTTGGTGTACATTTACAATTCAAGCCATAACAAAGCTCTATGGTCAATTCACTTTCATTAAAAGATGATATATACATTTGAAATCTTCTTGAATATAATTATCTTAATAAATAAGTGAACTTTTTGTCAGATCCAAAAGAAACAACAAAAATTCCTTTGTAAGGTCAAGTGTAATGACGCTCACCTGTAATGCACACATTCAGAGGCTTGTACTCAAAGTCTGAACCACATGATGAGACCCTGATTTTAGTTTAGTTTTTTTTTTTTAAGGATAAGAAGAAAAACAAATATAACTGAGGGACTTTGGGAGTGTAGTTCAATGGTAGAATATTTGTTTACCATGTGTGAAAAATAATATTCTTGGCATCACACCAAAAAAAGAAAAAAAGAAAAAAGAAAAAAAAGAAAAAGAAAAAGAAAAAGAAAGCCATGAACAAATTCAAAGCAATCTGGCAAGGAAATTTTCTGTTGCAGAAAGGGTGTGCCACAACCCAAACTGGGCAAACAAGCACAGCAGGGTAGGAGTCCACTTTGTTTTTGGCGTAGGTGGTGACCGTGTCTCACTCTATTGGTTAGAGCTGGACCTCACAACCTCACAGTCTTGCCTAACTCATAATGTGCATGGAGGAAGAGTGAGTTAGGAGCAAAGCCCAGGAGTGTCCAGGGCTGAGCATGCAGACTGTGCTCGGGAGTTCCTTAGGATGGGGAGCTTTATGGAACACCGGCCTTGGCAAGGGAGCCACCTCTGTTAAGGACAAAAACTGTTCCTCACATGTGCCAGAACTTAAGTTTGATGCCCAGTACAACCACAGAAACTAAACTGCATTATAGGTAACTTTCTATTGACATTGAAAATTGAGAACTATATGGCCTGGGCTAACTAACAAGGTGGAGGTAAGAACACAGTCAGAAACTAGTTCAGAACTTCCTGTTTTGTCCCTGAGTCTCTGGACATGATGTAACCCCTCTGCTCTAGATCCCTACAGTCAGAGGGGACCCCAGATTCACACTTGCAGCTGGGATCATGCCTCAGTCCCCCTGGAGCCTTCCCACTCCATCCAACGGGCCCACTCTACTCACAATCATCTTTCCTAACTTTGGATGCCTGACCCTCTGCCTCCACCTTTCCAGGGCTGCGGTAACAGACATGCTGTGCAGGGCCATCCCCAGTTTCTGTTGTAGACATACTTACTCTGAGAAGCAGAAGTAGAGAAACCTTGACACTACCCCAAGACTGAGAATGGATGATGTGATTGAATTAAAAAACAAACAACTAGATATCTAGTCTTTGTTCCCAGTTCTCAGAGAGCAACTCTTAAAACCCTGGAATTTCAGATAATAGTGCCAATTAGATAAGTAACTGGTGGGCTTGTAGATCACTTTATATGGGAGTTGACTGGCAAAGGAGCTAGCCTTGTGGATAGGAGAATGGACCTCTCAATGCTGTGGCCAAAGCTCTCAAGGAGGGGAGAGAGGCTGGAGCCTGAATTAGTCACCAACGGCCAGTGGTTGGATCATTCAGGCCTATACAGGGAAACTGAGCCATACATACAGACAACTAAGAAATGCTGAGAGTGGAAAATAGTCTTCTTTGGGGAGAGCACACCAATTGGTTGTCCAACACCAAATGGTCATCCCTAAAAACATACATGCAAGTAACATTATACAGACTGAGCTAGTTATTTAAGGAATTTATATATGTCTATAAATATATTTATATGCATGTAATGACAATGAAAGAGTAAGGAAGGGTGTATGGGAGGATTTGGAAGGAGGTGAGTGAAGAGAAATATTGTAATTACATTAATCTTAAAAACAATAAAGAATTAAAATAAAATTAATAAAAATCCTTACATTACAGGTCCAGAGAACTCATCAGTTGGTGAATGCATTGATACAATTGGTAGGAGACAGCCACAGAAGGGCATTAGGAACTCTATATTCCTGACCTAAGACCTTGCCCTGTACATGTCTTCCATTTGACTGATCATAAGTTATATTCCTTATAGTCGTCTTCTAATGGTTGTGCTATGGTTTGAATGTCTCCTCAAACTGAAATTTAATTGTAATTTTGATGGTATAGAGGGGCTTTAAGAAATGATGGATTATGGCCATTATCTCCTGGAGCAGGCTGTGTATCTTGAGAGTAGGTTATTAGAACAGTGAGGTCAACTGCCTTGTGTTCTATTTTTGCAGTTTCATTGTATTTTTGTGCAATGTCCTCAGCTATGTCATGGCCAGCCAGAAAGCTTGCCAGATGTTGAGCCCTTAATATTGGACTTCAGCCTCCTGAACCCTGAGAAATATTTTTTCTTCTTTGTAAATTTTGTGATGTTCTGTTACAATAACAAAAACTAGACTAAGTCATTGTTTTGAGAGTCCTGTGAGTTGTGCAAAGTATAACAATTAAGAGACTGTGAACTTTGTGGCCCAGCTGGACGGAAGTGTAGGTATTTGGAGGGCTGGAGGGATCTGCTGTTTGTGTGGCTAGGGGAGAGGAACAGAAGAGTTCCCCAAGGAATTTGGGGTGTTCTTGTAAGCATGAAGGGTGTATCTCTGAGTACAAAAAATAACAGAAACACCTGGACCCCCTTCTTGTGACTACAGGTAGCTTGCTCTGATCCTAGACCCAGAGTCAAGAACCATTCCAGCACCCACACAATGGAGAAAGGCCGTTGGAACACTCTCCAGAAGTAGCCTGCACTAGAAGGAGGCCTATTTATTAGCAGTCCATTGAGATGCTTTGGGATAAAAGTAGCCAAAGACCCACCTTGAACTGGCTCACCTGAGAAGGAAATCCAGAACCAGGAAAGGCTGCAGCTTGGCAGCTGCACATTGAATTCTTCAGACACTGACTTTGGCCCCAGGCTTTCCCCTCCCACTGCTGGCTGTCAGACAAGTACAGCCACAACTGGAGCAGCTTACATCCTTGTTCCTCATAAGAGGCAGGGAGAAAGCCTTCTCTCTTCTATATAACAGAAGTAATCTCCAGCCAACACCTACCCAATCATCCTAGGCAGAAAGGGTCAACAAGGAGATGCCACAGTTCACTGGTAAACCTGGGTCCCTGGAAGATGGACATAGGCAGGATTGCTCAGGCTGCTAAGGCTCCCCGTTAACCTCATGAAGGAGTGGGAAGCAAGCAGGGTGGGCTCTGGGTAGCCACTCTCACCACACAGTGGCCACTGCCTCGTGCTGTCCACTGAGAAGACCTCGCCTTCTCCATCATTCCCTCCACTTTTCTTTCCTCTCTCATTTCCCTCTTCTGCTTCACCAGTCCTTTCTTCCATCTCTGTTTACCTTGCTGCACTTTCCAGCTTTCTGGAAAATAGGGTACATGTGCATCTGTCATATGTCAGCTATTCTGGTGGACAGGTTAGCTCCCATGAGTACACACGCACAGCTGTCACTCAGTGTCTCACTTTAGAATATCACAGACCAGCTGTTGCATAAACACACCATCTGATACAACCTCACAGCTCTGGAGGATGAGGAATCCAGGATTGAGGTGCTGATGGATTTGGTGTTTGGTAGGGGCATTTCATAGACCCTAGCCATCTAGAGGCGGTGTGAACATGAGAATAGTGTAGGCCACAGACAGCAGTCTGCTCAGGTTCATCTCTCCCGAGGTCACCTGTGAGTACCTGTGGTTGGCATGTCCAAGATTCTTTTACATACTCTAGTTAATAACATACATAATGACTTCCGATTGGCCATGACTATGAAGCTGCTCATAAAATTATGTCTGTAAATCCTATGGGAAAATTCCTGTTGCCCAGGATTAGCACAGGGTCACACTGGTAGAGACAAGCTTACTGTGTTGCCAGTCATAAAGATCTAAACATTCACTCACTGCAGTACATGCAGTCCTGATGGGCTATCTTGCTGGTCTATATTTTCTGTATTATACTTCTTATCTGTTTGTTTGAAAGAGGGTCTGACTCAGTATTCCAAGGATTATGCTGGGCTGACCTCTAACTCATAGCAATCCTCTTGCCTTAGGCTCCTGATGCTTTATGTATTTGTGTAGGGGTGTGGGTGGGTGTACTTGTGCCATCAAATATGTGTGGAGGTCAGAAGACAATTTGTAGAAGTTCCTAATCTCTTTCTGTGTGGGTTCTGAGAACTGAACTCAGGCTACCAGACTTGTCAGCAGGTTCCACAATGAGCCATCTCACTATTTTCTGACACTTAAGTTATTATTATAATATACTTTTTTGTATTTGAGGGTAGGTGGGAAGGGGCATGTGTGCGTCTCTCTCTCTCTCTCTCTGTGTGTGTGTGTGTGTACCTTCCTCTATTGATCTCCACTTTATTGTTGTTGTGATTCTTGTTATATGGTGGAGAGCGCTGGTGCCCGAGAGGACAATTGTGGAGTCAATTTTCTCCTTCTACCTTTACCTGGGTTCCAGGGATAGAAATGGAATCTCCAGGTTTGAGTGGAAAACATTTTTACCTGCTGAGTCATCTCACTGGTCTTCCACCTTACTTTCCGAGACCAGGTCTCTCACTGAAACTGAAGCTTGCTACTTTGGCTAGACTGGCTGGCCAGCGAGCCACAGGCCCCCCCTATCTCCCCCTCTCCTGAATTGGTATTACAGGCCCAGACTGCCGTGCCCAGGTCTTTTTTTTTCTTCCTTGTTTTCATGCAATATATTTTGATTTTGATTATATTCTTTACCCTCCCCAATTTCTCCCAGATCCTCCCCACTTTCTTACCCAGCCAACTTCACATTCTTTGTGTGTGTGTCTCTGTCAAAACAAAACAAAGCAAATGAAAATCAAAATAACACCAAAAAAAGGAAAAGAAAATAAAAGTAGGGGCTGGAGAGATGGCTCAGAGGTTAAGAGCACTCACTCTTCTTCCAGAGGTCCTGAGTTCAATTCCCAGCAGAACCACATGGTGGCTCACAACCATCTATAATGACATCTGGCGCCCTTGTCTGTATACTGTATACATAATAAATGAATATTTAAAAAAAATAAAATAAAATTAAAGCCAACCAAACAAAAAGTACACACACACACACACACACACACACACACACACACACACAAAACAAACCAAACAAAAACCCAAAGCCAAATGGAGCCTATTTTGTGTTGGTCAACTACTTCTGGGCAT
The DNA here is from genome assembly GCA_004025045.1 of Sigmodon hispidus. Lineage (NCBI taxonomy): Eukaryota > Metazoa > Chordata > Mammalia > Rodentia > Cricetidae > Sigmodon > Sigmodon hispidus. The sequence goes on from PVIH01002093.1 coordinate 97,146, forward strand.
GAGGCATGCCCTTGAGTGTGGTTGAAATACCCAGTGACACACCATTAGAGAAACTGATTTCCCCAGCAGGTATCAACTGCAAATAGCTTCTTGGTTAGGGGTGGGACCTCTGTCTATTTCTTTTCTTCTCTCAGTACTGAGAGCTGGTCTGCTCTGCCCAGCTTTTATGTGGCTGTTATGGCTCTGAACTCCAGTTCTCATAGTTGTACAGCAAATACTTTACCAATGGAGACATCTCTTCAACCCACATTTGTTTCTTCTTTATCTATCTATATCTACATATAGATATATCTATCTATCTATCTATCTATCTATCTATCTAAAATACACTATTTTACATACACTGTTTCTAAATGGTGAATCAGCAGCAGCTCTAACATCTTGGGTTTGTCATATCTCTTCAGTGTATACAGAGGTCATGATAAACAGTGGACCTTGACCATCTGTTTTGTGTGAGTACGTGCTGATGTCCACTCAGTTAGAAATCCTCTAAGAAAACATTTCTCAGAATGTACACGGACTGTTGGAAATATCCATAGCACCTTCTTTGATGAAAAGGCTGTGTGTGTGTGTACGTGTATGCTTTGTTCTCTTTCTTATCTCACACAACTCCTTAGGTTCACAGTGAGCATGTGATCACAAACCCTCTGAAGTAAGCAGATGGCTCTGACTCATCTGTTAGGCTCAGTAGGCATAGTGCCTTAGACCACAGACTGTTAGGGGCTCACAGAGATGTTGTATTAAGATTACAAGGGAAAAAAAACCCTTTAGTCAAAGATTATATTAGTCTTTACACTGATACAGCCATGAAAATCAGTCTTGTGAGGGAGGGCTGGGGGTGGCTCAGTAGGAAAATGTTTGTTGTGAAGCATGAGATCTCAGTTTGGGTCTCTGGCATTCATGGAAAAGCTAAAATAAACAGTGAGTCTATAACCCCAGTGCTGGGAAGGGGAGTGGGTAATGAAAGGTGGATCCCTGGGCCTTTGCTCAGCCAGTCTAGCTGAATCAGCGAACTCTGGGTTCAAACAGACAGTCTGTCTCAAAAACTAAGGTGGAGGGAGATGGAAGGAAAACATCTGAATGTCCACTTCTGGCCTCCACGTGCATGTGTACACACACATACACACCTATACACACTTATACATACACAACAAAAAAACTCCACAAAATAAATTTTTAATATATTGTATCATATGTATTTTTCTAAACATTTTAGCATTTTAAAAGATTCCTTCTGGCTGAAGAGATTAACTCTCCAGAGCTAGGGTCCCTGAGAGATACAAACCAACCAATCAGAGTGGTACCTCCTGTAGTTGGCCCTAACACTCAAGGAGGATATAGGACTGGGCATTAGTTGTCTCCCAGAACCAGGTACAAGGGGCTGAGGGAACACTTGTCTTGGCCTGTTTTGTGTTGTTGAAATAGAGCCTCACAGCCTGGGTAATTTACAAACAACTGACATTTATTTGGCTCATGGTTCTGGAGTTTACAAAGTCCCAAATTGAGGGGCCAGTGGTGGCAAGTGCTCTTGAACAGTGCCATCTCCATACAAGAGTCTGAGCCAAAGAACAAGAAGAAACCACCTCTTATGACAAATTCTCTCAAAGGCAACTCATTCCAGCAATTATGGCACTTACTCTGTAACATAAAGCACGCCACTCACAGCTAACTGGTTCCTATCCTATCGGCACTTCCTGTCATTGGGTGCTAAGTTTCCAGCACATGAACTTTATGGGCACACTCAGTCATCATACCACCCCTGCCCTGGTGTAGAGACTGATGAAATTGTTCAAACCAACCAGTCCTAAATCATCTGTCAGCCCCCTTTCCTTTCATGAGGAAACTGTAATAAAAGCGCAGTGCAAACCTGCTCTTTACACTTATCTATTTATTTGCCTCCTGAACACCCTGGAGTCATTTTTAGATGGCCTCATGTGGCATCATCTGCCTTCTCTGTGACTGGGATACGCACTTTGTTTCCTGGAGCCTTGTCTGAGAGACCCCTGAACATCTCACTGGCCAAAGACACTCATCAACAAGCCCCACAGCCTCAACTCCCAGAGTTCAATCCCCAAGGCTCACATACTAGAAGGAGAAAACAGACTCCCAAAGGTGTCCCTTAACCTCGATATGTGTATCCATCCTCTCACCAACACACAATAGGCAAATAAGAGAAAAATAGAAATACAAACATGTCTTTATGGAGGAAGGGTTCCACAAGGGCAAGAATGGCCGGAGTCCAGAAACATCACAACTCAGCCTTGCCTAGAGTGGGCAAAGGGCCCAGTGCAGGTGTGAGCTACAGCTGTGGTATGTGTGTTGATACAGTTAAATATGCAAATGTCTTCCAAAGGCACCTGTTTTGAAGGCTTGCTCCTTAGCTGGGGGACTGTTCCAAGCAATGAAACTTGAAGGGAATGGACCTAGGTGGAGAAAGTGGCTCGCTGGTGGCATGTGTTAGGGAGCCCCTTTCTGTCTGTGCTCCCTGCCCACCACAAGGTGATCAGATTTGCCCTACCACCCACTCTCCACCATGATTCATGTGCCTCTGTCTATGATGTAGACCCAACGGAATCAATTGACTATGAACTAAAACCTCTAAAATGGCCAAAAAAAAAAAAAAAGTTCTTTAAATGGATGGTTCTCAATCTGTGGGTCGTGACCCCTTTGCAATTTGCACGACCCTGTTACCAGGGTCATCACTGGAAAACAAAGATCTGCATTACAGTTCATAACAGTGTCAAGATTACAGTTGTGCAGTAGCAATGAAAATTATGTTATGTTTGGGGTCAGCACAGCATGAGGAACTCCTAAGGGTCACAGCACTGAGAACCACTGCTTTATCTCAAGTATTTATCTCCGTGACAAACAACAAAAACACAAACAAAGAAAAAAAAGTGACTAGCCTAACCCAGGTGTGTTCTAAGATTCTTCCTGGAACTTGTGCGCTGGATTATTGACAAATGCACGGAGTTGCTGCCTGAGAGCACAGTAGAGCCAGGCGGAAACAGGCAGCAGCTCTGACCACTTTGCAGGTACGTCTGGCTCCACCTGGATCTCAAGCCACAGCTCTGCTGGGCTTCCAGTCTCTTAAGCCAAAGACTCAAATTTTTTCTGGGACTAGTTTGCAGAGTTCCTGTTACTCAAACCAAGAGCCCTGTCAGACGATCTTACAGGGAAATACTTTTTTTCTCCTTCATAAAGCCACTGGAATGCTTCAGGATTATAGGCTTGTCACTCCTGACAAGTTCCCTGGGCCATTCTTATGGTGGGCTTTCTTTTAATGGGTGGTTCTCAATCTGTGGGTCGTGACCCCTTTGCAATTTGAGCGACCCTGTTACCAGGGTTATCAATGGAAAACAAAGATCTGCATTACAATTCATAACAGTGTTGAGATTACAGTTGTGAAGTAGCAATGAAAATTATGTTATGGTTGTGGTCAGCACCACCATTTAAAGAAAGAAACTGTGATTGGTTTAATAAGAAGCTGAATGGCCAACTGCTAGGCAGGATTTCCAGGCACAGAGGCTGCTGGGAAGAAAAAGGGCGGAGATGGGAGAGACATGGAGGAAGCAGGAAAGCCGCATAAACGTATGTCAACGAGGTAAACCAGCCTGTAGCACATAGATTAATAGAAATGGGTTAATTTAAGATATAAGAGCTAGCTAAAAACAAGCCTAAGTTATAGGCTGAGCATTCATAATTAGTAATCAGTCTCTATGTCATTTGGGGGCTGCTGGTATGACAGAGAAAGATTCACTACATATATGAATTATTGATGATATTCTCTCATCTTTCAGAGAATTTTTACTTATTGTAAAAATGTAAATTGATGAGATCAGTTATTTTAATTAATGATTAAATGTAAATTGATGACATTACTACATTTTACTCATTGTAAAAAAATCATTTTTTATTCCAAATCTAATTGTAGTTGGTAATTTGTTTAATTAAATTGTTCCTGTTTATTAAACTTTTATTGTTCAAATTACTCTATGGGGCTAGGAATCATGGTACATGCCTCTAATGTTAGCACTCAGAATGCAGAAGCAGGTGGATCTCTGTGAATCTGAGGCTAGCCTGGTTTATGTAGTGAGACCTTGTCTCAAAACTGAAAACAAACAAAACAACAAAAAATGCTACTCTGGTTTCTCCATCCGCACAAGATGCACACGTGTTTATTTTGTGCCCTCTGTCATACAGATGTAGAGACAAAAAGACAAACTCAGTTACTGTTCCTCAGGCTCCATCCACCCATCCATCCATCTTGAGTCAGGCTCTCTTACTGGCCTAAAGCTCATTAAGTGGGCTGGGCTGGCTTGTCAGCATGCCCCAGGGACCTGCCTGCTTGGGCCTCAGCAGTGCTTTGATTGCAAGTGTGCCCGCCACACCTGGGTTTTCATGAATTCGGGGGGTTGAACTCATGTCTTTGTCCTTGCTTCTTGCTTGTGGGGCAAGCACTTTACTGACTGAGCCACCTCCCAACCCCATGGAGAAAATAGTTTAAGTTTTTTTAAAGATGTTTATTTTTATGTGTGTGTGTGTTTTGCCTTATATATGTGTGTGCACACTCGTGTGTGTGTGTGTGTGTGTGTGTGTGTGTGTGTGTGTGTGTGTGTGTGTGTGTATGCGCGCGCACACGCACGCTGAATGAAGTCTTACTGGATTTTGAAGTCTTACTGGATTTTGAATCTTGCTCATGCTCCATCTCCAGCTGTTGGCAGCTTTGCTGTGTAATTCCTCCTTGTGGACCTCATAGTCAGAGTCTCTATTGCTTGTTCTGCTGCTCTCAGGAGCAACAGGAAGAATAAGATATCTATCACTTCTGCCCACATTTCACTGACTGAGATGCATCATCTGACTGCCTACGGGTGGGCAAAGAGCCCAGGATGTGTGTGAGCTATGCTGTCTGTGGTAAGCATGTTCTTACAGTTGAATATGAAATGTCTTCCAAAGGATTCTGGATTCCAGAAGACAGAGGAGTGTAATCAAACCACAAGCCCAGGAAGAGAAAAAGACAGACATTTCCATGATCAGTGTTAATTGCCAGAGTAATCTAGTCACATGGTTATGGTCACACAAGATGTATCTGTGCAGGATATAGCTGCATGTGATACATACCCTCTTCAGCCTATTCTGTAGTTATATTCTAAAACACTCATTATAAGTATAAAAGAAATACAGTAAATAAACCATGCATAATTAATACAACATACATCCAACTTGCCAAACATTGTATTATGGTTTGGCTATTAATTGTTATTCTTTTCAAAACTAGTGTTCAAGGCATACTTCCTGATTCAGTGTTCTGAGGCAGGGCTTAGGGAAGTGGTTAGATCATGGAGGTTCTGATTTCATCAGTGAAGGACAGATTTATGGAGTCATATTTTGACGTTATTGGGAGGAGATAGAAAGGAGGAAGAGGGGCCCGGTTAGAGGAAGTGATTTGCTGGGTGTCTTCCTTGCCTCCTTCTCCCCCTCTCCTGTCTTCTCCTCCCTTCTGGCCATCATGGGGTGAGTCACTTCCTTTCCCATGATCTTCTGCCATGATGCACTGTACCACCACAGGCCCAGAAACAGAGTCAACTCAGCTTAGCTGAACCATCTCAAACCAAGAGCCAAAAAACAGTTTTCTTCTGAAAAATTTACTTACGTATATTTTATGTGTGAATGTTTGCCTACATGTATGTATGTGTACCATGTGCAATCTTGATACTTGTGGAAGACAGGAGAGGGCATCAGATCCCTGAAACCTCAGACACCAATGGTTGTGAGCCACCACTTGAAAGGTGGGAACTGAAACCAAGTTCTCTGTAAGAGGAGCAAGTTCTCTTAACTGCAGAGCCATTTTTCCAGTCACTAAGTATGCTGGCTAATTTTTTTGCCAACTGGACACAAGCTAGAGTTATCCAGGAAGAAGAGCTTTAACTGAAAACATGCCTTCATAAGATTCCCTGTAGGCAAGTCTGTGATTGACTGGAGAGGGTCCAGCCCACTGGGGCATTGACACCCCTGGGCAGGTGGTCTTATGTGATATATATGTATATATATATATATATATATATATCAGACTGAGCAAGCCACAAGCAGCAAGCCAGTAAGCAGCATTTCTCTGTGAGCTCTGTTTTAGTTCCTTCATAAAGCCACTGGAATGCTTCAGGATTACAGGCCTGTCACTCCTGACAAGTTATCTTTCCCTGGGCCATTCTTATGGTGTGTGTGTGTATGGGGGGGGGTGTCTGGCTTTAAATGAGTGGTTCTCAATCTGTGGGTCGTGACCCCTTTGCAATTTTCAAGATTAGTAGGGTCATCATTGGAAAACAAAGATCTGCCCTTTAGTAATAATGGATCCTGTGAGCCAAATAAACCCTTTCCTCCCCAAGTTGCTTTTTGTCATGGTCTTTATCACAACCACAGAAACGAAGATACTAAGTTTTCCTCTTCAATTGTTTTGTCACTGTGATGGAAAGCTGACTGATACACCAAGCAACACAGTATTGTAGAAAACAGGCCCATTCTCCTTGTGGTAAAGTGGCCATCTGGAACTCGCTCTTCCTGCCTAGACCACTAACTTCACAATGCAAAGTATGCTGCCTACTCAATGCATATCATATGGTAAAAGAAATTAAACTCAAACCATTGAAGATACAGGTGTCTGTATGAAGACATTCCTATAGGTGTGTTTACATGAAATGAGAAGGGTTCTGCCCTCTCCATCAGACACATAAGCACTTTCTATGGTTTTGTATACTATGTAATTGCTATGTATAAGAATGCTTGTCACAGCATTGTTTTTTTTTTTGAGGTATCTCTTCTAATAACTAAAAGCAAAATAATCACACACTAATAATAGGATGGTTATATCAGGACATATATATGTCATGGAGTATCACAGTTATTAAAATGATGATGAAAAGTTTTCCTTTTATTTGGAGGGATTTCAAGGCTTATCAGTGGGAGAGAAACAAGATTTGGTAAAGAAAGAAGGAAGGCCAATGTTTTTGTAATAGAATTCTATTTTTGTAAATGATTCAAATTCACTGTATATGAAGGATACAGAAAGTATAGATGAGAAACATTTGGAAGGGTACATATTGGGTTACTTCAGCAGAGTAGAGACTGGGGGAGGGGGGGGGAAGTAATAGAAGAAGAAAGATCATCAGAATTAGGTCAATGCACAGGCATGATTGTTGTGGAGGCCAACCATCTCAAGACACATTGAACAATTTTTGAAAGTATATTTAGGGAAGTTAACAGTGGTTCTGACTTGATAGGATTTTCCATCAATTTTTTAGTTTTCCTTCACATTAAAATGGTTTAAAGTGAGTAGTGCTAATAATACAGAGGATTCCTAACTTAGATCAACTTAAGGCACCTTTGTAGTGGGATTATGTTGTTGCATTATAATTGTCCCACCTACTGGTTTAATAAAAATGCTGATTGGCCAAAGGCAGACAGAAAATGTGGGCAGGGCTACCAGACTAAGAAAACTCTGGAACAGGAAGAACAGAGCAGAGATGCCACAGAGAAACCAGAGAGACCAGTGGAGAAGCCAGCAGATGCAGAGGACAACTATGCTGCTCTGAGAAAAGGTTCCAAGCCTCATGGCTGAGCAAGATAAGAATCAGGGGTTAGTTTAAGAGTAAGAGCTAGCTAGCTATATGCCTGGGCCCTCCGTCACTCAGCATAAAATAAATGTGTTTCTGTGGGACTGCAGGACTGCAGGTCAGAGGGTCTGAACCTCAGGGCAAGGCCTGAAAGTATGGGCCAGAAACTTTCTACTATATACCTTGATTTCATGATGCTTCAAAAGTGACTAGGAAGTTCATACACTGAAACCAAATCCATGGTGGGATTCTGCTCTTTTTGTTCCCCTACAGTGGATTATCACAGGTGAATTAAAAAAGAAATGTATTTCTTATCAGTCTGGGTGCTGGCAAGTCCAGCATTAAGATGAGGACATCTGGTAAAGACCATCCTGTTGCATCCAAGGTGAGGCAGAAGGCATCATATAGAGAGAAATCATCAGGCACATTGCTCAGCTATCTGTGCTTCTTAAAAAACAGTAACTCCATCATGGAGGGCCTACCTGTGACCTCATCTAACTCACCTTATGACCTTAATGCCCACTTTATGACCTCATCTTACCTATGTTATAACCTTATCTAACGTATCATGTGCTGTGGGATTATGTTTTAGTACATTGTAAATATATGTCCCTCTTATTGGTTTAATAAAATGCTGATTGGCCAGAAGGCAGAGAGGAAGTGTGGGTGGGCCTACCAGACTAAGAAAACTCTGGGAAGAGTCAGGCAGAGACACCAGCAGATGAAGAGGAAAGAAGGCCAGAATGCTGCTCTGAGAAAAGGCACCAAACCACATGGCTAAACAAGATAAAAATAATGAGTTAAGTTTTAAGAGCTAGGAAAAAATGTCTGAGCCATAGGCCAATCAGCATGAAATTACTATAAGCTTCTGTGTGATTATTTGGAACCAAGCAGCTGAGGGCAGACTATTTGGGACTACTGGTCTGGACCTCAGGGCTAGGCAGAGCTTTAGTCAGGTTCAGATCTTGGGGTTAGTCCTGGCCAGAAACTTCATATTACAATCATGACCTCATATTATCTACCTTATGACCTCATCTAACCCTATCTCATGGCCTCATCTCACCCTCACTCCAAGAACTCATATAACCTCCATGTTATAACTTCATGTAACTCCTCATCCCACCAAATTTTAGCATTTTATCTAATACCTCATGAGCTCAGTTAACCCTCCTTATGACCATATACAGCCCCCCCACCTCATCTAACATCCTCATGACCTCATCTAACTTCTCACCTGACCTCACTGAACACCCACCTCAAGACCTCACCTCAGACCCACTTTCAAATACTGTCAACATCTTGGAGAAGTGAAGTTTATAACTATGAACTTTGGGGGACATAGTGTGGGGCAGCTGGAAGTGACACTTGGGAAATGTCATTATGGTCATGAGTGTAAAGCCCTCACGTAAAAAGATCATTGCCATTAGTAAAGAGGCCCAAGGGCACTGTGGATAGCTGTGTGGGTCTGTAATCCCGGCACTTCAGAGGCTGAGGCACAAGGTTGAAAGTTCAAAGCCAACCTGAGCTAAATAGTAAGATCGTGTCTCAAAAACATAAAAAAAAAAGAACAAAGGAGATCTAAGAGAACTCCCCCACTCTCGTGACGTGAGAGGCACAGTCTGTTGTCCCTAGCCCTGCCAGTCTGTGGTGTGCTGCTAGAGAAGCCTGAACTGCCCATGGCTGGCTGAGGTGAGTGCCACAGACAGCAGAGAGACTCAACAAGGGTCAATGTAACATTGTTAGAAAGCCAGTCAGGGGCTTGAAGACAGGGAGGCCTTCCAGGAGTAACTAGAAACCTGCGTTTTGCATAATTTTCCCATTTTAAATGCTTGCCAGCAGTCAACTAAATTGCATCCATTGTGCTTGTGAGGCTAAAGGAGCTAGGCTGCTGTCTGGGTTCAGCACTTCATGGTTTTACGTGGCCATTGGTTTGAATACTGTGCACAAAAGCTCAGGCGGCTGTTTGTCAGCATGGGGCCTGCCCCCACCTGCATCAGTCACCATAGCAACTTCTGGGCCTACCTTGACTTCCTGGTTCCTTCAAGCTGAAGTGAGAATTCTGACAGCTGTAGGACTTCGAGGCATCCAGAACTGGTGAATCTCAATACTGGGCTTAACTTTTGGTCTCAGATGCCTCCATACTCTAGATCACATAACGATCCGCACCTTGGCTTCTTTTTAAATAGCTGAGTGTAACAAGGAGTTGAGTCACAGCTCTGAGCTTCAGCCGACTCAAATCAGGCAAACAGATGTAAAATCAACGATGCCAGGTCTTCTATGATTAATGCTACCTGACTATGTGGCAGGCAGAAAGTTTTCAAACACATTAATATTCTGTGGGCCTCCCCATTTGCCCTGGAGTTTTTGCTCAGAGTCTGTTACATTTGCCTGAGGTTCTTTTTGTTGTTGTAGTAGTGAATGTCACATCTGGATTTCTATTACATAAAAAGATTTGTTCTTGTTGCTGTTTTTGAGGCAGAGTCTCACATAGCTGGGTTGGCCTGGTATTTGCTCTATAACTCAGTCTGGTTTTAAACTCTTAACAATCCTTCTACCATCATGTCCACCTCCTCAATAAAGTTAGCTGCTGACATAAGATGTAGTCAGATGCTTCTGTCCCGCCAGAAACTCTCAAATACCAGGCAGCCACTTTCCAAATACTTGACTCAGAGGCTTAATTTTATAGTAACTGCTGGGCCAGTAGCTCAGGTTTATTATTATCTAGCTCTTACACTTGAATTAACTCACAATTCTTGTCAATGTGTAGCCACATGGCTTGGACCCTTTACTCAGTGCAGCATTCTCATCTTGCTTCCTCTGCATCTGGCTGACATCTCCTTCTCTGCCTTTCCTCTTCCCAGAATTCTCCTTGTCTAGTTGTCCCACCTCTTCTTCCTGCCTGGCTACTGGCTAATCAGTGTTTTATTAAACTGATAGAAGTGAAAAATCTTTACAGTGTACTATAAGAGGTGGGTCTGTTTAACCTACAGCAGTCAGGGCAACCTTGATCTTTGGGAGATGATCCAGCCATGTACTTGCTTGCTTCCTCTCTTCCATACTCTGTCATATTGTAAACTGGGGAGGGTAGGTGATGGTGGGGAGTGGAGAGGTAGAGGTAGGGTGGGGGTAAGAAGTGGAGGTGGGGTAAAGTTAGGAAGACGGGAGTTGGGGGCAGGGAGTGGGGAATGGGGGGGTTTGGAGGTAAGTAGTGCTGTTGAGGGACATAGAGTGAGGGTTTCGGATAGGTAGTGGGAGGCTAGGTGTACAGACTGAGGGATACTAGTGGCCATCTAGAGGATCCCAGGACTTTTTCCTTCCCTGGTACAAAGAATTACAAGTCCAGAGAGAGACAAGAGTCCCAGGGAAAGAGAAAGTACCAGCTTTATCCCTTTGGGATGGGAGTAATCCTCAAGCTATGATGTGCACTGATGATGGTTTGGGGATTTTGTAGGGCCTCTGGCTCCTCCTCCTTTCTTTGTTGATTTTTTTTAGATATGCTTCTGTCTTTTTCTCGAAATGTCTTCTGGGAACCAGAAGCCGCCGTGGGAGGTGGAGATGAGGCTTGCTTTCCCTTGCTTGTCTTTCTATGTCACGCTAATTTTCCTTCACTGTTCCATCCTCAAATGGCCCAAGACCCTCACTGCCCTTTCCTTCTCAGTCTGTATTGCCATTCCCAGAATCCTGCTCAGATATCACTTAACGGTAGGGAGGCTTTCCCTAGGATCTTAGCGTAGCTCCTCTGTCCCTCACTTTCCACCCTCCCTGCTTTATTTTTCTGTTTAGTATTTACATAATGACAAAGCATATAACACATCTTGTTCCTGATTTATCTCCTGAACATAGTACAGGTTAGAACCAGTGGTTTTCAACCTTTCTAATTCTGAGACCCTTTAATACAGGTCTTTGTGTTGCGATTGCCAACCATAAAATTATTTTTATTGCTACTCCATAACTATAATTTTGCTACTGTTATGAATCATAATGTAAATATTCAATATTCAGGGTATCTGATATGTAACCCCCAAAGGAGTTGCAACCCACAGGTTGAAAACCACAAGATTTTTTTTTGAGAATTATTTGTAGAGTGTATTAATGATGTCTGTGCAAATGCTTTCAGCTTCTGGGCCTTTGCAGAGTATGATGCTTTGGAAGAAAATGGTGTCCCCCCCCAAAGGGAGTGGCACTATTAGGAAGTGTGTGGGGGTGGGCTTTGAGGTTTCTTTGCTCAAGCTTCCCTCAGTGTGACAATCAGTGAACTTCCTGTTGTCTGCAAGCCAAGATGCCACCATGCTCCCACCATGATGATAATGGACTGGACCACTAAAACTGTTAGCAAGCCACACCAATTGAATGTTTTTCTTTGTAAGAATTGTCATGGTCTTGGTGTGTCTCTTCACAGCAACAGAAAACCTTAACTAAGACACAGGGCTTGCTGCCTTAGTTTGGAATGTTATTTCCCTCGGAAGAATTCCTATGTGGCTCCTTCTTGTCACTCAGGCCCCATCAAGTGTCTTTACCACAGAGATTCTCTTAATATCTCAGCCTCCAATGCATCATTTCCTTTTTTTTTAAGTTGAGATATAACTCATATAACATTTCATGTAACATAAAACTCACTGTCTTAGCATACATAATCAGGGCTTTCTTGTGTAATGATCAATGTTATCAAAGTCCTAATCATGCTCATTACCATCCAAAGAAACTCCACACCCATTAGCAGACATTTCTCATCCTCTTAACCCAGTTCCTGGCAAAAGATGAGATTATTCTGTCCCTGTGGATTAGCCCACTCCAGATATTTCATAAGGTGGAATCCACAGCATGTGGCCTTTTGTGTCTGGTTTCCTTTATTCGGTGCAAGGTTTTCAAGGTTCATTCTGTGGTACTGACTTGATCAGAACTTCCTTCCTCTTTCTGGCTGAAACACATTCCATTGTACAGACACAGCAAGTACATTTTGTTGGGCTATTCATCAATAATACACTTGTTTTTTCTTTCCTCATGCTTTGGATACTATGAGCAATGCTTCAGTGAACATTTGTGTGCAACTTTTTGTGTGAATGTATGTTTTCATTTATTTGGGGATGTATATTTACAAGTGGAATTGCAGGGTCATATAGTAATAGTAACTTTTTTTCTTGCTTTCTGAGGTTAACATTGGAATTTTAACCATTGCTGCTGGGGTTAGCCCCAGAGCGCAGTGAGGACAGTACTCAATTCAGGTGCAACCAAGGCATGCTAAAGCATCTCAGTAGCCAGCAGAAATAGTATTTTAAAAATTTAGGACTGGGGCTGAAGAGATGGCTCAGAGGTTAAGAGAACTTGCTGCTTTCCCCGAGGACCTGAGTTCAGTTCCCGACACACTGAGCAGCTCACCAACACCTGTAATACCAGCCCCACACAGGTAATCTGGTACCCTTTATTGGCCTCTATGGGCACTGTACTCATGTGGCATTCACACACACACATGTGCACACATACAGACAAATGTGCCTCCTCACCCTCTTCACATAAATAAAAACAGCAAGTTTAAGGAATTACGGCAACAAGGTGGCTCAGCTGCCTGCCTCCAATCCCAGTTACCTGAGTTATCCCCTGGGCCCATAAGGTGAAAGAGAAAACTGATTTTCACAAATAGGTAACTTGTTCTCTGACCTCCAGTGGCACAGTGGCATGTATGTACCACCGTCTTACACTATAGGGGGAACACAGCCAGCTAACCTGATAAACTGCAGTTACCTGCTCCGAGTAATGTGCAAAGGCTTGTGCACTACTAGCCTCTTCCTGCTGAGTCAACTTGGAGTCTGTCACTGCACCTGGTGATTGGTAACTCGTGATCATCAAAATGCTGGAGACCAATGAGAGAGAGACAACACAGCTGGAAGAGTCTCCAGCTGCCAATGGGAAGTCAGTAGGAGGTATATAGATTTGCCCCATGTCCACAATAAACGAGTCTGTTGTTCGATTCCCACCTGATCCCAGTGTCTGTGATATTGACCCTGCACCTTCTCACTCCCTTCCCCAAGAGATGTGCAGGGACTTCGATCAGAACATTACACGCCAAATATATTTTTAAAAATTTAATTGGAACACAATTTTACATTTTTTTTACAGAGTACAGGAAGGGAATTTAGTCTACCTGTATAATGTGTATAATCAAACCAGAATAATTAGCATTTCAACTAAAAGGTGAAAGCTGGATCTTGAGACAAGAGGAAATGTGTAATCGTGGCTCTAAAGTATGGATCCTGGGCCATCAGGGTGGCTCCGGGGTAAAGTGATTGCCACACAAGTTGAATAACTAGAGTGATGGAGGAACCCATGGTGGAGGGGGTTGGACCCCAGAAAATAGTTCTCTGTTTTTTATTTCTTCAATGCTGCTTGCTCTCTCTCAAAGGACACTAATTTAAAAAAAATGGAGATGTGACTTTATCTTTATTAACTTTTTCTTTTTAAATTTTAACCTGATGTAGCAGACCAGACCTATGATCCCAATATTTCTAAGGCCAAAACACTAAGATTGTAAGTTCTAGGCCAATTTGGACTGTAGAGCAAGATTCTGCTTGCGTGTGTGTGTGTGTGTGTGTGTGTGTGTGTGTGTGTGTGTGTGTGTGTGACCCTAGCATTTCTGAAACAAGAGGATAATTTCAAGTTCCAGAACAGCCTGTTATACACAGCAGGTTGCAGACAGGTCAGGGTTACATATCAAGAATGTATCTTTCCTTTTCTTTTATTTATTTGGGTCTTTTTGTGACAGAATTTCTCCTTGTAACAGTCCTGGTCCTGGCTGTTCTGGAACTCACAAAGATCCATCTGCCTCTGTTTCCAGAGAGCTGGGATTAAAGGTGCAGGGCACCACATCCAGCTCCAGGAATGTATCTTAAATAAAATAAAAAATTAAGGTATTATTAATCCGAGTCTTGGTCATTCTACTAAATTTTGCACTGTTCTTTCCGAAGATGCAGAGGTTGGTACCCAGCATCACATGTGGCAACTCATAATAGCCTGCAACTCCAGCTGTAGGGAATATGCCACCCTCTTCTGCCCCCGCAAATACTGCACCCATGCACCCACATATGTTTATAATTAAAAGTAAAATAATAATTGAATAAAGCCTTGCTCTTTCCTTATACACATTTCCCCTGCTGGCCTCCCAGTACCCTAAATTTTCTCTTTTTTTCCCACCTGGCACAGTGACTACATTCCATTCTGGGGGAAACACAGTAGAGTTCATGGTGATGGAAGCACAAGGCGGAGGCTCAGGCAGAGAGCTCAGTGTTAGGACTACCTATGCCACCTTCCAAAGTTCATACTCTCTCAGACCAGGACCACCACTGGTAACCAAGAGCTCAAACATGAGAGCCCATTTCTCCTTCAAGTCCTGGTAGCTCTCAAGGGCCCAGGGGGTGAGAGGTGATTCCTCTCTACACACCAGCCACCTGTCTGGCTTCCCAGTCTCACCCTCTGCTCTCTGGCTTACATCTGGGACTTACATTTCCATCACTGGGATAAAATACCTGAAAGAAACATTTGACTGGAAGAAGGATTTTGGTTTGTGGCTGGAGAGGATAATGTCCACTGTGATGCTGAAGGCATGGTAGTTGGAGTGGCTGGATCACAGCTGGGTAGAGCAGGGATGGAGAAA
The DNA here is from genome assembly GCA_004025045.1 of Sigmodon hispidus. Taxonomy (NCBI): domain Eukaryota; kingdom Metazoa; phylum Chordata; class Mammalia; order Rodentia; family Cricetidae; genus Sigmodon; species Sigmodon hispidus. The sequence continues at coordinate 112,398 of PVIH01002093.1, forward strand.
GGTTCAAAGGCAAGGTCACTATTAGCCTCAAAGCTGGTGTTCCCCAGGGACTCACTGGCACCTGCGAGGCTCCACCTCCTAAAGGTTCCACACCCCACAGCAGTGCGGCCAGCTGGGAATCAGTGCTCACACTGAGTCTCTAGGGGATATTTCCACCTCAAACCACAGTGGCCTCCAGAGGCCCACATGTCAAAGCCTTGGCTGCCAGCCTGCAGTACTCTTGGAAGTGGTAGAACCTTCAGGAGGTGGGGCAACTTGGAAAGAAGTTATGTCACTGAGGTCACACATGTCCCCAAAGAGGATGCAGTAGGAGTCTGGCTCCTCCTCTTTTGCTTCTGGGCCTCAATGGGGTGGTTTGCCGTGACCTGCTGCTGTCTCACCATGGGAGTCAAGCAGCCATGACTGAACCTCTGAGATGAACCAGAGTTCCATAAGCTTCCCTCCTGATAGCTGATTTAGTCCAGGCCTTTGACACAGTGACAGAAAGCAAAGGAGCACACTCTCTCATCGTCATACACATTTGACCAGGGGACTCACCTCAGAACCCTTTCAGCCATTCTCTCTGGCCTCACTGCCTCTGACATTATATATCACAGACATTCATATTACTGGAGTCCTCACGTACATGATGCATCATTTTTATTTTGCTTCATTCAGGCTTTTTCTTTGACTTGTTTAGTTTTTACTACAGTGTGTGTATGTGCATGTGGTGTGTGTGTCCCTGTGCATATCTGTGTGTGTGTGTGTGGGGGGGGTGTTTGAGTGTCTGTACATCTCTATCTTAGTTGGAGCTTATCGGACCTTTTCAATGTGTAACATTTCCATCAATTTGGGAAGCTTCCCGCTGTTGTTTCAACCATGATATAATTCTTCCTGCTCTTGGCTATGCTTCCCTTCTGATCCCATTATGACTACACTGGGAGGTGAATAGCGTCACACGCTCTTAGGAGATTCTGTTTATTTTTCTTTATTATTCTCCCTGTTGTATACTCTATATTCATCCATCCTTCCATCTTCAAGCTCACTGATTCTTTCTCTTGCCAGTTCACTCTGCTGTCAAGCCCCCCTCCAGTAACATTTTTTTTAAATTTATTTTTATTTTATATGAATTGGTGTTTTGCCTGCACGTATAACTGTGTAAGGGTGTCAGATCTTGGAATTACAGACAGTTGTTAGTTGCCATGTGGATGCTGGGAATCAAACTCAGGTCCTCCAGAAGAACAGTGAGTGCTCTTAACCACTGAGCTACCTCTCCAGCCCCAACATTTTTTTTTTTATTTAAAATTTTAATTTTATGTGCATGGATGTTTCACCTGTGTAGCACCTGCATGCGGTGCCAGAGGAATCCAGAGGAGCTTCCTGGCACTAGCGTTATAGCCAGTTGTTAGTCACCCTGTGGGTGGTGGGAATCAAACCAGGGTCCCCTGGAAACTCAGCAAGCACTCTTAATCTCTGAGCCATCTCTCTTGTCTGCCTCTAACTTAAGAAAAATCTCATTTATTGTACTTTCATCTTCAGATTCCATTATTTAAAAAATATTTTTATCTACTTGTCAATATTCTGTGTTTGATGAACCACTGCTATCATACTTTCCCCTATTTCTCAAGCAAGATCTCCAGTAGCTATTTCAACATGTGCATAAGGGTTACTCTGAGGTCTGTTCACTGGGCGGCCCCTCTCACAGTTTATGCCCCACTCCCAATGGTGTGCTATTTCTGCTCTGTTTTGTTTTGAGCCCATGTCTTTTAAATCTTGGTTGGATACTGGACATTTAGAGTATGGTCCTGGACGTGCATGTGGTCAGTCTGAAAGGACAGTGACTGTCTTCCATCGCTCCATTAGCCCTTGCCAGTATCACACCCACCTGTTAGACTCCACCTCATTGATCGGTAATCTGTCCACTGTTCACATCGATGTCCTAGGGCATGAATTGCTGAAAGACTGATGCACCTGAAATTCAGGCTCCTTCCCCAGGGGTAGTTTCCTAGCAGGGCTGCAGTTCCTTCTAACCCCAGGAGGGCTCCTTGTGGTTCAATTTTTTTTAAAAAAAAATGATTTTCTCTGGTAGCTGTTTGCCTTATGACTTAGCTTATTGCGATTATGAGGTTGTGGCCTCCTATTAATTCTTGCTACCAGTTTTTCTACCGTTTTTGAAATTGCCCTTGAAGAAGTCCATGAAGATGTCAGTGCTTATAGTTTGCCTGTGGCCACTTTTTCAGGGTGACCCCTTTGCTTTTTGAATTGAGTACTAGGTGGGACAGGAACCTAATCTTCTCATCTTATTCTTTTTTTTCCCCAGCATAGTGTTCCCACCCATATGGGTGAGCTCGTGTGAGTGTGACCATGCATGAGCTAGTTCAAGTGTTTCACAGCCCCAGCCCTCTCAGAGAAAGTGACCAGGGCAATCCCCTCTCTGTGAACGGGATGGGCTTCAGGAAGGGCTCCTTGCCAGGCTCAGCTGTGCTCATTCAAGCCTGCATCTTGGCTGCCCAGAGCTGGAGTCGGGCGGGAGAGGGTTGGTAGCCTCTTTCCTGTAGGGCTGAGCTCAGGAGGGTCAGTGTGTTCTTGGCCGTGTCCCTGGAGGTGACATCTACTGTTCCTCATGAGAGGAAACTGTCACAGTTCTGATGTCACAAGGCTCATAGTTCTTACAGTTTTAGTAGGTTTTTCTGTGTGTGTGTGTGTGTGTGTGTGTGTGTGTGTGTATGTGTGTGAATCTTTTGTGAGTGCTCACCTGTGTGTGAGGATGGAGCCAGATGTCAGTATTTGGTGTCTTCTATGACTCTATAACCCTCCCCCACCTTTTTTTTTTTTTTTTTTTTTTTTGAGATGAGGGTTTTTGGCTGAGCCTGGAGTTTACCATTTTTGGCTAGACTTGCTGGCCAGTGGGCGCCTAGGACCTGACTGTCTCTCCTGCACTGGTGCTGGGGTCACAGATGTGTGCTGCTGTGCCCGGCTTTTACATGGGTGCCAAGGATCTGGACTGGGGCCCTCATACTTGCACAGCCAACATTTTACTCACTGATCCATCTCCAAAGCCCAGATTTTCTTGAATAAACTTTCTTGAGTTGCTCCACGATCTAAGACAATTTCCAGAGAATTTAGAAGCCATTTTTTACCACATACAGTTGCTTTACCAGAGGAACATGTCTACAGAGATGTTTACACTAGCACAGGGCTCTGTGCAAAATCACAGGTGACCAGTTTGGGGAGTGCTCTCCCACTTCTCACTTCAGACCATTGCAATGGTATGGAAGTGCTGAGGGATAAACTCAGTACTTTGTATATATGTATATTCTAGGCATGTGATCTACAACTGAGGTGTACCCCAGCTCCAAGATACTGGAGGGGAAAGAGGTTTATTTTTGAGATACAGTCTTGCTATGTAGCCCAGGGTGGCCTTAGATCCTTGTGCCTTAGCCTACTGAGTGTTCAGATCATAGGCATACAACCCTATCTAGCTTAGGTTTTGTTCAGGTATTATTTGTGATAACCCAGAGTGTTGAAAGGCTTGTAACAAAGGTCCCCACTTCTTTTCTCCCCGATCTCTATCCCAGAGATACTCTGCGGTTACAGGGGTGCCCCACCTGCCAGCTTCTTAACAAAGGCTTCTCCTGGTGCCTTGGCTTCTCCTTTGCTTCTCTTCCCCCAGCTCCTCTGTCACTTCCTGCCTGCTAGCTTTCCAGGACTTCCTGTTCATCTTCTTGTGTTGGATTACATGATTGCTGAACCTCATCACCTTTCTTAATTTTACTTCTTTATATGTGTGGCATGTATCTTGCTGCTGGCGGGGTTTGGGGAAGGACTCCTGAGCTATGTTGATGGAGTTCAGATGGATACAGCCACCATGAGGTCACAGGTATATCTTTTCTATTCTGTGCCTAAAGCATCCTCAGCACACCTAAGGAAGTTGGGCCCTTACAGATGCTGGCTGTTCCCATCTTTTTTCTTTCAACGAGCTTGCAGTAAGGGTTTATAAGCATAATGGCCAGGTAAGTCACTAGAGGTGACAGCTACAGACAACATTCCAATATTTGTAATTTTGGTGGCACCTCCTACTCTGGTTTGGTTACTGTGTCACTACCCAAGCTTGGTCCCTGGATGGTGGTACCCACAGAGATATGCCTGACTCTGCCTCCTGAGAGCTGGGATTAAAGGTGTGTGACATCACGGCCTGGAGAACCTTGGAGCTTTTAAGAGCAGGCCCCCTAATGCGGTCCTTGAGGACTTGTGGTCCCTTGAGGCAGTCGAGGGTACTGTTCTTTCTGTGAGGCTTCTAGGAGTTATTGAGAGGAACTCTCTGGCTCTTTGTGGAGTTGGCAATCCTCTATACCCATAACCCTTCATCACTGCAATCTGCCCTGATGTGCTACAGTAAGAGGCTTGTCAAAGCTGAGTCAATTCAGGTGCCATGTCTCTGACCCTCTGGTCCTGAGAGCTAACTAGACCTCCTTATTAAGTTAGTGTCTTCAAGTATTTCATTAAGAGATTAAACAGTGACTGATACCCTGTCAAAATCACAGCTTTGAAATGTATCAATTTACATTATAAACAGCAATGCCTGGGCAGCTCTCATGAGGGGCTAGATGTGGTCAAGTCACTCACTGGTCACAATAAAGGCCCAAGGGACAATGCACTCCCCGAACTCCAGGGGCCATTGAGGAGGAGTTGCATGAGGCCGAGGAGGCCATCTTGGCTTGATGCTGCCAGAACTCTTTCACAATCATAGGAGTCCCTCATGGGCCCTGGCAGTTATCTTTTTGGCTCGGGGCAGGGATGGAGCTTTCCATCTTTTTTTTGAGACAAAGTCTCTCACTGCATTTTCAGCTCAGCAACTGGCTGGCAAGCTCCATGGATCTGTTTCTCTCTACTCATCCAGCACCAGGGTTACAGATGTGCTCCACCCTAACCCTAACCTGGCTTTCAGACAGGCGCTGGGGATTTACACTCAAGTCCTCGTGTCTGTACCTCTTTGAGAGAACCAATCTTAGCCCCACATTCTATTCCGAAAGGCTGTTCCCAGGGATGTATTCCCTGGGATGACCTGAGAACCCTGCACCATACTCCATTGAAGCTCACATTATGAACACGAATGTGCAGGATAGGCATACAAACGTGTGTTTACTCCAACTCTAAAGTTTACAAGGGAGCTAGGCAGAAGGTCATAATATACACATTGCCGACTCCATGACTCTGGTTTGTCTTACTGACTTGGTTCACTGCCGTCACCAGAAGGCTATCCTGATACCAGCAGGATGCGGAAGGAGATGGGTGACTGCAGAAACAAGTCCATTGGGAGGGACGGGACAGGGGCCCAACAGCAGAATGCCAGGGCCCAGAGTGGGCTCTGAGCTGGTGCAGGCACATCTCATGTTGCACCATGATGCCTGCTGCAGTTACAGAGGCTCCCAAGCCACCTGGTGGCAGATGGTGATGTTAATCTCCACAGCACATGTCACTTAACAAGATCATGTGAATGCAGTCAACCAGCCCATTGTGGGTAGCCTGTGTCCCTGCCCAGAATGGACAGATTATGTGACTCACTCAGTCATGAAGGCAAAGTTTGCCCAAGGCATGTTACCCATGCTCTTGGAGGCCCTGCAGATCAGCCAGGGCTGAGATCCCATAAAAGATTTCCTGTGCCAATGTGACCATTGTGGCAGGTGCCAGGCCACAGGGTCTGGTTTGCAAAGCAGTGAGGCTTTGCATCAACCTCCACCCGCTGGGCCATCTGTGACAGGGTTGGGATGGGCTGTGTCAATGCTTCCTCTTCCTCCTCTGTCTCACGGCTTCTCATGTCTTCCCCAGAATAGAAGATCTGCAGATTCAGACACACAGGAGAGTAAGGTGAGCCTCTCCCTTGAGGCCAGACTGCTTCCACCATAGGGCACCTTCTCAGCACAGTAGAGCGGCCAGAGAGGGTGTGGCAGAGTCTATTGCTTCTTCCTGACTTCTGCCTAGCTGTACTAACATGCTGAACAAGCTGGATATGGTGTGTATGGGGTACACATGCATGTGTGTTATTTTCTGGTATAAAAATATGAACCAGGAAGGGATATGCATCCTGACCATCCCACAGAGGTGCAGTGGCCCCACTGAGGGGGTCACTGGCTCAGGCTCCTTCCTATATCCATAGTCCTGGAGTTGTGCTCTGACCTCTCTGGTCCTGCTTGTTCCTCCTCCCTCCTCACAGAGAGGAGACTGATAAACAGAACTTCGCAAACCCCTCAGCCCTGCCCTGGTCCCGCGTGGCCCCGTTGTTTCTCTCCACCCAGCTTGCCCCGTCCTGGCACACAGACCCACCTTAGAGATCTCCACCTCTCCTTTTCTGTCTGGTTCTCTGGGCTCTCACTCTCATAGGAAGCCAAATACAGACCTAAAGCAAAATGGAAGTGAAATTGTGCCATTATGGCAGGTGACTCTTTGTTCACCCAGAACGTGACCTGCTTTTGTTTGTGAATTAAACTTCCCCTTTGGAGGTCATCATTCACAGGCAGCTTTAGGAAACAGCATGCAGAGATCACATGACTCTCTACTCAGTTTCGTCCAGCAGTGCCCATGTGCAAAAACTATGATACAGAGTGTGTACTTCTCTTATGACAGCTTAATGTACAGCTTTTTCTACTCATGATGCTATAAGGTGATACATTTAGTAGAAAACACAATCAGCTATTTGAATTTGGATTTTTTCCCTTGGCTATCAATAGGAAGTGTGCTTCCCTTTGTGAGCTGCAGCCATGCCCATCAGTCATGTGGTGCCAAAACATACAGTGTATGGTATTCAATAAACAACATGGACTATTCCATATATGGTGATATAATCTGTTTTATGTTAGACCAGGTATGTTGGCACACCTTTAAGCTCAGCACTCAGGAGGCAGAAGCAATCAAATCACCATGAGTTCAAGACCAGCCTGGTCTACATAGAAAGTTTCATGCCAGTCAGAGCTACATAGTGAGACCTGACTAAAATCAAATCAAATCAAATCAAATCAAATCAAACAAAACAAATGACCCAAACCAAAGATAGTTGCCTTAGCATTAGATGACTGGGTGATACTGTAATGCAAGCATCCTAAGCACATTTGCGGCAGGCTAGACCAAGCTGTGGTGATCTGTAGGCTAGGGGTACTAGATATGTGTTTCTGACTTACGGTATTTAAGTCATGGGTTTAAGGATGAGTTTACTGGGGTGTAATTCTGTCATGAACTGAGGTACCCTGGTACAGTGTGGACCATAATCAGACATTGACCCTGGCAGAGTTTAGACACAGGACGTTTCCATAACAACTAAAGCACCAGTGGGCAAAGGTGCCCTTTATAGTCACATTCACATCCTTCATTGCCCCATTCTCCTTTTCCTTTATCCTTTCCTCCATCACCCTCCCTCCCTCCCTCCCTCCCTCCCTCCCTTCTTTCTTTCTTCCTTTCTTTCTTTGATGTTGAGGACTGACCCCAAGGCAGCATTCTATCATCAATCCATATCCCAGACACCCACCCCTGTTCTTAATTTCTGAAAGTCACTAATCTATTCTCTATTTCTTTCTTTTAATCATTTAAAGAATGTTATATAAAGTCATACATGTATATGGATACATATATCTCTATATATGATCTTTTTGAGGCTGAAGACGCACCCATGAGGTGGCATGCATCCTGTTTGTGGGTGAAAGAGTCTAAAGTAGGGGTGTATCACAGTTTCATTCACTGACAGACACCGGGGTTGTTTTCAGTTTGAGGTTGTAACAACCATTATACGGGGTTCTGTTTCTCTGTGAGCATGGATATCATTTGTGTAGAATAAATCACTGCCCAGAAGTGTAATATCTTAGTCACAAAATGTTAATAGTACTCAGATTTACAAGAAACTCTTTGTCAGTTGTGCATTCTGGTCCCTATCTGTAATCCAACACTGAAGGACTCAAGTGTGTGTGAGCCTGGAGTTAGCCTGGGCTACATAGGTTAGGATACACAGTGAGCAGTGAGACCCCCCACCTCAACAACTAAAACAAAAAATATAGGTAATCACAAAAAGCAAAGCAAACAACCCTAATCCAAAGCCTCTTCCCCTACACAGGTGCTTCCTGGGATGTGACTGTTGTGACTCAGTTATGTCCCCGTAAAGCTGTGCAAGTGAGACTGCTGCTGTTAATCTGTGCACTCATCAGCAGGCCCGCCTCTGCAGGCCGGAAATCCAACTGCTCTGGAGGCCAAGGGAGGAGGATCACAAGATCAGCATTGCCTGGGCTACAAAATTAGTTCAAAGCCATCTCAGGCAACTTAGTGAGACACTGCCTCCAAATAAAAAAGAAGCCTGGGAATGGCTCAGTGTTAGAACATTTGCACGGTGATGTGTGAGGTCGTGGGTTCAATAGTTTCCAGAAATCTGTCTCATGCCAGTGTATATCACATAGTGCCCTCACACATGTCCCATTCATGAGAAGACCCATAACTGGGCAGTGCTCTGCTCTCTGCTGTCAGCTCCAGTTCTTATGCCCACTTTCATTTCATTACTGAAGAAAACAGGGGAGGGTTTTGCTGAAATGAGCCTGTGCTCTACTCTAATTCTTCCATATTGTACAGAATTCTGACACTGTGGAAAGACAACCATGTTCACTTATGCTTGTAACATAGAATGCTCATGTCAGATGGACAGGTTGCTCATGGTTAGGATGCCCAACAATGACTGTTTTCCCAGTGCATAATGTGTGCAGGGAGAAATCTGGACCCAGGGGTCCTTGAGGTCCTAGCCTGTTGAGTTGGTCTTGAGGTCCTTAGGAGGCACCTGAGTGCTCCTTAGACAAGGGACTGAACCTTCTCTGCTCTACTCAGGGCTAGCAAATTTGAGTGTGATGTGCCTCTGCTCAGAGTTGTGGTCCCTGCGTGGCGACTGACTAAGGGACTAAAAGGCTCCTGGACAGTTCTGCTGCCTGGATGTTGAGACCATGGGGCTACCTTACCGTCTTCGCTGAAGATGGGGGCAGTGTACAGGTAATGGGTGATGCTGGGATCTCGCTCAAAAGGACATTCCACTTGTTTCCAGGTGATGAACTCTCCAACTTGTTTGGCCAGTTCCAGAAATTTCTGCCAGGTTTCCAGAGACACAAAATGAAGCAAAGTAAGTGGCTCACCTTGGCAAAGCCTTGGCTCACCACCCTTGAGTGATCTTACAGATCTGAGGAAAAACATGGGACCACATGCTGCCTCGGGCTCCTAGCCTCCCCATCAAGGGAGGTAGCAGCCATAGTGTTTTGAGTCAGGGCTTCATTATGTAGTCCTGGCTGGCCTGGAACACCTACGTACATCAGGCTGGCCTCAAACTCACAGAGATCCTTCTGCCTCTGCCTTCAGAGTGTTGGGGTTTAAAGGTATGTGCCATCTCACCTGACTGCTCACAGTCTTTGTCTGCCTGGAACAAGAGTGCACATAGCTTTATTTGAATTTCTTTTTGTGTTTTTTCTTTTGGGAAAATGACACACACTTGTTGAATTATAGAGTGATGTAAATATAGTTTGTTAAGTATATTTAAGTAATTTAAAGAGATTTATGTTATTTTTTTAATTACGTGTATATATGATGGTATGTGTACATGAGTGCATGTGCCCACAGAGGCTAGCAGGGGGTGTTGAAACCCTGGTGCTGGAGTCATAGGCAGTTGTGAGTGACATGGGTTCTGGGAGCCAATCTGGGGGCTTGTGAAGGATCAGTACATGCTCTTAGCTGCTGAGCTATCTCTGCAGCCCAGGCGAATTCTTAACAATTTTATGACATTTTATTTATTAACTGTGCATGTATGTACATGTGTAGGCATATGTGTACCTTGGTGTACATGTGGGGGTCAGAGGACATGTGGAGTCAGTTCTGTTCTTCTATCATGGAAATCCTAGGGATGGAACGGGGGTCATCAAACAGCAAGTACTTTCACCCATGGAGCCACCTCAACAGTTCTAAGTAATTATTTCAAGTGTATTTTTAAATAAAATCATCTTTAAAATGCACAAACAATTGGTTTTAGGATCCCTTTACCCCAATCTAGTTACCCAAATCCACAGAGGCCCCGGTCCCTTTTTAAGATGGTAAATTATTTCCATGTAGCAGATATACCTCGTGTTGCATGCTTTAAACCATCTCCAGGTTCCTCTTGACACCTAACACAATGTAAGTGCTATGCAGATGGTTTCTGTGTGCATTGTTCCGGGAACGGTGACAAGCGGTGACAAGCGGAACAGTCTGTACATCTTCAGTACAAATGTAAATATTTTCCATCCACCAATGCAGAACTCGTGGAAACAGAGGGCTGGCTACATGTGTGTTTAAATTTCCAAAGTATGCTAACTTTCAGAAGGGTTTTAAACACATAGCAGCTGGCCGTGGTTCGACTGTGAAATGCTTTGCGCAGGCTGATGTGTTTGAACAACACTTCTTCCGCAGGTGGTGTTGCTGTTGGAAGGTTGTGGGACCTTTGGGAGATGATTTGCTAGGGAAAATAGGTTCCTGGGGGGTGGGCTTTGAGGGTTTACAGCCTGGCCCCACTTGCTGTTTGGCAGTGCAGATCAGTGTGGTCAGCCAGCTTCCAGCCCCTACCTCCATGCCTTCCCTTCTCATCCCTCTGGAACTACAAGCCCAAACAAACTCTCCTTTGTTTTTGTCAAAGAACACAGGACCCAGCCCAAAGCAGTCCCTGGGGAAAAGAGTTTGCCCTGCCAATCAGTCCCAGTAGCCGGGTCTAGCCACCCACCCCCAGCAGTGTGTAGTTACGTGAGTAAGTGTCTCATAGTCTTCCCCAGCTCTGATTCTAGAGACCAATTCAAAAAGTGGAAATGATGAAGTCCCAACTCCCAGATATGAGGATCACCAACAGAAAAAGCCCATTCCAGGCCCCTGGGCCCCTGAAGTCTCGTCCATGTGGCCTCTAGACAAAAATTTGGGACCACATGCTAGAGCGGCCCATTTTACAAAGGGAGAGGGTGATCCCTATAGTCATTCTCAGCCTTCCTAACGATACAGCCCTTTAATACAGCTCCTCATGTACTGGTGACCCCTGACCATAAAATTATTTTCATTGCTACTTTGTAACTATAATTTTGCTACTGCTAAGAATTGTAATGTAGCCAGGTGATGGTGGTGCACACCTTTAATCCCAGCAGCTGGGAGGTAGAAGCAAGCAGATCCCTATGAGTTTGAGGCCAATCTGGTCTACAGAGCAAATTTCAGGACAGCTAGGGCTACACAGAGAAACCCTGTCTCAAAACAAATAAACAAACAAACAAAACATTGTAACATATATATCTGTATTTTCTGATTGTCTCAGGCAACTCCTGCAAATGGGCCACTTTTACCCTCAAAGGGTGGCAACCCACAGATTGAGGATCACTAAACGAGTGCATGTAGCAGGTCCAGGATTTGTTTCTTGGAGCTGAAGGCTGAGTGGGCACCAGGTGACCCCCGAGGGTCACATTCTGACTCTCCTGCAAGACTAGAGCCTCCTTCTTCCCACAAATGGAAAGGTCCTACTACTTCATGCCATGCTCTGTTTGCAGAGCCCACCAGTCACTCGGGACATGAGTGGACTCTTCTGCGGCATCCAGGAACTCCAGTTCTCTTGGTGACCCATGCCTGGCCTGCTGTAGGACCCCAGAAGGTGGGATCTTTCTATATGAGAGAGGTACTTGGGACTTCCTGGAGGAGGGGATATTTGATGAGACTGGTGACCTGAGGGAACAGATACCTCTCTTTGCTCCTGCTCTCTGTGGTTTCTGCTTCACAACTCCATGTTCAGGGATCCTTTTGGCAGGCTCGGGGGACGGATACGACAGGACACATGACACGGGACACAGGATCACACACTTTCCTCGTTCCCATTTACTTAGTCCTAGAAACACCTCGCCAGCTGTGATCACAGGTCTATGGGGCTGGCTTTCTCCTCAGCCTGGTGCTCTTCAAGGATCTGATTCTGCTCTCCATGCTGAGAACAGTATTTTGCATGGAATGCTTGTTGATGTGTGGCTAAGCTTCACCCTCTCCTTCCTATTAGGAGGACCCAGATAATCCCACTCTAAAATGGCTATAAATTGTGACACTCTGCCTTCCCTGGAACACTCATTAATCCAGCTATTCAGAGGCTAGTGGTTCCATGCTGTAAGATATTTGGTTACACTGTATAAAGATATGTCGCTCTGATTGGTTTAACAAAAATCTAAACAGACAATAACTAGGCAGGATTTTCAAGACAGAGAGAATGCTCGGAAGAAGGCAGGGTCTCCAGCCCAATGGAGAGGGAACAAGATGCAGGAGGACAGGTAAAGCCACCTATCCAAAACAAATGACTAGAAATGAGTTAAGTTATAAGAGCTAACTAGGAACAAGCCTAAGTTATTGGCCAAGCTTTCATAATTAGTAATGTGCCCTGACTTGGGAGCTGGCTGGCAGGACAGAAAAAGACTCACTACAGTCCCATGCTGGCAGCTTTTGCCTTTGTCTGATTTGTGTTTGTATGACTACAGGTACATGAGGGCAAGAGGAAAACTTGAGGTTCTGTCCAGCTTGCTTTTTAAAGTAGTCTCTCACTGGCCTAGAACTAACCAATTAGGCTAGACTGACTAGCCAGAGAGCCCCAGAAATCCACCTTTCTCCTCCCTCCAGGACTAAAATCATGAACATGTGCCAACAAACTCAGCTTTTCTTCACATGGGCTCTGGGGATGGAACTCAGGCCCTCAGGAAAGTACCCCACAAGCACTTCACTGAGGTGTCTCTCTAGCTGTCTCCCTTGTTTGTGTTGAGAACTTTTAGCAGCTTGTCTCACTCGCTGGCCTCATTGAAGGCCTGTGGACCCACCTCAAAGTTGACATGCCCGTTGGGAAGGCGGTTGGCACAGCCCTCATTGAGGAAGTAGATGTCCTTGATGAGCAGACTGAAGAAGGGAATGACAATCTAGAAGGGAGAAGGTGCAGAGCGACTTAAAAGTACAGCCCCCAGCATCCCAGGGCTAGAAGGGGGCTCAGAGGACAGGCACATGAAGTCCCAGCCTGTCCACAGGCCCCATGGTCACCTGTCCCATGGTTGGTCACCCAGTCTCAGCAAGGATGGGAGAAAAACCATGCAGTGATCCACTGTTGCAAGTGACTTCTCCAATCAGAGTCCAATCTAGCTTTTATATAGCCCGCCCTCCAGCTCAACTCCTGAGCTGTGAGTCAGTACCTCTGTGGCTAAAGCACAGTACCGCCTGTGTCCTAGGAGCAGAGAAGCCACCGACGGACTATAACAAGGCCATGAAATTCATAACTATGCAAGACGGGGTTTGATACTGGGCTCTGCCATGGCCTTACAGTAGAATTGGATGGTGACGAATCCTCTCTGAGACTCAGTTTCCCATCTAGCACATGGCAATGCTGACGCCCATCAGTGTTAAGTGGAAGGCCGGAAGCATGGCGCCCACGTGCCCTAGGTGCTCAGTGGAGAGAGGGAGGTTCCTGCCCTTGCTGTTAACTAGAGCAGGGATTGAGGGAGGGGAATTTGGTCCCCCACGCTCCTGATGGCCACAGTTTAGATCCTATGTTTTCCAAAGGCCTATATGGCTATGGCTTGCTTCCCAGGGAGGTGTTTGTGGGAGGCTGTGGAGATATTAGGAGGTGGGGTTTAGTTAGGAAGAGATATTTAATTTCTGAGGACATATTTTTGAAGGGACTATGAGACCCTGGGTTCTTTCTCCTCTTTTTGGCTTCCCTACTACCAAGTGAGCAATTGAATTTTTTTTATGTGTTTTTACCATCAAAGGCCCACAGCAACAGAGTCAACCAGTCACAGACTGGAAGTGTTGGAACTATTAGCCAAAACCAAGCCCTTTCTCTTTATAAGTTGGTCGTGTCAACTATTTGGTTACAGTGGCAGGAAGCTGATTGCTAAGTACATGGATACAGCTGGGCTGAGATAATACGGTCTGAAGAAGTGGGGAGCTATAAAGGCTGTCACTTTTTTGTGGTCTCATCCCTACCTTCTCTCTGCTGCTGTGAGCAGTCAGTGATCGGTGAGCTGCCCCACGCAGGGCCGTCCGATAGTTGCAGAAATTCCCTGTGGGGTCCATTTGGTGCTAGAAGGAGACGGGGAAGCATTTGAGCATCTATATTCAGGGACCAGCTGGCCACACCCCTTGGAGCAGCAACCCTGTTTACCTCTAGGATGAAGAACTTGGCTGTTTTCACTTTGGCCCAAGTCTTTTTCAGCCTGGAGACAGGGCTCATGTTCATGCCAGCTGGAAGAAGATGTTTAGAGCTGGGAGGGTTCCTCAGTCTGGACAGTCCCCTTGGTTCCCAGGGTACTCAGACATCTCAGTGTACCCTGACTATGGCTGAAGGGTAGCTAAGTGGGTAGGTGCTGGTGTACATTGTACTGACATTGTCTCAACTACATGGGCCCACCATGGTATCATCAGGACCTGTCTTCGTCTCCTCATTCTCTCTGTCTCTGGGTGCACACTGTTAAACTCTTCAAAAGCACCCCTTAAGGACTGACCTTCCTTCAAATGGAGCATCTCCATCAGCCTCTGGGGGGAGGGATATGGCTTACTGGCCACCTAGCCCACAGCCACCCATTGTGGAGAAGACCCGTGCCATGTACCCCACCTGCCAGCCGCACCCACTTTGACCTCTCTGGTGGTCCTCACAGCAGGGGTTCCAGGCCTAGGCAAGCTCACTCACATATAATGGCCATAAGGGAGTTGAAGTTGCCGATGTTGAAGCATTCTCGGGCCACATCAATGAAGAACTCGATCACCTGAGCTCTCTGCTTCTTCTTGGCTGGCTGGAGAGGACATCAGGGCTTCAGTGGGCATGTGTTCCTCTCCCTCCCTGACCAAGTACCCCATTCCACCACCCTCCTCCTGCCATTCTCGAAGCCCATTTCCTAGCTCACAAGTCCAAGGCCCAGGGTCTCACAACCCTTTGTGGCAGAGCCAGCTCGCACCTTAGAGGGGTAGAGGGCAGAAATGACCCAGTGAGGCTCTTGTGAGGTACAGACACCCCTGCATCACTGGAGGGGCTACAAGGCATCTTTGGGATGGTTTCCCCTCAAGGCTTAACTTCCCCAAAAGACGGAAATACGGCCATCCTTCCCCCCCCCCATCATGGAACTTGCTCGCTCCTCAGTAAGGGCCATATGCCACGCACATGTCCTGTTACCCCTCTGTTGCTTTCTTCAGAAAATTATGCCATTGTAAAAAGTCACCCTTGGGGACAAGTACTTGGGACTCTACCTCTCTGGTGGGTCAGAATCAAACTGTCCTTTCTCCTGGGTTATCCCAGGTGGGCTCCTGGGTGTCCAGCTGTGCGCTGTCTGTCTAGCCACCACACAGGCAAACCTTGGCTTGGCTGCCGGGCTGTAATGTGACTGTGGATCAGGGCCAGGCCAGTACAACTCAGGTGGATTCTGCTTGTTTATCAGTGTAGCAGTAATCTCTCTAGCCACCGAGAAGAGTCCTGTGGCACCTCTGTGGATGTGCCACCAAAGCCCCACCATGGAATGTTCTCTTCTGCAGAGAGCTGCCCATCTGAGGTCTAGTCCTGTCTTTCAAATGGCGATGGTGACAGTCAGGTGAGGTTTAGATAAAGGCTGACATCTCACCCCTCTATGAACCCCACAGAGCAGTTTCTCCCTTAGCGCACACCTGTTGCCCTATTCATCTCTCAGGTGCTGACCCTTGATGAGCATTGACCCTTGACCTCTCTCTCAATGCCTGCATCCAATGAGCCCAACTGGATAGCCAGTGTGTCCTGCTGTACTTCACTTTAGAAGATATGGTGTGGTGATATGTTACATATCTAATAAAACCTGGAATATCAAGAGATCAACCCACAGTCAAACTAGGCTGAAGTAGCACACTCCACGAGTCTCATCACTTGGGAGATAGTTTAGGATCTCTGGGGGTTCTGGGGATCCAGAGGATCTCTGTGAGTAAAAGGCCAAACAGCCAGGCTTCAATGGTGCATGCCTTTAATCCCAGCAGGGGGAGTGGTGACCTACGCCTTTAATCCCACAACTCCAGAGACAGAGATCCTTCTGAGTTTCTGTGAGTTCAAAGCTAACTACCAAATAGAGAAGCTCACACCTTTAATGAACCTGGATGGGATACAGCTGGGCAAAGAAGGTATTTAAGGCAGGCTTAGGAAAACAGCAGGAATTAGAAGCCACCAGGAGTGAGGCAGAGGAAGCTGGAAGATATCTGGGTGAGATTTGACTGTGGTGTTTCTCTCTCTGATATTTCAGCCTTTCCCCGATATCTGGCTCTGAGTTTCTTTCATTACAGCCAGAATTAGTGCAACAATATGGCCCTTGCTACAAAGGTAAAGATGATAGGTGGGGCATGGCCAGCGTGGCCAGCACCAGGATGCCAGAACTTCCGCCGACAGAAGCAGACACTGGCCTGGACTTGTCTTGCAATTCCGTTTTTGAAGAATTATAGTCCACCATTTTCTATATTCAGAAAATGACCAATAAAAGTGCACTGGAGACTGATGGGTAGGGTGAAATTGTTCCTATCTTTCAGAACACCAAATAAACATATTCAAAGCAAGGCTGATAGATACAGTGAAACCTGCACTGATGACCTGTTTTTCATTTACTAACAGCACTAACAGCAGCATAGCTTTAGATTACACCCAAGACACTAGAGCTTGATACTACATAAAATAAAGGATCTAGGAATAGGTTTATTTCCAATCTCATTGTCCTAGACTTTAATATATAGTTTTCCAGTTCTGAAAGGTTAGGCTAGGCCACTTTTACCTCCAAACCCCAAGCAAGCCACATAGCTGCCAGCAGACAGGCCCAGACTGAAGCACACAGTGGCCTGTCCTTGCTCCTCAGCAAACAGTCTAACTTCCTCTGCAGCCTTGGCTGGTGGGGCCACCCTGAGATTTACCTACAGGAGACAGTCACTGGGGGGAAGAGGTGAACCTGGTCTTGCATGATGGTCCAACCATGCTCTGGACTTGGAAGGTTGGGATGCGGTACATCCTTCCTTCCAACCCCGAGGTAGCCTCTGGCTGGCAGGCGGGACCCAGGGGCTACTCACCATGCAGATTTCGGTGGCTACAAGGTAGCACAGTCTGTTGAACCACTTCACATAGGCCTCTACGTTGTTGGTCTTGTCGCTGAAGCGGGGCTAGGAAAGACATGTGGGCTGAGTCTCCTTGTTGCTAAGTTTTTAGACTGCAGAATCAGATCAGTCATTATAGGGAACCCAGACACTGTGACAGTCTCAAAGCCAGCCAGAATCACAATGATCTGACATGTGACTTCCTGATCTGGTTCCTATAGGCTGGAGGCCCTGGGCTCACCCCCACCATCACAGCATGGGGGAGAAAAGCAAGGGAGAAGGGCTGGGGCATGAAGCTCAGCGGGAGACTGCATACTCCCAATGTGGGAGGTGTTTGGTTCCATCCACAGCACCAGATGAAGTACAAACGTGTGAATTAATGAGACTGTAATTCAAAATTGTGGGTATGTACACACAGAACCAATATTTATTATCCATTGGTTATATATTTGCAAATTTGTCTATTGCTTAATTGTTCTGCAATTCCAATAGCTTGTATTGCTTTCCCATTCATTGGTGTGCAGGGACAGAAAGACAAAGTATTTGAACCATCCGACTCACATAAGCATCTCCACTAAGGTTGAGCTAAATGAAGCTGTGGTGTCTTGAGTCCCTTGTACTGTGAGCAAGGATCCTTTCCTGCCTTGTTTAGTCTCTTTGATTTTTGTGTTTTCTTTGGAGAATAGCTTCAGTGTTTTGAAAGGATTCCAAGAATGATACCAAAGTGATACATTTTATTTCTAAGCACACAAAGGTTATAGTGTATCCTACAGAGAAAATATATATGCTAGATAGCCTTCATTTATCTGTGATTTATACAGACTTAGATGGATAGATAGACTGACAGATGGAAGACATAGATAGACTGACAGACAGATGGAGAGATGAACAATTAGGTAGATAGATTAGATGTAGGTACATATAAATATTTCTTTTCTGTGGTGCCAGCCATGAAACCCAGGAAAATTGTGCCTGGTAGGCAAGCATTCCACTCCAGTGCTACATCTCAGACCCAGGCATGAGTTGACCTGGCCATTTGCCCTGAGTTCAGTGTTAAACAGGGATGCAAAGTAGACATGTGTCTTTAACCATAAGCACATAACCGTGATTATGTGTTGATTGCTTGTGGAAAGTATTGAAAAGTTTGCCAGAGCCTAATTCTGCATGTTCCCCCCAGGAGCATGTCTTAGGATTGTAACATGATGTTTGTGTTGGCATTCTAGAGCACTTTCTAAGTAAAGGATATAAGCAAAAAAGAAATAGGCTAAGATGTTTCAACTTTATGGTGAGCTTATCGGGATAGAACCCCATTGGGAGGACAGGAAGCCCTATAATATTTGGACAGGCTTTAAGGCAAAATATATTCTGAGGGAAAAGCATTGTAGAAGCAATTGAAGGGTAACCACACAATAAAGGGTTCAATTCATTAGGAAATGTCACAAGTCTAAACATGCTGTGCTAAGTAACATATCTTCAAAATGTGGAGGTAGGGCTAGGGGGATAACTCAGTTTCCTGAGTCTGATGTCCAGAACCACAAAAAAGCCAAGCTTAGTGGTGCTCATTTGTAACCAGTGATGTGACTGTTATATTGATGAAAAAACAGAGAGATAAACCACAGATATTAAAGAGACGCCAATGTGTATGTGAAGAAATTGAAGAGAATAGATATTAGTGAGTAACTTTATATCTGTAAATGTGAAAATTTAAGGGAAATGGTTAAATTCTTGAAACACCATAATAAGTTACAAAACAACTTAAGAGGAAAGAGAAAAGCAGGGTCCAGCTACCCAGGAGGCTGAGGCAGGGGGATTCTAGGTTCAAGGACTGGCTGAACTATTTAGTGAGCCTGTCACAAAATTTAAAAAAGCAAAAACAAGGGCTGGAAGTGTAGCTCAATGGTAGAATGCATGCCTAGGAAATAGAAGGCCCTAGGTTTGATCCTCAATACCACTGTAGCAGGAAAAAAAAGAAGAAACAGAAAACCTAAGTAGTCCTATAGTCACTAATTAATAATAAGAATAAACTAAGGAACAATCTAACAAGAAAAACCATGAAAGTTTTTAGAGGAACATGTTTCTCTAAGAACACAATCAGACTCAGACATTTCCCTGGCAAATGATAACCAATGCTTCAATAATAGGAAATTCCAGTCTTTTATACATGATAGTGAAAAGAGGAAGAGTCGCCAAAAATAGTGTCAAAAAAGGTACCAGATCCATCTCACTCACAGCTAATGGTTGCAGAAATTCCAAACAAAACAGCCCACAGGACTAGGGATGCACCAGAGGAAGAGTCGCCAAAAATAGTGTCAAAAAAGGTACCAGATCCATCTCACTCACAGCTAATGGTTGCAGAAATTCCAAACAAAACAGCCCACAGGACTAGGGATGCACCAGAGAGATTAAAGTTTCTCTTAACCCCAGTTCTGCTTATTTCAGAAATGTAAGACAGATTTAATGTTGATTTTAAAAAATAAAACACTACAGTTTAAAGGAGAAGTAACATGTGAGTTCTGTGCTGATGCATTATTATAAATATATCTTTTATATCTCAGAGACGGGAACTTTTGCTGGACCTCACAGCCAAGGTAATAATACACCTTGAGATCACTTAAGAGGGACCAATATTTTGCTGTGTATTCAGCCTGTTTGTTCAGTCTGCCTCTAAGAGAACTAAGGAAAAACATTCCTACTTGCCTACACTTGCAGGCCCAAACTGATCTGCAAGGTCTCACTGGATGGAATAGTGACTTGAATCCAGAGGTAACTCCTCGGCATGGCCCTCAGAGGCAGGTAGGGGTGAGGTAGGGGAGCACCTGGTACTGTCCCCCTGTGGCTGAGTCTGTGCTTCACCTCAAGACATCAACACTGCCATTCTCTCATCCTGGCAGATTCCTCACACTGGTACTCCAGCTCCATGAAAAAGGGGCTAACATATCTACCTATTACCATTCAACCAATCTTTAATCAAGTGAGGAGCTGCTATGTCTCTGTAAACTAGAATATTCCCACAGTACTCACTCTGCAAAGGAAAAGAGTTGCTGGAAAACAAATCAGTAAGTCAATGAGCATGGACCTGGCTTAGAATGAGGCGATATTATGGCTACTTCTCACTCTAGGCTATCAATTTTACCTTCTGGTCAGCCAGCCAGACATCACCCCAGCACTGTCCTGCTCTCCTCACTCATCCCAACGGTGTGCAACTGCAAGGCTGTTTACACTCTGACCCTAGCTAAGAGGGCAGGAATACTTGCTAGATTTCCATTCTCTCCCCTCTCCCCAGAAAAGGGGCTGGAGTAGGGATATAGGCTGGACAGACGGGGCCCAGGGCCAAGCCTAGCAGGTTCCTGGCCTTTAGATACCTTTCTAGTGAGGTCCACCAGATCTATAGATGGAGCCCCTGGGTCTGCAGCCTTAGTGTCCCTAAGGACCCCTTCCCCAATAGAGGCCTGACCATGGGTTCCTGGGGCCCAGCAGGGAGGTGTCTTTCAGAGGCACCTTTTTTCTCAAATGTGTAAGCAGAATAAGCAGTATGAACAGCCAGGGATCGGTCATTTTCCTGACGTTTTAAAGCAGGACACTTGGAGACAGGAGCAGCTGGGACCTCTGTTATCTCATAGCTCATAGAAGGCTGACTTGCGAAGCAAAACTCCAGGCTATAGGAACCTTTTGGCCTCTATGAGAAGATCTGTCTCTTATGTCAGAAGGTTGGTTTGTTTGTTTGTTTGTTTGTTTTTTAACTTAGCATTTTAACCTGTTATAGGCTGGGAATAGGGGGCAACATTTTTTTTTATAACTGCTTTAGATTGACACTGGGTGTTGTTGTCAGGGCCCAAAAAGTCTGAAAATCCAGTAAAGGGCTGGACTACAGGGCTTCTGTCAGGGGCACGTAGTTGTCTGACCCAGTTGTGGAGACAGGAAACAACTTACATAGGCTGGACTGGGCCACACAAGCTTTTAGCAAGTCTAGAGCTCTTATTTCTTTGGAGTAAGTTGTATATGCCAGGCAAGTAGAAATCTGTTCAGACACTAGCAACTAGAAACTAAAAACAAAAGTTAGAATTGAAATTTTGGGCCCAGTCTTAGTAACTGGGAAGGGCAGGAAGGAGTCTCTAAACCAGAAAAGAAAAGGATCACCTTTAGGAACAGACAGGTGTGAAAAACTTAGGCTGTACTTATCTGGAATCTTTTCGACCTCTGTGAGGTGGCTCTAAATTTTATGATTCTCTGAAGCTCATATAAATTATTAAAAGGCATAAGAGTTTTAGTTATATTAGTATTACTAATCTAGAAAAAGCAAGGTTTTACTTTATATATAAAATGAGGGCAAGCTGGCTATTGCCTTGCAGAAGGAGCTGGTTGTCTGATTCTGCCAAGCTGACAAAATTATAACTCGCCCAGCCGTCAGCACTTGCAGAGATCTGAGAAGGATAAATTATACCTGAGTATAGACTGAGCAGCTTCTGAATCTACTAAAAACAACAGAGACCAGTCCATACCCAGTTAGCCATACTCGGGTCTCTACATAATTGGAGGCAGAAGTATCCAAACAGCATCAATCTTTGGCTGCCAGGCCTTTAAGGGGGAGTTTTTTCCACAGTAGAGGCATCAGGACAGACATAACTTTGTCTAGGCAAAAGAATGCAATCAACTCTCCGATGTCCTGCAGCTTGTCCAGAGCTTAGGCCTGGTCCTGGTGGCAGGCATCGCATCTTGCCCCAGTCAGCACTGCCACAATCCAGATGGAGACATCCTGATGCCTCGTAATCTTCTTTAGAGACCTGGGGTCACTGCTAGGATCTGGAAGTCTTTGTCTGATATAATAAGCTTTTAAATAAACATTTTAAATGCCATATTCTACAGATCTCTGAAGTATGAGGGCTTCCCACGTATATCTGAATAGAAAAACTTTGTTTCTAGTTACTTGCTCTAGGCTTAGCCCTGAAAACATAATTATATAAGTACTTAGCATGGCTACAGTATTTTAAGCAAGAAGAGAAACATGCATACACTGTAGAGTATTTTTTATCTTAACTAATAATAATCTGTAACCAACTTCTCTAAAACATGACAAATATTTATAAAATATTTATAACCCATTGGATCTGAGTGATCAAGGCAGCAGTCGCTTTGGCTGAGCAACCACAAGCACTGACTCTGCCTTTGGAGTTACACCTTGGTCAGGTTTGGTGGTTAGCCCCCAGGGCAGGTCTTGGGAGCCCCACCCTCCATCTCAGGTGACAAAGATGGCTGCCAAACATGTGATTGTCCAAAGATGGTAACAACCCAGCCATGCAGCTGACTAAAAATGCAATCATGTCATATTTTTTAATTTATTCATGCATAGATTTTAATTATTAATTTACAGTGTTACAAGTTTTAATTGTAACAGATTTTAGCTTCACTTAATAATTTTTATTACTGTGTCAGCATTATCTATGTCAAAAAAACATTTGAACTCCTGGTAAGTTTTGATTCCTGACCATAATAAGTGCAGTCACAGCAGCTATGGGAGGTGATTGGCTGCTATTGGCAACAGAGATAGCAAATATATTTAAACCATTTTTGTTTCAGCTTTATGTTTTTAACAAAATTAGGAACACATCAGAAAGTACAAAACTTTCTAACAAAACAAGCATATACAACTTTCTCGAGAAACAGACAAAACTTTTCAACAGGACAAACAAAACTTTCTAACCAGAAACAGAACCAGATGGGCAGGCAACATCTTGCTATATTGATGCCTACCTACATTTTTCATCCTCGCTAGCAGTGCTTGCCTTCTTGCAATAAAACATAGAAAACAGATAATTGTAACATACATAGTTTTTGCAGGAGCAACCTGAGAATCCCTTCCACTGGCTATGTGGCCCTGAAGACTGGCCATGTACAGGTTTTATCTGGAGTCACAAAACACACACACACACACACACACACACACACACACACACACGTCTAAACATTAAACGTGCATACTGTGGCCACATTGTTCATGCATTTACACATTTATTTCTAGGAACATTTTTAAGGGAGTAAGATGACTATTAGCCTGGCTAAAACATTTGTATAGATAAAGACAAACAGTTCAATGGTGCACAGCCAATGCCCTGCCATACAAACGAGAGATGAGCAGAAACACACTTCAGACAAAACAGAAGAACAAGGGTCCATAACAGAGCAACAAGACCACGGTTCAGCGGTACAGTACAGGGTTCAGACAGGGGCTTTCTTGGGTGAAGACAGGGTAGTGAGGGTTTCAAGAGTTAAGCAAAGGTCCAGATAAAAGAGAAGACAAAGATAATTAGAGCGACAACACAACCTGACAATACTTTAACAATTTCTCAGGCAGTTCTCTCTCTCCCCACGGGGAGCAAGATATTCAAAGACACTCTAAGTGGGGAACCAGACCTCTAAGAGGCTCTCTGTCATTCCTGGTCGGAGAATGCTGAAAACAAATGGTTACTTGTGCATGGCCTCAAATGGAGGGGCACCCCCAGCGGGTCTCTCCCTTAAAGTAGGGTTTGAGACATCTTTCTCACCCTTTAGGATCACTGTCCTGGACCTGTCCGCTGCAGCGAGAGCCTACAAATTGGCCGAGGCAAAAACAAAAGTGACAAGGACAAACACAAGAATGAGCGCTCTTACCCGCCTGTGGCCAAAAGAACCTCTGGACCCTCAAGGGTCTCTGTGGATCCCAGTGAGCCCCCAGATGTTCTACCTGAAGCTTGACCCCCAGAGAGACCACCAAAGACAGAGATGTCCAAAATGCAACAACAAGGTTTATTGTCAGCACAGTACAAGCCAGGCAGGGAGCTTGTTCCATGCACTCGATGTAGAGAGGCAAGAAAGAGCTGCCCACCCTAAATTACACTAGGTTTTTAAAGGCAAAAACCACGAGGCAGGGTTACTTGGGGACAAGGGTGCAAGTGTGCTGCTGATTGGCTCGTGCTTAGGGACTTTCCACAGTTTAACTTTCCTGGACCCCACCTGGGTAGGGTGGCTACTTTACTGCTTACGGTTGATTCATCCAGGTGTCCTTAGATAGTGCTTAGCTTATTCTTTCTTGAAACTGGGCAAGCCCCTGCCAGGAATGTGAAACTGAACTTTGTTTTACCTTCGTAATACAAAATGGAGGTGCTTCTCTGGTTCTTGAATTATCTTGACTTGAATGACAGACAAACTCTCATTATTCAGACCAGACTTTTGGCTGATCTTGCCTTGATAATGAATGAAAAGCTTATCACCTTCAAGAAAACAATTCACAGCAGTTTGTTGCCAGTAATGAAGTTTGAGCTTCCAAGAGAAAAGTGGGAACTTTCGAAACCCTTACCTACCTCTGTGGGTTCGACAGCCTCAGGCTTTTCACAGATTTTCTTCTCCCTGACAGTGGGGAGATCTGCTTCACAGTGGGGGTTTATTTTAAGTGGCCAATGTATGCAAAATCACATATTCAAGGTGTGTGACAATCCAGTGGATGACACTGTGCATGGAAAGCTAGGTCACTGATGTTCTTAGATCCCATGTTACAATGATTGTTTAAAAATTAGCACTTGCAGTATCTAAGCAGAATATGGACAATATCTTACAAGAATTTCAAATATTTAAATTCTCAACTACATACTTGTGACATACACACACACACAAGGAGACTGGTGCTGGGATGGAACCTAGGGTTTCCTGAATGAGAGGAAAGTGCCCTTGACCTCCAACTCCCAGCCTGAGGACCTACATCTTTGTAGTTGATGCCATTGTTTATTGGCCCTGTAAGTCATGTGATCTCTACTAACAGCGTACAAGAGCCCTGCTTTTCTTCTGTAGCCACAGTATATCTAGTTTATGATCCCTGCCTCTCTCAGAAGTAAAGAAGGGCAATCTCGGGGCTGGAGAGATGGCTCAGAGGTTAAGAGCACTGACTGTTCTTCCAGAGGTCCTGAGTTCAATTCCCAGCAAAACCACATGGTGGCTCACAACCATCTATGATGAGGTTTGGCGCCCTCTTCTGTAAAACTGTATGCATAATAAATAAATAAATAAATAAATAAATAAATAAATAAATAAATAAATAAATAAAATTTAAAAAAAAAAAAAAAGAAGGGCAATCTCATACTACAAGCTTTAATTTGCACTCCTTTTGTGCAAATTAAAAAGGATGCTTCCAGTTTAAAGGTCAATCACACACTACAACATTTAATTTGCACTTTTTGTTAGGCAGGGTCATAAATAAAGGATGCTTCCAGTTTTGGCTGAATCTAGCCCATTGGTTAGACACCCTCTAAGAGCTAAGAACTATCTCTAAATCCTATAGTGTGGTTCAATAATGCCCAATGTTTTTAAGCATGGGACATCGGCTGACATGTCCCGCAGTGGCCACTGGAGGGCACCAGCGCCCGCTGAAATGCACAGGGAGGACTCTTAGGTCCCAGGCCATGCAGGTGCACCCTGTAGCCAATCTCTACCCAGCATTGAAGCCTGACTCAAAATGACAGAAGGCTACCCAACAGTGCCTTCACCCTGTCTGGATGAGTGTTCTGATGGGGTATGTCCAGATAGTCCCCTGGACTCCCCGGGACTCAGTGTTGTTACCATCTGAGCTGGAAAGGCCTGAGTAGTGGCCAGGGGCCCTCCATTCTTTCTGGGCATCATCAAGGCTCCTCTAGCTGATGCCTGTGAGGTCCATCCATATCATACTCCACCCCCACCCCCTACTCCTCCACCCCCAGCTGAATGGCCACTACTGTCTCAGCTCTTCCCAGAACCTTTTACCTTTGTGTCCTCCAGGGCCTCCTTGTTCACAAATGCCTGGACAAATTCCTCAGGTCCAATGTGCCTTAGTCGTTCCTGAGTGGGGAAGGAAGAAGAGTCAGAAAAGGCGGAATGTGTGGGGAGGGAGGTGCATGCTGGGAAACAGCAGGGCACCATCAGGGGTACAAGTGTGGCAGGAAGGTGTCCACTTCTCCTTGTTGCCTCTCTTGCGGGCCCTTTGGCCTCTGCACCTAGATAGAATCCCATGTGTTTGGGCAAGGTCAGTGGATTCCCTTCTGCCCACATGAAGGAAAGCTTAGCTGCTGCTCTGGAAAGCTGGGAAGGGCAGCCTCCCTACTCCCGCCCCCATACATGTGGGGCCCCAAAAGGGAAGTTCCTTAGGTCTGAGAAAAGCACACAGTAAACGGAATCATGAGAGTCTGAGGCCAATTTCTCTATCCTCAGCCTACACTTTTAGGCTGGCACCTCTTGACCCCCTGTCCCAGGCCCAAGAATGCTGAGGGACTGCTCCAGGGTCTTCTGTAGATGGCCCTGGTCACTGGGCCTAGATCCCTGGGTTAGCCTAAGATCAGGAAAGACAGCTGGGGAAAATGTTGGCTACTTATAATTGTTCCCTTCCCTAGGTCCCACTCACCAGCTCCACATGGGTGAGTTGCTGGGCCAGTGTGTAGGGGTCACTGCAGACACCTAGGAGCTCCCTGTGGATAGAGGCTGGAGGCTTGGTCCTGTATGAGATGGGCTTGTCCACGCCTACCAGGCCTTCTGGCCCCTGGCCAAGTGATGCCAATTTCTGGTGCAGAGTCTGCAGGAGCTGATGCATTCTGTTCCTGTAGGTCTAGGGTAGAGGCGAGGTCTGAACACCCCAAACTCAACTGCAGCTGCAGGCTCCTGGGAAAATGTGCATGTGCATGTGCGTGCGTGCGTGCGTGCGTGCGTGCGTGTGTGTGTGTGTGTGTGTGTGTGTGTGTGTGTGTGCATGAGTGAACAAGGCAAATATCCTGGAACCTGTCTCAGCCTGAAAAAGGACCCTACATTGGACATGTGGTAGTTGGGGTCAAAGTGAAGGAAGGTCAGTTGGGGAAAAGGCTGCTGAGTTGCAGTTTCCCACCCTACTCCTGTTCAGCTGAGAAAATGCTTTGGGTAGAACATCTCTGGCTAATGTGCACCAGCAGTCTGGGCTGCTGGGCGGAGAAGGGAAGCCAAGCCAGGGAAGGAAGAGGAGGAAGGCGTGGCATGGGACAGCCTGCCCCGGAGGATTGGCCTCTTACTGGCTCAAAAACGCCTTCCTAACCAACATTATCCTCCTGCCTCTGCCCCTGACAGTGCTACCTTCTTCTGTGTTACTTCTTTATAGGGCTCCGTCTATAATAATGCTCAACAGGACAGGAAACACCATCTCCGTCCCAAGGGCCCAGCCCAGCTCTGGGCATACAGCATGTACTCTGTCAACAGGGCAAGGACAAACTTGCTTCCCATGGATCTCAAGCCTGCTTAGGATTATGCCCTGAGCTAGGGGCTGGGTCAAGGGGCACCCTCTTCTCCCCACAAGGGGAAATCCATCATCTCTCCTTCAGAGACCCTATTTCTTAAAAAATAGTTTTTAAAATAAAAAAATAGATGCATGTATGTTTGTGTAGGGGTGTACACTTCCGTGCAGGTGCCCTCAAAGGCCAGAATAGGGCTTTAGTTACAGGTAAGTTGTGAGCTGTTTGGGGTAGGTGCTGGAATTGAACTCATGTCCTTCTGCTCCTAACCACTGAGTCATGCCAGTCCTAGAGACTTTACTAGAGAGAGATGCCATCGGCCTAGCTGGGTTTATGGAGACATCCACAGATCCCAAGAGTCTTGGTCAGTAACCCAGAATAGACCCCGGAGTCTATCAGCCTGTGACAAATGTCACCCTAAAGATGGCTCTACTCCTCATAAGCCAAGGAGCTATCCCGGGAGCTGGCATCGCAGTAGTCAGGAGAACCTGCTCTCAATTGTTCTTGGGTTCATCCTGCCCCAAATTACAGGTCATTGGCCACAAGCACTGATGCCAGCTTGACTCTGCATAGAGCGAGGCAGAGGGAGGGAGGCCTCTATAGCACAGAGAGCCACCGCCCCACCGCCAGTGCATCTGAGCCTATTGGTGTGTCTCATTCACATCTAAACTATTGTCAGCACAGAAGAAGGGAGCAGCAGAGATGCTGGACCTAAACAGAACCCTGGATTCTCTCTGGGATATGCAGGGCCTGGTTCCTCCATGGGCTCCCGAGGGCCCACTGAGGGGTTACACTATGCAGTGTTGGAGAGAAGAGCCCAGAGGAAGCTGGAAATGGCTCAGGAAGATAAAGGAAAGTGATTTCCATCCTGGCAGGCCCACCTCGTCACATGGAGCGATGCGGCCCACCACATCTGTTAGGTGTCCAATGGTGGACTCCTCTTCGAAGTCCCGTGGGAAGGTTTCAGTCCACTCGGCCAACAACTGCAGCAATTTGGCACCAAACTTCCGGACTCGGGCCTGTAAGGCAAAGCAGAAGCGGGGGCCACTTGGCGGGGTGTGGGGAGGAGTGCTCAGGACCCCATGAGCCTCTCTCTGACCATGCTCTGCCCATCTGGATCATCCATGGGCCTTTGCAGTAGATGTCATAAGCCTCGGGCTATGTGTCTGAAACAGGGAGAGCACAATAGAACGGAGGAGAGGAGGGAGGTGCCACCTTGGCCCTGCTCACACAGGGGCCTGAAGTGAGGCAGACACACATCTTGAGGGCGGGTGCGTCTCATTTCTGCTGCCTACAGCACCCCTGGCTTCAGCCTATTCGAGGGTCAGGGTACCTTACCTAGTTTTCCCATGGGGCTCCCTCTCTTTCTCAGAGGCTCAGGCCCCGCTGACTTGGCTCAGGGATGGAACTGTGTGAGTGCTGGCCAATCAGATCCTAGCATTCTAATTCATCAAGTGTAATGATTGGCATAAATGAGCATATGATCTAAGCTGGGCCAATGAAATGAAAGCTCAGACTTTTACCTTTAAAGGTCTCCCCACATGATTGAAAGGTTAAAAGGTCTCCTGACAAAGGAGGCCACCATGCAGGAGAATCTGCCAGTACAAGGTGAGCACTTAGTCCCAGATGAGATAAATCAAGGCAGAGCGTCAAAGTGAGGACGTCCATGTCCCAGTGCTGTGATTGGGCCCCTTAAAGAGAAGCCAGCTACACGAGTCAGCCACCTCCCTTTCCTTGGGCCAATTGGAGCTGGATTTCTGCCACAGTACCCCAAAGCCTGACTGACACAGGTGCAGAAAATCATGACTCACAGGATCAGGCCAGGGAGCAGGAAAGGGTCTGAGAATTCATGGCATGGAACAGCCATCCTTTTCATACAGCAAGGAAATGCAACTGGATGGAGGCCCAGCAGAGGCATGGGGCCATCCCAGGCCACAGGTGGTAAGGGCTCTACAGACTAGGCTCTGGGGACACAGGTCTGCTTTTAATAGGACACCATTGGACTTTGGAAAACTGCACAGGTGTAAGAGTGCCAATCCGTGCAGGTCCTGGGCCTCAGATAAACCAGAAACTTAATAAGCTCCCTCTCCAGAGGGTGAAGCATCCACTGCCTCCCAGAGATGCTGACACTGTGAGGGCATGCCCTGGGATGCAGCTGCACCAGGCCCCAGCCTCTCACCTTGTCCAGCACTGGCTTGTCCAGCTGTTGCTGCTCTATGCACAGGTGGCACACTCGAGCCAGGAGCTCCCGGGGCTCGATGAAGAGGCGGGAACTCAGCAGGAAGGTGAAGATGTAAGCTTTCTGGTGAGGATACAGCACAAGCTCATCAGGGCACAGAGAGTGTGTCGCAGGCCTGCCCCAATTCCTGAGGTACAAGGCCATTCCCAGTCCCGTAGGCTGCCCCATGCTCTCCCATGCCCCTGTCTCTGCCAGATGGCTCACCCACCTCGGGGTAGTAATCAGCTGTGGGCACTAGGTGCTGAATCAGGGTGTCCAGAGAAGCTGAAGACGGAGCTCCGTCCAGGAGGGGCTGTCCAGCCTGCTCGCCTTCTGTGGATTCCGTGGGAGGTGGGCTGAGGCTGCCCGGGGTGACCATGTCGGAGGCACTCAGTGTCCGGGGCATGCCTGCCTGCAGTGGCAAGGAACAGTGGGGTAACCTGAGCTGGGTTCCAGGCTGGAGGACCCTGCCTCTCACTGTCCACTCTAATCCAGTGAGCACATCATGAGGGATTGCCAGTGTTCCTTACTTTACAACCAAGCATCCATTCTCCTTTTTCTTATAGCCTCTCAATTCTTCCTCCAGAAACAATCTCTTCTTCACTGTCAGTTTCTCCAGAACCATCTCTTCCTAGAAACCCCCTCACTTCTCTCTTATCTCTCTAATTCAGTTGGCTGTGACTCTCCTGTTGAGGTTCATTGAGTTCTGGCACGAAAGGGGTGAGCCACCACGTACAGGAAAAGCTGTTTTTCCAAGGCCTTAATAGTCACCACAGTCTCCCAGCTACTGGCCACAAAGATTGGCTCAGGGATGATCCTGATCCAGACTAGCAGTTAAGAAATAACCTCAGATCTTCCTTGACACTTGGTAGCTATTGTCTATTGACTGGACTTTGGAGACTGTAAGCTCAATATTTTTGAGTTCATCTTATCACTATGAGGATCTGGGAAAGTAAGTACACCCTTTTTGGGGGAGAGAGCTGGGAACCCTTGTGCATACTACCTAAGGGCTCTACCACTGAGCTAACATCCCAAGCTCCTTTGCTACCTTTCATTTTGAGAAGGTCTGTTACATTGCCAGAAGGTCTGTTACATGGTCTTGTATGTACTCTGTAGTCCAGGAAGATCTTGAACTTATGATCCCCTTGCCTTAGCCTATTGAGTAGCTGAGATCACAGGACTGCACTACCATGTCTGACTGAAAGAAGACACAGGTCAAGAACAGTGCTGGAGCTCCTGGATGCTGTGCCTGAGCCATGCTGTGGACTTACTGGTCATATACACTTGCTTGAGTTGGAGTTCTTACCAGTGCAGTTAAAATCACCTCCTCCTGCAGCTCCATTCCAGGTGCTTTGTGATATAGGTCCACTCACCTGTCCAACCTCACTTCCTCCCTTTCCCTGAGTGCTTTTGCCAGACAGCACATGCTCTCCTCCTCTCTCCAGACATCTCCCACTCTGTCCCCTGTACACACTGTCCCTCCTGCAGGGTGGCCCTCTCACCCTCACTCCTCTTCCCTCAATCTATGGGGGCTTCTGTCAGTTGCTGGTGCAGAAAAAGGCCCTTTGTGGGTCTTATAGTGTCCTTTTCATATAGGCTTCCTCTAGACCAGTACCAGAGTGTCTCTGTGGCCTGGCCAGCAGAGGGCTTTTGCACAATTTTACAAGGAGTCTATGCTTGCTCCCAGAAGCTCTTTATCACACCCCTGAAGGCCAGTCAGTGGCTGTTGGACCAGCTCCAGCCTAGACAGTCAGATCACTGCACTTTCTCAAACACAGAATCTTATGGGATCACCCCAAGGAACTTTCCAGGATTTAGTAGTCTCTGCTGCCCCACCCCAAAGACTGGCTTTTTTTCCTATTTTTCTGCCCCCTAGTGACTCTGCCTCAAGAAGAGAGAAAGAAACACGGGATCAGAGCACACTATGGGACAAGAGGAAACCCTCCAGAGAACTATCCACAGTCTGTGGGGTGCGAGGTGCTGAGGCTGGCCTTGGTCTCTGGGCATGCTGGAGCACACCTTTAATCCTAGCACTCTGGAGTTCAAGGCCAGCCAGGTCTACAGAGTTTCAGGACGATCACGGCTGTTACACAGAGAAACCCTGTTTCATAAAACAAAACAAAATGAAAGTGTGTGTATGTGAGAGTATTAGTCACTCCGTGTGGAGGGCAGACTGGACAGTTCTGGCCTTGGTGACAGTCACAGGTCTATTTTCACCCCTCTAGCAAGCTATGAGCACTCAATGTTCAGTCCTGAAACTATAAATTCACAAACCACCTCTTGTCCATGCACATGGGAAGCCACTGCAGATGAAGATATGTAGGGGTCAGGGTGGAGTCCCCTGTAGATTCTCAGTGGAGAGGGTGGCCATCTCTAGAGACAGAAGGTGCCAACTTTGTCTCTGTGCCCGGGGCTCAGCATCTGGTTCTAACTACACAGGCCAAAGTGTATGAGCTTAAAATGTCGCTGCTTCTGTGTGCTGTCTGCCACCTCTTCACCCTGCGGCCTGTTTTACACCCATTTCAATTTTCACCAAGGCAGGCCAGTGACAGCATGGAGGTGGCACTGAAACTCTCCATGGGACAGGGCAGCAGTGTGCCACATGGTGGGGGAAAGAACCAAAGGGATGCTTTAGGAGACAACAGGGAAGCTCCCAGAATTCCTCTGGCATGCATGTGGACTTCCCTTACTGTGCTGAGGTCACCTCACTTCTGTCTTCTGTCATGAACAGTGTTCATCTTTGACAATTCTTCTTCTGCACTGAGAAGACTGTGCGTGTTTCCAGTAGAAGTATGCTCCATCGGTTTCCAGTTGAACCATCCTTGCATTCCACCAGTGGCTCCACTTAGTCCTGATGTTCGATCCTCTTAATGTGCTGCTAAGTCTGTTTAACTGTTTCGTTGTTGTTGAGGACTTTTGCATCACGTTTCCTGAAGAAATGCTGTCCCCAAATTTTCTTTTATTGTAGGCATTCCTATAGCAGACCAAATACTTGTCCTATAGAATGAGCTAGAAAGTATTCCTCCCCTTCAATTATTGGTAAAAGTTTGGAAGGATTGATATTAATTCTTCTTCATGTATTTGACAGTGAAGTCACCAAACCTGGGGCTTTTCTCTTGGTAGCTTTTGATCACTAACCCAATCTCCTCACTAGTCTTAGAGTCTTTTCATTTCTTTGTAATTTGGATGTTGTAACTTCTGTGTTTCTAGGAATTTCCATCTGCTTCTTCTAGGTTATTCAGTTTGTTGGCATACAATTGTTCATGTGTTCTGATCATCTTTTCCATTTCGGCAGAACTGGTTCCATTCAGTTATATTTACCATTGGTAAAGCCGATACTTTGCTAGGCTGCTTCTTCAGGGATCAGGAACAGCCTGTATCCTTCTGGGCTGGGGCACTGGCTGGGCACAGGGCTGTTTCCAAGGGTCTAGATGAAGAACTTGCTCTACCTAGTCCAGACAGGTTCTGAGCTCCAAAGGTTTCAGTAAGAAACAAACTCTGTCACCCCTGGTCACTTAATCTTTAAAGCATCCTTTAATTCACCGGCTTCACCCCATCTGAGGCTGGTGACAAGACTGGCTGGGACAGGAGCACTGCGCTGGCTTATCTGGGGCTCCAGTGTCCCATGTCCCATGTCCTGTGTCTGTCTCCCCCGCCTCCACCCCGAAACAGCGAGTTTGGAGGGCTAGGGCACTTGCTGGAAATCTGTTGTGACAGAACTCTCCAAAAAGGAAAAGCTGGCTTCTTCTCTGATCCATTATCCACCCTCAGCCATGTTGACAATTATTTCCTAAACTTCACTTTGAGGAGAGACCCTGGGTTAAAGGACACTGGTCCTTTAAAGAGTTGTCCCAGTTAACTGATTCCCCACAGCAAAGGGCTGTTGCTCCAACTTCCTAATCATTATGCTTTTGAAGTTTTGGTTTGAGACAAAGTGTCTCTCTATGTAGCTCTGGCTGTCCTTGAACTCACTATGTAGACCTAGCTGGACTTGAACTCACAGAGATCTGCCTACCTCTGCCTCCTAAATGCTGAGATTAAAGGCATGTGTCATCATGCTGGGCTCCAATCACTGTGCTGCTATTGTTGTTGTTGTTATTAATTTATATGTCTGAGTGTTTGCCTGCAAGTATGTATATATACCATGTATGTGCCTGGTGCCCATGGCAATCAGGGAGTATGCCAGATCTCACAGAACTGGAGTCTCAGACAATTGTGAGCCATCATGTGGTGTGGGATAATGCTGCAAATATTTTTTTACTTGTATTTGTTTAATAAAATGTTGATTGGCCAGTAGTTGGACAGGAAGTAGAGGAGGGGCAACCAGACTAGGAGAACTCTCTGGGAAGTGGAAGAGCAGAGAGAAGATGTCAGCCAGACACAGAGGAAGCAAAAAGAGAATGCTGGGCTGAGAAAAGGTACTGACCACATGGCTAAACATGGATAAGAATCGTGGGTTAGTTTAAGAGTAAGAGTTAGCAAATAATAAGCCTGAGCCATAGGCCAAACAGTTTATAATTAATATAAGCCCTTGTGTGATTATTTGGAGACTGGCTGGGCAGGACAGAGAAACTTCTGACTACAATGTAGTTCACAAAACCCAGGTCCTCTGCAAGGACAGTGAATGCCTTTAAGCACTGAGCCATCTCTCCAATCCCCCAATCCCTACCCCAAACCTCACTACCACCACCCCACCCCACCATGCTTCTTTGCTTCCAGAAATCACTTTTGCCCTGGTTGGCACCCAAGTCAGGAGAACTAGAGACAGGGTGGGGATGAATGAGACCTGGTTAATGAAAGTATTGAATCCTCTTCCTGCTGTGCTGGTGACCCAGGTTATACAATTAGAGTAACTCCTGAGTCCTATTTGAAGAAGATCATGAAGAAAGCATCCTTTTGGTATTTCCCCTTTATTAATAAATGTTTTTTTTAAAAGAAGACTGGATAAGCACACCCAGAATTTAAATAATAACAACTGTAACTATTTACGATTACTGTTATAAAATGAACAACTGTGATCTACTTCCTAAGCTAATGAAATGTGTATTACTGGTACTAAAATTTATCATACTCTTCCTTCTATCAATTCCACTACTCACACTAACCTTTGGTGGGTCAGCATCTTGACTTTTGTGCTAATAGTTTCTTTGCTTTTTTTTATATATAATTTTCCCCATATGCCTATCACTAAGCAATATTCAGCAATATGTTGCTTAATCATTGGAGATTTAGGAAATGAGTTTATTAATGACTGAGAAATGCATCATTAGGTTATTTCATCATTGTGCAAACACTGGTACATGCTTATATAAATTTATATCTATATAGCAGCCTATTATATACCAAAGATATATATATGTGCGTATATATGTCATTGCTCCTAGGGCTATGGGGAACAAAAATATGAGAGTAAATTAAAGACAAGAGAAAGTGATTCAATCAAGATAAGTGATAAACATTTTTGTATAAAGTTGTGCCCATGTGACATTATCAAGGGTAATGCTGGTATCGTCAACTTGATGAATGTCTGAATTGCCTAGGAGATGGCCTCTAAGCATGCATGTGGGGGGTATCTTGATTATATTAATTGAGGGAGGGAGGGAGATCTTCCCACTGTGGGTGTCAACTATATCTTGACTGGGATACTGGACTATAGAAATGGGAAGAGGGAACTGAATGGCAGCATGTGTTCATTGCTCCCTACTGACTATGCATGCAATGTGATCCTCTGGTTCAAGCTCTGCTGCCTTAATCTGCCTGCCATGGTGGACTATACCTTGAGCTGAGGTCCAAAATAACCGGTCTCCGTGATGTCAATTCTGTCTGGGAATTTTATCACAAGTTAAAAAGGCAAAAACAAACAACAACAACAACAAACAAGATGTCAAACATTGTCATCATCAAGTTCATTATCATCAACAAGTTCTGTGGTTTAAATTTGAAATATCCCTCCCAGGCTTGGTATTTGAAAAGTTGGCTCCCAGCCAGCTGCTGCTATTTTGGAAGATTGTCAAATCTTTAAGGTGTGGAGCTGGGCTGGAGAAAGTGCAATACAGTACAAAGGGTAGTCTCAGAAGGTTGTGGCCACCACTGGCTCTAATCTGAATTCTCTGCTCCCTGTGCCAGTCGGTCACCATGTAAGGTCACAAGCTCCTGTCACCAGGACCAGGAGCCATGCTGTCATGCCATGAGAGACTTAAATATCCCAATGCTCTGAGTCAAGACAAATCTTTCTTCCCTTATGTCATTTCTGTTAGACATTTTGTCATAGCAACCAGAAAAGTGACAAGTGGAGAAACCTGACACCAAGAAATAGAACTGTTGCTGTGTTGAACCTGACCGTGTGGTGCACGGGCCTTTGCAAGTGGCTTAAGGGAGGGATGTAGAGAGTTTAGAGACGTGGGGTGAAGTCCTAGAGAGCTTATTAGGCCATTTGGTAGAACTTTGGATCAAAACACAGATAGAAATTCAGACAGTAAAGACTGATGCTCATGGGGGTTCAGACAGAAATAAGGACTCCATCAGGAATTGAAACAGAAGCTATTTCTGTTACATTTGGACAAAGAATTTGCTACATTGCGCTAGTGTCTGGAAAATGTGGGTGATGCTGAATTCAAAAGTAATGAATTAAATGGTTTTGTTGAAGATATTTCAAGGCAGTTATCACATCCTGGCTGCAGCATTGTTATTACTTGCTGCTTTTAGTTAGATATGCAGAGATAATTTTCAAAAAGTGAAGCAAAAAGATGTGAAAATGTACAGCTAGGAAAAGAGGAGCCCATTTAAAGGTACAGACAACAGGACAGATGCTTTGCTGGTGAGGCCCTTCCCACTGAGTACCTCAGGCTGTAAAAATAAAGACACATTGAAAGACTTCCCTTTGGGAAGAGAGTGACTGGGAAACCAGAACTTCTAGGGTACTTGTTCAAACAGGAGAAGCATTTCTTCAGCTGTGTAGGCATTGGCAAGCGACTGCTGCCATGGTCAGGCAGAGCCCCAAGCTGGCAGCAAAGTCTGGTATAATTCATGTGGTGCCAATTTTGCAGGCAATGTCAAGTGGCAAAGTTGTGAATCAAAGTTGCAGAAAGAAAGCTTGTGAAATCAGGCCATGTGTAGCACGGTCAGATCCCTGGCATGGACTCAGAATGAACTGTACACCATGCTTTATAGAGAAGCCTGGGTTGTGAGGAACCTCCAGGATTTTGGAGATTCTAGGAACATGGAATATCTCAGAGTGGAGTCTGTACAAGAGCAAGCCTGTGTGCTTCAGGAAGGCTGTAGGTACAGAGACACTCAGCCCTGTTGACCTTAGAGGACACCACCATGGGTCCCCAGACCTTCTCTGTTCAGATGGTAGTCACGTTGCCATGCCTTCTCAATCATGGTGTACTGTAGCCTCTGCAACAGTGAGCAGAAAAGGTCCAGCTTCCTTTCAGTTGCCTTTGTCACAGAAATGTGAAAAGTAATTAATACATCAAAGGTTATGTGTATATAATCGTACACACTATGCTTTCTACATGAGGTAGCAGCATGGTAATCTTGCCGCCAGCATCACCATGAATATGCAAGCAATGTATTGCACTATGACATCATAGGGTGACAATCTTCTGTCACACATGCAACCCATCACTGGCCAAAATGTTACATAGCACCTGACTGTGCTTTCCAGACAAAGGACAAGTGTCAGCAGAGGCTCCCTGGAGAGGTGACATGGATCAGTCTCAAGGTTATAGTCTCACCTCTGCTTCATTCACAGTAGCCAGAGAAGGTGTCAGAAGACCGGCTCTGAGAAGAGCCTTGGTGGGGAGTGGGGTGGGGGATGGGCAGGACTCAGCGAGTTATGAACTAGATCTTGGACATGTGGCTGAAATAGTTGGGGGTGGGGCTGCCCTGTATGCTCTGCTCCTAAGATTACACCGACTTGTCTCCGGAATTTAAGGGAGAAACTGAAAACTTCCATGAGTGACATGAATGTCCTCAGCAGAGCAGAAAGAGAGAGACCCTCATGAGCATCTGGTAAATATGAAACAAATACTGTTGACAACTTAGGCCAAGCTCTTCGGGGCTTCTGTCCTCAGAGTTATCACACCGCCTGATGGGGAATGAGATGTGAAGACAAACTTCTGGGTTTCAAGACTTACTCTAAATCAGCATCACTCAACGCTGTGATACCTGCCGGAAGAGGAGCCAGAAAGGAGCAGCCAGAAAGAAACAGACCCCACACTAATTGTCCGCTGGATGTTACAAAGGGACAAAAGCAATGGGCTACAGCATATGTCACCTCTGTAACAAGTGATGTCAGAACATCTGGATATTCTCATGCAAAAAATTAGCCTAGGGCTGCTGAGATGGCTCAGTGAATAAAGGCACTTGCTGCCAAGTCCCAAGTTCTGAGTTCTATCCCTGGCACTCCCATGGTGGGAGAAAAGAACGGAATCCTGCAAGTTGCCCCCTGACCCTACATGCATGGCATGCATGTCCGTCCCCCCAAACCCCACTACACTAAATAGAATGTGTAAAAAGAAAACAGTGAATATTGACACAGATATCACATCCTTCACAAATACCAAGGTTGGTCTGTAGATCTAAATGTAAAGCACAGACTTATAAACTCCTAAAAGAGAATGTAGACGAAAACTCAGGTGATTCTGGGCTGTTAAGGTTCAGTGCCAAAGACAGGTTCCACGAAAGAAAGAAGTAATATGCTGGACTTCATTAGGAATGACATTTTCTGCTTCTGAAAAGGCATTGCCTATTGAAAGGACAGAAAGCAGAAGCAAAGTCTGTGGGTAGATGCCCTGACATTGCATCTTCCCGCTTAGCCTCTGGGGCGTTCTAAATGGGTACCATGTGCTATCAGGTACCTGGGCATGCTGTGGCTGAGTCTCCTGACTTTCCTTAGTCTGTGGTCAGGAGTTGATTTCCCTCAGAGGATGAATTAGCCTGTGTTGGAGACACATAAAACTACTGCTTCAGCACTCAGGTTCATCCACCTGCTCCTTTAGTGGAAGAAGACCTTCGAGCTAGCTGCCCACACCCACATCATAGTCTACACAACTCTAGCGTACCCATTTATCCCAGCCAGCTTTGCCCCTGAGAACTGGCTCCTTGTTTCAGGACAGCCATATTCAGTACACCTGTCACCAATGATAGGGTGCTGGAAAGCTTTTTGTGCCTTTCCAGCTGGAATGATTAGGAGTATGTACTGCTCCTGCAAAGAGGACCCGGTTTTGGTTCCAAGCACTCACATCAGGCAGCTTACAGCCATCTTTAAGCCAGCTCCAGCACCTTCTTCTGGCCTCTACGAGCATCTGCACTCACATGAACAAACATACTCATGTGTACACATACAAACACACACTCATGTGCACATGCAATTCAAAAATTAAATAAGGGGGCTGGAGAGATGGCTCAGTGGTTAAGAGCACTGACTGCTCTTCCAGAGGACCAGGGTTCAATTCCCAGCACCCACATGGCAGCTCACAACTGTCTGTAGTTCCAGTTCCCAGTTCCAGGAATACACCAAAGCACATAAATAAAAATAAATAAATAAATTTAAAATAAAATAAGCTGCCAGGTGGTGGTGGTGCACACCTTTAATCCCAGCACTTGGGAGGTAGAGGCAGGCAGATCTCTGTGACTCCAGGCCAGCCTGGTCTATGTAGAGTGAGTTTCAGGGCAGTCGGGATTACACAGAAAAACTCTGTCTCAAGAAACCAAAATATTATTAATAATAAATATCTTAAGTTATAAAATGGCTTTAAACCTAAGAAATACAATATGAGCCATGAGAACAGAGCGTAGTGAGAGGAAATATAGACTACCTACAACTCTAAGGATCTCTGTCCAGTAGTAATTTATGCATAGCTCAGGAGCCCACCCATAAAAACAGGCAGCGCCACAGTGCAGAGTCATAAATGCTTCCCACAAGTACTTCAGACCATCTTCCTTGCCCCGCAGACAATCATATGCATATTCATACCATCTTTATTTATGGTACAACACAATGTGGTGCTATTCTAGAACTGTATCAATAAGACAGATGCCAGAAAACTAAAAGGGGCACATGCTGGCAAATGTACGTCCCAGGAAGGCTTGGGTTTTGAAGAAAAGTGGAGAAGAAGAATATTTCTTAAAATAGCGACAACTTCCCTACCAACATGCCTCTTCCCTCATTTTGACCCCACCCCCACAGCCAGCCCTCATTGGAGCCTCCGAGAGCAGGGAAATGTGAGACTCTTCTTCAGACCTTTGAACTTCACTCACCCGGGAAACGCCATGGACAGAGGGAAGGGTCCTCCACTACAGTTAACAACTTCGGCTTTCTGTATACTGTAAATTCACCATGGCAGAAGAGTTTAGGTGCTCTTACCATTAAAAAATTTATCTATATAAGATGATAGATATGTGAACTTATTTATAGTAGTAACTCTACTATATTTCCATATACCAGCGCATTATATCATAAACCTCAAATATAGCTCGCAGAGTGGGAAAAGCCCCCTGGCTTGAGGGAGGGGACATTACAGGAATACGTGACAGTTGAGTAGGCGCTGGTGGCCGGTGGAAGGGACTTTTCTTTGACTTGGGTCCCTCTGCAACTTTGGGGAGGTAAACACTGTCCAAACAGGTAAGTAGACTCAAGGCAACAAAAGCAGTTTCCATGGGAAATGTGGGGGCGGCAGGATAGCAGGAAATGGCTATGGGTTTCTCTGCTTGGAGTCCCCCTCTCTTGCATCCCTATCTTTCAGAGCTCTA
The DNA here is from genome assembly GCA_004025045.1 of Sigmodon hispidus. Classification (NCBI taxonomy): domain Eukaryota; kingdom Metazoa; phylum Chordata; class Mammalia; order Rodentia; family Cricetidae; genus Sigmodon; species Sigmodon hispidus. The sequence goes on from PVIH01002093.1 coordinate 152,712, forward strand.
GAAGATGCTGTCTCCTGGAGAGGACTACTCAGGTCACACCATGCAAACCTGTCCTGCGGGCCCCTTGGCATTACTTTGCGGGGTTATTTTTTATGGCCTCTGGCATCTCCTGTGGTTCTTGTTTTTGTTTATTGGTTTCTTCTCTGTCTGCCCCACAAGGCTGTGAGCCCCAGGACAAGGTCTCATGATCCACTGGGATTCATGATCCCAGTGCCCAGGAAGTACTGGGCACCTGAAGGGTACATGTCTGAGATGAAAAATGAATCAGAGAACGGGTGGCTATTAGATGTGTTTTTATTTGACTCCCAATTTGCTGTGTGGCTCGAATAAACTGCTTCTGTAGCCTTGGTCCTATCTCCATCTCTGAACTAGAGGAATGGGATGGCAGCTGTGGCCTAGTCCTGGTCTGCTGAGGAGCATGAACTTTATAGAAAGTCATTAGCTGCCTGGATTCCTGTTCACAGGCCTCACTTCCTCCTCTTGAAAATCAAAACAATGCCCACTGTCTCTTCTTCCTATATCATGGGATTAGCATTCACCCCTGAATTCTTAAGCACCAGGGTTCAGATCCATGTTGGTAGGAAGCCCAGGGAGAGGACTTGGTGTTCAGCACTCTCCAATCTGAATTCATGCTCTGGACTGCAGTCCCAAGAATCTTAGGTGGTGTATCTCTTTAATTACGTGTATCTTTGACTCTTATGTTAGAGTTTTACAGATGTTAGCATACCAATTTTATACACAGCTATGCATATTCAGGAATACTTTTTGTAGCCAGGCATATAGCAACCACATTGTATTTTAATTTTTGATAAATATTTTTGTGTGTGTCTGTGTGTGTGTCTGTGCATGTCTTTGTGTGTGTGCATGCCATAGTGCATGTGAGGAGGTCAGTGAACAGCCTGATGGAGTTAGCTCTCCTTGACACCATACAGACCACATGAACTGAACTCAGGTCATTGAGCTTGGTGGCAGGAGACTTTACCCATTGATCTATTTCATTGATTTGAGTTGTTCATAGTTAAAACATGACTGCTGGGTGTCATCAAGATAGGTCAATGAGTCAAGGCATTGACTACTAACTCTGAGGACCTGAAACATTTCCCAGGATCCTCAGCTTTTCATCGCTTCAAGGAATACTAGAGTCAATCAGTTTATAAAGAAAAGAAACTTATTTTGCCTCAAGGTTTCAAAGGGTCAGTCTGTGACTAGGCACTGTTTCTAACCTGTGGTGAGGAGCACACCATGGTAAAACTTCCCAGTAGAGCCAAACTGCTCACCTCATGGTGTGCATGACGGCTGACAACGATTGACAATTGTCCATTTGACTGGATCCAGAGCCACCCAGAAGACAGGCCCCTGGCCACAAGGGACATGGCAGATTATGCTAGTTTCTGGGCGTGCCTGTGAGGGATGATCTATATGGCATTAATTTGAGGTGGGAAGACACACCCCAAAGGAGCTGACCACAGCATTTAGTGGTTTCTCACTTCAGATACAACGTGACCATCTGCCTCAAGCTCCTGACTTCAGAGTTTCCTTCCATGATGGGCTGCACCCAGGAACT